>CAMZMU010000081.1:31775379-32352028 GCA_947311845.1 Poa pratensis
AAGTATATAATGTTGTATGCCTACTCATAAACTCAATTGGATAAAAAAGATTCAACTTAAAAGCTCAAGCATGCATCAAACAAAATGGGACAGAATCTGTCCAGAAAAACAGCAGCAGCAAAACATATTTTTCTACCCTACCAAACTTTCTCGAAAAATTCCGAAATAATTCATGCGTACAGAGGATGAAAAGTTGCAACTACAGTTCAAATATGAGCTCATTCGTAGTTATAGAATAAGAATTAAAAATCATACCGTGCACTGACTTGTGCAGGAATAAAATCTCCGAACGCTATAGCAACTTTTTTAAACCAAAAAGGGTAAAACTTGGCATCTTTATTGAAAACTACAGAAACCTAAACTATAAACAAAGTCTCTTGGTACAGCAAGAGGACACAAAGAAAAATCACACATAAAAATAATCGGGTTGCCTCCCGCAAAGCGCTTTCTTTATAGCCATAAGCTAGGCTTCTTACTTGTTGTTTTATGTGGACGAAGCTCATGAGGGAGCTGAACTTTGGTGGTTCCCTCTTCCTTGGAAAGTGTTCCATGCACTTCTGTGTGGAAACTGAAACTTTACATTTCCTTCCTTTGAATCATGATAGCACCTGTGGTACGAAGAAAAGGTCTTCCAAGAATAATAGGACTAGAGGTTTTACTCCTCATGTCCATGATTAGAAAATCCACAGCACAAAAGTCATAGTAACTCTACCATAACATCACTTACTTTTCCCAAAGCATTTAATAGAGTCATCAGCAAGTGCCAGTTCAATAGAGCATTTTTCAAGATTTTTCAATTCAAGCACTTCATTATAGTTCTTTAGATAAAACAGAGACCTAGATCCTAGATCAAGTATGGCATGGTGTGTCTCTTTTCCAATAGTTACTAGTACCTTAGGTATGCACATATCCCCAAGCTTAGGTGGTATCATAGCCTCTTGGTTGTACCTAGCATCTTTTCTTTCAAGACATGATTAGCAATATAAGAACCAAAACCTGCTTGGTTTAGTGTTGATGGAAGGATCACTTGCAAATTTTTGTAAGATTATATTAATTCATGCAGCTACAATTTTCTAAGTCAACAAAGGATTCTTGACTTCACTAAGCATTTTAACTTCCTCAACTTCAACCTCTTCATTACCCCAATAGATTCTTTAGCAACTCTCTCTTGCTCATGAATGTGTTCCCAAGACTTATTGATAACCTTTGGCAATATTTTATTGTTTCCTCGTTTTTTTGGCTGTAATGATGCTCTTTAATGATGAGACTTCCTTAGTAAGCTGATCTACCCTTTCAAACAAAGCATCTTGTTTTTCAAACTTAGAGATAAATTCCTTATTAAGCTCTTTTTGGGTAGGTATAAAAGATCTAATGGTGTTTTCCAAGTCACTAGAAACATTACCACTAGAAGCATATTTATTTGGCACATATGGGGGTTTATTATAAGAGTTATAATTGTTGTTACCATACCCATTATTAACCATAGTTCCTAATGAAGTTGACATCAATATTTTCATAATTGTTTCCAACTAGTTCTTGCAAAGGAACATTTTCAAACTAGGTTTATTAAGCAAAGCAAGAATAGTATCCATTTTAGATGACAAATCATTAGTTTCTTCAATAGAGTTCACTTTCTTAGAAGGATTAGGTGCCCTATCAGTAGCCATTGACTATAGTTTTGTAAAATGCTTTCCAATATATTTTTAGCTTCTACTATAGTCTTACTCATAAAAGCACCTGATGACGTGAAACACACGTTCGTTGGGAGACCCCAAGAGGAAGGTATGATGTAGTCAGCAGCAAGTTTTCCCTCAGAAAGAAACCAAGGTTATCGAACCAGTAGGAGCAGCAACTCTTCAGAAGGTTGTCAACGGCGCCAGAAAAATAGTGTGCAGGGAGTCTGGACTGTTGACGTGGAATCTGCACACAACACAATCAAACTACTTTGCCCCAACGAAACAGTGAGGTTGTCAATCTCACTGGCTTGCTGAAAACAAAGGATTAAACGTATGGTGTGGAAAATGAGTATTAAATTGCAGAGAATGAAAAAGGAACAGTTTGCAGTTTGTGGTTGTTTAATCAGTGTAAAAGAATGGACCGGGGTCCACAGTTCACTAGTGGTGTCTCTCCATAAAAGATAACTAACATGTTGGGTGAACAAATTACAGCTGGGCAATTGACGAATAGTGAGCGCATGACAATGCATATACATGACATGTTGACTACTATGATATTTAATTGGGCATTACGACATAATACATAGATCGTTATCCAACAGCATCTATGACTAATAATCCACCGCCGGGTTGTCATCCGAGTCCCCCGTTGGTATTAAGTTGCAAGCAACGGATAATTGCATTAAGTAAAGTGCGTAATGTAAACAAACACATATGTCCGTGGACATAGCATCGTTAGGTTATCCCTAGTGGCAACAGCACATCCACAACCTTAGAACTTTCTGTCACTGTCCCAGGTTAAACGGAGACATGAACCCACTATCTAGCATAAATACTCTCTCTTGGAGTTACAAGCATCTACTTGGCCAAAGCATCTACGAGTAACGGAAAGCATGCAAGATCTTAAATAACATATAAGATAGATTGATAATCAACTTGACATAATATTCAATATTCATCGGATCCCAGCAAACACAACATGTAGCATTACAATAATATGATCTTGATCATGTAGGGCAGCTCACAAGATCTAAACATGATGGCACAAAGTGGAGAGACAACCATCTAGCTACTGCTATGGACCCGTAGTCCAAGGATGAACTACTCACGCATCACTCCGGAGGCAGGCATGGCGATGTAGAAGCCTCCGGTGACGATTCCCCTCTCCGGCAGGGTGCCGGGAAGAGGTTCTGAACCCTCCCGAGCTAGGGTTGACGACGGCGGCGTCTCTGGAACTTTTCGTGGATATTTGCTCAGGTACTTAGGGTTTTCGCGTCGGGGGGAATAAGTAGGCGAAAGGGCGGCGGCTGGACCCCCGAGGGGCCCACACCACCCCAGGGCGCGGCAGAGGGGGCCCGCGCCCTGGCGTGTGGGGCCCC
The DNA here is from genome assembly GCA_947311845.1 of Poa pratensis. Lineage (NCBI taxonomy): Eukaryota > Viridiplantae > Streptophyta > Magnoliopsida > Poales > Poaceae > Poa > Poa pratensis. The sequence goes on from CAMZMU010000081.1 coordinate 31,778,435, forward strand.
GTGGCTCCTCTCCGTGCTCTTCGGTCCGTCAGTGTTCTGGAAAATAGGGACCCGTGTAGTTTCGTCCAATTCCGAGAATATTTCCAGACTAGCTTTTCTGGAATACAAAAACAGCAGAAAACAGGAACTGGCACTTCGGCATCTTGTTAATAGGTTAGTCCCAAAAAATGTATAAAAGTGATATAAAGTAGATGCAAAACATGTAGCAATTGGTATAAAACAAGCATGGAACATCAAAAATTATAGATACGTTTGAGACGTATCAGCATCCCCAAGCTTAGTTCCTACTCGTCCTCGAGTAGGTAAACGATAAAAACAAATAATTTTTGAGGTGACATGCTACTATCATAATCTTGATCATATAATATTGCAAGGCACATGTAAATGAATGAAGTGATCCAAGTCAATGGTCTATAATTTGCTACAAATAGATAATGAGTAAACAATGAATCACACAAGCTAAACGTTTTCATGAATAGTACTTTCGAGACAAGCATCAAACAGTTTTGCATAAGTGTTAACTCATAAAGCAATAGTTTCTAAAAAAGGTATTTAATCAACACAAAGGAAGAATTTAGTTTCAGCATTTGCTTCAACTTTCAACATATTTATCTCATGGATATTGTCAACACAAAGTAGTATAACAAGTCCAATACATTGCATATAACGCATGTTGTAACAAAGTTGACACTAGTGTTTGCTTGTGGAAGACAGAAAGAATAGGAAAACTGACTCAACATAAAAGTAAAAGAAAGGCCCTTCGCAGAGGGAAGCAGGGATTAAATCATGTGCTAGAGCTTTTAGGTTTTTGAAAGCATATAGAGATTGCATAAAATATTTGATACTCCTCCCAACCTTGCTAACACAAGCCATGGCTAACCGAATCCTCGGGTGCCTTCCATCAATCACATACCATGGAGGAGTATCTATTTTTGAGAGGTGTTTGTTAATTGTCAACGAATGGTAGCGGGTGAGAACAGTATTCTACCTGTCGAACGGACTTTTAAGAGCGGCTCCCATGAAGGACGTTATTTCTACCAGCAAGGCAGATCATCCCTCTTTCTCTTTGGTTTACACACATTCAGGTATTTCACTGTTTGTCATTGCTTACTGATGAATCAGGGCAAAAGTGTGAAGAGAATTAATTGGTTAAAGTTGTAATTAATTGGGACTGGGCACCCCGTTGCCAGCTCTTTTTGCAAGTTATTGGATAAGCGGATGTATATGCCACTAGTCCAGGTGTAAAAGTCCACTCGACAAATAGAATAAAGAATAACCACACTAATTCCTCATGAGCTAGTAAACATTGACACAAAAAGGGAATAATAACATTTTGAATAATTTAAAGGTAGCACATGAAAAATTTACTTGGAGTGGCAAGGAAATACCACATATAGGTAGTTATGGTGGACACAAATGGCATGGATTTTGGCTCAAGGATTTGGATGCACGAGAAGCATTCCCTCTCAGTACAGAGTTTAGGCTAGCAAGGTTATGTAAGCAAACAAGAATATCAACCCGTACACCAAGTTTTATATGACAAACATATTGCAAACGTTATAAGACTTCATACCGTCTTCCTTGTTAACCAAACCCTGTTATTAGAAAATATCTAGACCTTAGAGATACCACCGATGCAAACCAAATTTTCAACAAGCTTTACGGTAGTTCTTCACTAATAGGCTTAACTCATGTGATGCACAATTTAATCATGATCTACTTGTTAACTCAAAACAATTGACAAGCATCAAGTTATCCATTTTAGTGATCTACAAGATTAAGCAAGTTTTTCCTTATACCAATTACCACATGCAACATTTTCTGAACCAACCAAACACCAATCAATTTATTTCATCAACTCTCCAAACAAATATAAGTGAAGCAAGAGAGTACTTTCTACAAAAGAAAGCTAATAGCTCTGACAAGAGATACATGAAAACAAGAGCTAAAAGCTGAACAGCGCTAGATATGAATACTCAACAAATATAAGTGAAGAATAGGAGTATTCTCATGAAAAAGCGGAGCGTGTCTCTCTCCCAATCAAGAATGCTAGGGTCCAGTCAAGCTTTATTGAAAATAAAATGCAATACTGAAAATAAAAAGCACACAGACGCTCCAAGAAAAGCACATATGATGTGAAAGAATTAAAATATAGTTTCACTAGAGATGACCTGATAATTTTGACGATGAAGAAGGGGATGCCTTGGGCATCCCCAAGCTTAGACGCTTGAGTCTTCTTGAAATATGCTGGGGAGATCCATGGGAGCCTCCCCAAGCTTAAGCTCTTCACTCTTCTTGATCCTATTATATCATCCTTCTCTCTTGACCCTTGAAAACTTCCGTCACACCAAACTCAAAGTAGATCTCATTAGAGGGTTAGTGCATAATCAAAAATTCACATGTTCTGTAAAGACGCAATATGATTTGTTTACTTTAAAATTAGCTACAGCCACTGATGTTATGTGAAGCTCTTCCACCCAAAAAAGAATTTCACTCAACACTAGTAAAAGAGAGAATGCAAAAATAAAAAGGCATAATCTGTCTAAAACAGAACAGTCCGCAAAGACGAATTTTTTCGAGGCACTTACGACGCTCAGATCGAGAAACTCTGAACTAATGAAAGTTTCAGACATTCATAAAGATTACGCACAAAAATTTCAGATTTTTAACAATCTGGTGATTTTAGGAATTTCGTACAGTGAACAGCAAAAATCTGTTTCTGCGCAGCAATCAAAATTAAGCATCATCTTATCATTAGAGGCTACTCTTGGCACAACAATGCGAGAAAATAAAGATACAAAGGAGTTGCTACAGAAGTAAACAAACTCCTTGACTCAATAAAAGAAAAATTGCAGAAAAATAAAATGGGTTGCCTCCCATAAGCGCTTTTCTTTAACGCCTTTTAGCTAGGCACAAAGCATGCATCAAGTATTACCAAGTGAAGAAAGGTCTAATTCATCAAAAGCTTCATCAAGAACAGGGTTTGTCACATTAGGACTTTTCAGTTTACGTAATTCTTGGGAAGAAAATTTAAATAGACCATTATGTGACTTACCCTCAAGCTCATTGAACACGTTATCCGTTTTAAACGCACCCGTGGGTTTTGGTTTAGAAATTTTTGGAACATACATAAATTTTTGCTTTCTCCCCACAAAAGCCTTTTGCCTTTTAGTTTTAATAGAGGTAAAAGTAGAACTTATTACATCCATAGCCTCCTCTAATTCACCAATCCTAAGATTTTGATTATCTTGAATAGTACTAGTTTCTAAAACAGCAATTCTTTCATTAATGGTTCCCAGTGATTCATCAACTTTGCTAGTACTATCAAGGAGATTTGGCAAATTTTTCTCTATAGACTCCAATTTCTTTATAACATCTTCCAAGGTGATCTCATTTTTAATGTTACTAACAGGTGGTGTTCCTACTAGGCTCTCAATAATATAACTAGCTTCCAACGCAGGGGTACCAAGAAAGTTACCTCCCGTCAAAGTGTCCAAGACATATCTATACCAGCTAGTTATGCCAACATAAAAATTTCTAAGCAGGATCATAGTGGAATATTTTTTAGCACACCTACGATGAGCATCGCTGATTCTATACCAAGCATCTTTCAAACTTTCTCCACTTTGTTGCTTAAAAGATCGAACCTCAACTTCAGGAACCAAACATGATGAGCCGAACCAGACATGATAACTAACAGAAAACAAAACTGAAAATAAACTAAATGCAAGTAACTAATTTTTTTGTGTTTTTGATAATTGAAAGCAAACAAGATAAAATAAAATAAACTAAGCAAGACAAAAACAAAGTAAAGAGATTGGAAGCGTGAAACTCCCCTTGCAGAAGACTGCTGTCTCCCCGGCAACGGCGCCAGAAAAATAGGCGTCGAAGGGAGATAGGAGTCTGCTGAAGAAGTGCTACTCCCCGGCAACGGCGCCAGAAAAATAGCTTGATGACGTGAAACACACGTTCGTTGGGAGACCCCAAGAGGAAGGTATGATGTAGTCAGCAGCAAGTTTTCCCTCAGAAAGAAACCAAGGTTATCGAACCAGTAGGAGCAGCAACTCTTCAGAAGGTTGTCAACGGCGCCAGAAAAATATGTGAGGGAGTCTGGACTGTTGACGTGGAATCTGCACACAACACAATCAAACTACTTTGCCCCAACGAAACAGTGAGGTTGTCAATCTCACTGGCTTGCTGAAAACAAAGGATTAAACGTGGTGTGGAAAATGAGTATTAAATTGCAGAGAATGAAAAAGGAACAGTTTGCAGTTTGTGGTTGTTTAATCAGTGTAAAAGAATGGACCGGGGTCCACAGTTCACTAGTGGTGTCTCTCCATAAAAGATAACTAACATGTTGGGTGAACAAATTACAGCTGGGCAATTGACGAATAGTGAGCGCATGACAATGCATATACATGACATGTTGACTACTATGATATTTAATTGGGCATTACGACATAATACATAGATCGTTATCCAACAGCATCTATGACTAATAATCCACCGCCGGGTTGTCATCCGAGTTCCCCATTGGTATTAAGTTGCAAGCAACGGATAATTGCATTAAGTAAAGTGCGTAATGTAAACAAACACATATGTCCGTGGACATAGCATCGTTAGGTTATCCCTAGTGGCAACAGCACATCCACAACCTTAGAACTTTCTGTCACTGTCCCAGGTTAAACGTGACATAATATTCAATATTCATCGGATCCCAGCAAACACAACATGTAGCATTACAATAATATGATCTTGATCATGTAGGGCAGCTCACAAGATCTAAACATGATGGCACAAAGTGGAGAGACAACCATCTAGCTACTGCTATGGACCCGTAGTCCAAGGATGAACTACTCACGCATCACTCCGGAGGCAGGCATGGCGATGTAGAAGCCTCCGGTGACGATTCCCTCTCCGGCAGGGTGCCGGGAAGAGGTTCTGAACCCTCCCGAGCTAGGTTGACGACGACGGCGTCTCTGGAACTTTTCATGGATATTTGCTCAGGTCCTTAGGGTTTTCGTGTCGGGGGAATAAGTAGGCGAAAGGGCGGCGGCTGGAGAGGCCCGTGGGGCCCACACCACCCCAGGGCACGGCAGAGGGGGACCCCGCTCCCTGGCCACGTGTGGGGCCCCGTGGCTCCTCTCCGTCACCTCTTTGGTCCGTCAGATGAGTTCTGGTAAAATAGGGACTCCCGTGTAGTTTCGTCCAATTCCGAGAATATTTCCAGACTAGCTTTTCTGGAATACAAAAACAGCAGAAAACAGGAACTGGCACTTCGGCATCTTGTTAATAGGTTAGTCCCAAAAAAGTATAAAAGTGATATAAAGTAGATGCAAAACATGTAGCAATTGGTATAAAACAAGCATGGAATATCAAAAATTATAGATACGTTTGAGACGTATCACACCTCCAGCAGCAGAATCAAGTATGTTTCTAGACATGTAGTTTAAACCATTGTAGAAAGAGTGTAATATGGTCCATTCATTAACTCCATGTGAGGGACAAGTTCTAAGCATAAGTTTTATCCTATCCCAAGCCATAGCAACATGTTTATTTTCATTTTGCCTAAAAGAAAAGATGTTGTTTCTATTTTGCAAAATTTTAACAGGGGGATAATATTTCTTAATGAAAGCTTCTTTTAGATCATCCCAAGAATTAATACTACCAGATGGCAAGGAATGCAACCACTCTTTAGCTTTTCCTCTAAGTGAAAAGGAAATAACTTCAGTTTTAGGATATCACTTTCCACATTTTTAAACTTTTGCATGTCACATATTTCAACAAAGTCATGAAGATGCATAGAGGCATCCTCCATAGCACTACCACCAAATTGTTCCCTAGTTATCAAGTTCAACAAACTAGGACTTACTTCATAACTCTCAACATTATCTTAGGTGTGGCAATAGCTCTCGTGATAAATTGATCATTAGGAGTGTTTGTGTAGCCACACAGCTTAGTTCTTTCTCCCATTTTAGCAAGTTTTTTTGGTATTTTTAATTTTTTATGCAAAACTGAAATAAATATGATATGATATGCAATGACACTAACAAAACAAATAAATTGCTTTGTAAGTAAAGATGGATAAGATGGTGCTCACGTAGGTGCAACCTCCCCAAGCTTAGGTGTTAGCACAAGTTGGTGACGTTGACTTTGTTGTGAGATGAATGCGATGATGCACACCCTTGGATAAATCTCTCAGCTACGATTCCCCGGCAACGGCGCCAGAAAACGTCTTGATGGTCCCGAAGAGCAAGGCCTTGATACCTGCAAAAGCAAACGAGATTAGGTTGAGACTCCAAGTGCAGAGTGTATAGTAAGTGGAAGACAGTTTTCCCCACGAGGGGTGACTCGAGGGTTTAATATCGAACTCTCGGGGAATCTGAAGTGGTAGATTTATCTTCTTATCCTTCTTTTGGTTACCTACAAAACAAGGTTAGATGTTTTGGTCCTCAACCTCACCTGTGGTTGTCAAGCACAAGGTGTAAGAATGATATCAGGATAGTTATGCAATGCAAACAAGAAATAAATATGCAATGATGGTGGATGCAATGGTAAATGATATTTTTGGGTTTTTGAATGATGTATGCAAGATGAAAAGTATTTTTGTATTTTCGGATTTAATGATGGCTGAAAATAGAAAAGTGGTATATGGTGTTGGAAAGGTGTTTCTTATGATTAAAAATGGACTGCGGTTCATGGTTTCACAAATGCACTCTCTCTTTATAAAGTGGTAGACAATGGAACACACACAGTTAAATATGAGATTGCAATACAGGGTTTGATAACAAGTTACTTAGATATATGGGCGTCACGTCCTAAGATAGAGATCTTTTGGTTATTAACCTCTCTTATATTCCACCAAGATGCGAACTAAATCATAACACCTCAGTAATTAAGATAACTCAGAGTATAGCATTAAGTATCATGACATAAAGTGAAAATAAGAACATGCTAGATCTAGTCATGGAGTAGTGGCAATGGTCACGCCCACATCCCCGGTAGCATGGTATTTTAGTTTATCCCTAGTGAGGCAACAAAGTAAGGTAAAGATACCAAAGTGGATCACAGAACTTTCTCTCACGTTCACTGCACTAGCCACCCCCCCCGTTACTCCAACTAATGCACATGTTCCCCCCACACACGCTCTCATAAACATGCTTGATCAAAATAAGTATACAAGAACGGGGTACATAATATGCATCTATACTCATAACTGAAACAAACATTGCAATCTCAAACATATATTAACTCATAAAGATCCACCACAAAGGTATTACAACGGTGACCGTAATCATGTTCAACAGCTCATACGGTGCTAATTAGTGAAGCTTAAGAGAGGAGAGATACATAAGTTACTTCCACAAACCCATAGTCCAGAGGTGGACTACTCCCTCTTCATCATGGAGACGGTGGAGAAGTCGATGGAGAAGATGGAGACCACGTCGGCAGCGCCCCGCCGGAGTTTTCCCCCTCCAATCTGCAGCTCCTGATCTCCGTTCGGTGTTTCTGTGTTTGTGCAGCGCTCCTTCCAGAGAACGTCGGGGGACCTTTTATATAGGCGCTTTTAGGTCAAGACGATGTCGGTGGAGCAAAGATCGAAGGCAACGGAGCCACGAGGGCCAAACGAGTGGGCCCCACGCGGCCACAGTACCAGGCTGCGTGGGCCACCCCCGTTTGGGCCTCGGGCCTCCGCTTGCTCGCTTCCTTCGCCCACAGGTCTTCTTCCTTCCAAATATTGACGCCCGTAAATTTCCAGGTGATTTCGTTGACGTTTGGGTCCCTGAAACATTAAAATAAGAAAACGGGGTTTTCTGCCTGTGCAGGGTTAATTCCATAAAAATAGGAAATAAATGAATATTCCCAAAAATCATTATAAAACATTGATATAACCCTTATATGATGCAAATATGATTGGAATATAAGCAATTAAAGTGCAAAGTTCATGTATGCATTTTACATGCATCAGCGGGCGAGGACCACCGGGGCGACAAGCTTGGTGGCGTAGCCGCCCGCTGCCAAGAGATCAAAGCCCATCTACTCCAGACCGCCGCGGCGACCGCACCGCCTGGTGGCTCCCGGGTAAGTTTCTTCGTAGGGGCGCTTGTGGGAGAATCCTCTGCTTGTTTTTGTTTTTCTTCTTATGGCGACCATCCTCTGCAGGGCCATGGAGTCCGTGATCGACGACAGCGTGATGCGGGGCGGGTTCCCGCTACCCAGCACTGTCGGAGATGGCGAGGTGGAGTCGGCTGCGCCTCGAGCCCCGTCGCCCCAGCCGGGTGACTTCGCCCGGGTGGCGCACGAGGCCCAAGGCGGAGACGGCAGCGCGGTCGGCCCATCCACCGCCCAGGCTGAGATGCAGATCGTGGTGTTTGATGCGGCTGCCCAAGCGGGTGCAGCCCCCGACCCGGCGGTCGCACAGGTCGACGCCATGATGACGGAGGCGGCGGTTCCACAGCCGGCGCCGGTCCTACAGCCGGAGTTGGTTCGCCCGGCGGGGTGCCTGCTGGGCATGGAGCCGATCAACGACCAGGCACGGGTCGATGCGGCCACGGCGATGGAGGAGGTGGAGCAGCTGGTGGAGGCCGGCCACTAGAGCGACCTTCGGCTGGAGCAGCACTGCGAGATGGCGGCGCCAGTCGCGGTCGTCAGCAAGATGGAGAAGAATATCAAGGCCGGGCTGGCCGGGATCGGGATGATCCGGGAGTCGATCGAGGTGAGTTCTTTGTGGCTGCGGGTGCCTGGAGCCGGTGTCGGGTCACTGGCGAGGTCTTGACTTGTTCCTTCTTCTTTCCAGAACGCGCTATGGGGGCCGCTGAGGCGGAACCAGCAGCTGGAGGACGAGGTGCGGCTGCTCAAGCAGCAACTTGAAAGCAACAAGAGTAAGCGTCCCACCCTACATATCTTCTCTTTCCTCATCTTGTGTCGGGGCTGAGGCAAACTTCCTGGTGCAGGCTCGACGGTGGAGGCAGTCGCGGCCAAGGTTCGGGAGCACGAGGAGGCGACGAAAGCGCTCTGTGAGCGCGCCACCATGGCGGATCAGCTGGCGGCCGAGGCAGAGCAGCGGAAGAAGGCCGACGCTACCCGCGAGGTAGAGTATGACAAGCTTGTCGGGTGGAAGGACTCGCTAGCGGAGCAGCTGGAGACGGCGAAGGAGGAGAAGGGTGAGGCCACCGACATGCTTGCCGAGCGGGTAGCGGCCCTCGAGCTCTTGAAGCAGAAGGAGGAGAGGCAGCGGCGTGAGCATAAGCAAGCCACCAAGCTTCTCGAGGACCGCCAGAGGGAGCTGGAGGGGGAGTTGTCCCAGGTCGACGAGGCCATCGTCCGTAAGTTTCTTGCCACTAACGTTTTCTTTGTGCTTCTTTTTCTTGGTCTTGATCCTTTTCTTCCGGTCTTAGGTTTCTACTCCGACATCGGCGAAGCAGCGCCTGAGGGGACCACCGAGGACCGGGTCGCCGTGCTTGGTGAGTTGGCGGAGCGGTTCCACAAGATCGGCGCCGATGTCTACAGCACGCTGTGGCCGGAGGGCGGGGCTGACACTGCTGCTGATGTCGCAGCCCAACTCCACGACGTACCCAAGGCCCTGGACACTTTCCAGGACACGGCGGCTCGCGGGGGGTCCGAGATGACGATAGCGGTGATGCTCTCCTAGTACAAGCATGTCATGGCGAAGAGGCTTTCTTTCGGCCTCCGGGAGGGTGCCGTCTTCCAGGAGCTGCGCAAGGAGCCAGGTGTCGCGCTTGCCGACAGCCGTATCATGCGTATGGTGGACTTCGGGGACATCGTGCCTCTGGAGCCGGAGGTGGAGAAAGAGATAGCCGCAGAGCAGAGCCTCGGACCGGAGCAGGCGACCTCGGAGGCGACGAGGACCACCGAGTCGGGTCGGGAGCCGACAACGGCCGCAGGGTCAACCCCGGAGGCGACGAAGACCGCCGAGCCAGAGGCTTGAACTTGATCCCCGGGATGCCGGGTGAATTTGTTTTAAAGAACTTCTTTGTTTTTGTTGCCTGTCGTACTTGTTGGGCCTACTTTTAAACATTGATGCGGAGCTTCTGACTCCTTATCTATTTTGCTTTTGTACTTGTGAGTTTTTTCCTTTATTTTGATGCCGAACGAGCATCCCCCAGCTCCCGAGTTTCGGGTTGGCGTGCCATAGGGAGGCCGGGTCGGAACTTTATCTTGGCTCTTTTTTCCTTCTGTATCTTGGTTCTTTCCGTCCCCAGCCCCCGAGTTTTTTGCCGGCTGGCGGCGAGGGAGCTGGGTCGGGTGCCGGGTACCGGGTGGCCGGGACCGGGCTCCAGTGTTCGTGAAACTCACAAGTAGGGGCAAACATGAGCACTTGCCAGTAAAAAATCATGCGAGTAGAGGAGACGCCAGGTTTTATGTGAGTGGAAGAAAAAACGACTCGCCCTTGTCCAAGTATGTCGACCTTTTTCTTGTGCGGCTAGCCGTCCAGGCACAGGCTCTTGCCGGCTGGCCGGGTTGCGGTCTACAGCCGGAACCGAAGAGGTGCCGGAACGCGCATGGCACAATACTTAGGTCTAAATAACTGGCTTTGGGTGCTTCGCGGGGGCCGGCGACTGCTCTTTCCCCTTATGTTTTTCGCGTGCAAGCGACCTCGGGCTTTTGCTCTTGCCAGCCGTACTGTCGGGTTGCGGTTCTGCGGCTGGAACCGAAGAGTGGGCCTCTGGTGCTAGTGCATGTTACTAATCCATCTCTGGGAAAGAATGAGCCGCAGGCGACCGGCGAGCCCCTGGGTTACGAGTCCGGGAGGCCGGTCAAGAGAACGAAGAGGTATGCAAACTGAAAAAGATACAAAAAGGCCAGCCCCCGAATGTAGTTTGGGACTGCCTGCTCTTATTTATGATTTGGATACAAGGGTACGTACATCTTACACCTAAGTGTAGAAGGGACGGAGGAGGGCGGCGTTCCACGGCCTCTCCGACTCCACGCCCGACGCGTCTTTCTTGTTTTTCTTGGTTTTCTTGCGTCGACGATGTAGTAGGCATCATTATGCAGGACCTCGCTTATGATGAAAGGACCCTCCCATGGCGGGGATAGTTTGTGCATGCCTTTCTTGTCCTGGATCCACCGGAGGACGAGGTCTCCTTCACGAAATGCGATCGGCTTCACGCGACGACTGTGGTATCGACGCAGGCTCTGCTGGTAGATGGCTGATCTCGACAGCACCAGCTCGCGTGCTTCTTCTAGGAGGTCGACTCCCTCCTCACGGGCCATGTACAGGACCACTCGCGGAGCGTCGTACTCGATGTCGACTGGCAGGACTGCCTCGGCGCCGTACACGAGGAAGAACGGGGTGTAGCCGGTCGATCGATTGGGCGTCGTGCGCAGGCTCCAGATCACGGAGGGCAGCTTGTCGAGCCTGCATCGGGAGCTCGGTGTAGTGGTTCTTCTAGCTGGGCCGGATGCCGGACAGGATTAGGTTGTTCGTCCTTTCGACCTGCCCATTGGTTTCCGGGTGCGAGACGGCGGCGAGGTCGAGGCGGATGCCTCTGCGGCCGCAGTAGCACGCGAAGATGCCCTTGGCGAAGTTCCTGCCATTGTCGGTGATGATGTTGTGCAGGTACCCGTACTGGCCGATGATGTCCTCGAAGAAAGCGATGGTGTTGTAGCCGTCGAGCTTTTGATGGGTTTCACCTCGATCCATTTGCTGAACTTATCCACCGCCACTACGAGATGTGTTAGCCTGCTTCGCGCAGTCCGGAAAGGACCGACCATGTCGAGTCCCCAGACAGCAAACGGCTATGTGATAGGTATGGTCTGCAGAGCCGACGCCGGCTGATGCTGCTGTGACCGGAAGAGCTGGCAGCCATTGCACTTGCGGACAAGCTCTTCCGCGTCCGCCAGCGCGGTGGGCCAGAAGAAGCCGTGATGGAGAGCTTTGGCCGCGATGGCCCGTGACGACGCGTGGTGGCCGCATTCGCCTTACTGGATGTCCTTGAGGAGGTCGCAGCCGTCCTCCCGCTCCACGCAGCGTTGGAACACGCCAGAAACGTTGCACTTGTACAACACGCCGTTGATGATGGTGTAGGGTTTGCACCGGCGCATGACTTGCCTTGCCAGGACCTTGTCCTCTGGCAGCTCGCCCTTGACAATGTAGGTGAGGAAGGGATGTGCCCAAGATGGCACTTCCTGGATGGTGAAAACATCGTCCGTCGTCTAGTCCTCAGCCCCCGGGTCCGTGGAGCCGGAGGGCGGCGTCGGGTTCCCAGCCCCCGAGTCGACGATCTTGTCTCCCGGGTCCGCGGAGCCGGTAGCCGCGGTGGAGGTTGGGGGTCCGAGATCCGGTATGTAGATGGACTCGGAGTCGGGTGACAGTACGATGGACGGCTTGCGCAGGTGCTCGAGGGAGATGCCGGGTGGGATGGACTGTCGGGTAGAGCCTATGCGCGCCAGGGTGTCAGCCGCTTCGTTGTTCGCGCGTGGGATGTGATGGAACTCACATCCTTCGAAACAGCCAGAGAGCTGTTGGACAAAGAAGTGGTAGGATGCCATGTTTGCGTCCTTGGCGTCACAGTTACCCGACGCTTGCTGCACTACGAGGTCTGAGTCCCCGAAGCACTTGATCCGACGGATGTTCATGCCTTTGGCGAGCCGGAGTCCATGGGCGAGCGGCTCGTACTCGGCGACATTGTTGGAGGCTGTGAAGTGGATCTGCAGGACGTACTCCAGCTTGTCGCCTTTCGGAGAGGAGAGGACGATGCCAGCTCCTAAGCCCCGCGCATCTTGGAGCCGTCGAAGTGCATTAGCCAGTGTGAGGAGTCAGGAGCCGGTGGCAGGTACTGCGTCTCCACCCAGTCGACGAAGAAATCAGCGAGGAACCGAGTCTTGATGGCCACCCTCGGCTCGTAGAGGATGTGGTGAGCCGCCAAGACGATGACCCACTTGGCGATCCGGCCGGTGGCATCCTTGTTGCCAATGATCTCCGAGAGGGGAGAAGAGCTCACCACCGTGATGGGGTGCTCCTAGAAGTAGTGCTTGAGTTTTCTGGTGGCGAGGTACACGCCGTAAGCCATCTTCTGGTAATGAGGGTAATTCTGCTTGGATCTCGAAACCACCTCACTCAGGTAATACACGGGACGCTGCAAGAGCTGCGTCTTGCCCTCCTCCATGCGCTCCACCACAAGGACAACGCTGACCACCCGGTTAGTGGCGGCGATGTACATCATCATTGGCTCCTTGGGCAGTGGGGGAGCGAGGACTGGCGCGGTCTACTGGGCTTTCTTGAGGCCAATGAAGGCGGCGTCGCCTTCATCATTCCAGTGGAAACCGCCGCCCGCCTGAGGAGGTGGTACAACGGGAGGGCCTTCTCTGCTAGCCGACTGACGAACCGACTGAGGGAGGCCAGGCAGCCGGTGAACTTCTACACGTCTCGTAGGTTCCGAGGCCGGTGCATGCGCTCGATGGCGGAGATCTTGTCCGGGTTGACCTCGATCCCTCGAGCCGACACGAGAAAACCGAGTAGCTGGCCCGCCGGGACGCCGAACATGCACTTCTCCGGGTTCAGCTTCATCTGGAAGCGGCGGAGGTTGGCGAACGTCTCCTCAAGGTCGGCAAGGAGGGTGCCCCGCTCCTTGGTCTTGACGACGATGTCGTCCACGTATGTGTGCACATTGCGGCCGATCTGGCTGTGCAAGCACTTCTGCATGCATCGTTGGTAGGTGGCCCCTGCGTTTTTCAGGCCAAACGACATGGTGACATAGCAAAAGGCACCGTACGGGGTGATGAAGGACGTTTTTAAGTTATCCTCCGGGTTCAGCTTGATCTGGTGGTAGCCGGAATAGGCGTCCAGGAACGAGAGCAACTCGCAGCCGGCCGTGGAGTCGATAACTTGATCGATCTGGGCAAGGTGAAGGGATCCTTGGGGCAAGCCTTGTTCAGGCTGGTGTAATCGATACACATGCGCCAAGTATCATTCTTCTTCAACACCATTACAGGGTTGGCTAGCCACTCAGGGTGGAAAACTTCCATGATGAACCCGGCTTCCAGCAGCCGGGGTATCTCTTCTCCGATAGCTTTTCTCCTTTCTTCCGCGAAGTGGCGGAGGGCTTGTCGTACCGGCTTTGTGCCCGGTTTCACATGGAGCAAGTGCTCAGCGAACTCCCTCGGCACACCCGGCATGTCCTTTGGAGACCATGCGAAGATGTCCCGATTCTCACGGAGGAAGTCGACGAGCTCGCCTTCCTATTTGTTGTCGAGGCTTGACCCGATGAGCACAAACTTGGTGGGATCGGTCGGGTCGAGCAGGACCTTCCGGGTATCCTTGGCGGCCTTGAAGGCGGACTCGCCCGCTAACTTCTTGGCATCTGGAGCCGGTGTCGGGTCGCCGGCGACCTTGCGCTTGATTTCTTTCAGCTCCTCGGCTAGGAGGATGGCGTCCGCCATCTTCGCGCCAGCCGACGCGCAGTCCAGGGAGCGTTGGTAGTCGCGCACGACAGTGATGATGCCCTTTTCGCCTGGCATCTTCATCTTCAGGTATGCATAGTGGGGGACGGCCATGAATTTGGTGAGGGCGGGACGCCGGAGTATCGCGTGGTATGCGCTCTGGTGGTCCACCACCTCGAACCAGATCGGCTCGCGGCGGTAGTTCTCCTTCGTGCCAAAGATGACATCTAGCTTGATTTGGCCCATCGGGGAGCATGAGAGCCCCGACACTATGCCGTGGAAGGTCGTCGAGCTAGGTTCCAGGCGGCTCAGGTTGATGCCTAGCTTCTCCGCCGTGTCGCGGTAGAGTATGTTGATGCTGCTAGTCGATGAGGGCGCGGAAGAACATGACGGCGGTGCTGTCTGTGAGGATGATCGGGTCAAGGAGCAGCGCGTAGCTGCCTGGACGCGGCATGACAGCCGGATGGTCCTCGCACCCCCAGGTGATGGGCTTCTCCGACCAGTTCATGTACTGGGGGACGGGAGGGACGGTGGCGTTCACCTCTGTGTGACGTTGTCGCCTGGCACGCTTGTCATCACGCTCGCTAGTGTAGATGACATAGGCAGCATCCCGGTTGGGAAAAGCTCCGCGGTTGTCGGGTTGCCGAGCCGGGGACCGGCGAGGCGGAGTCCGACGTTGTTTGTCGGGTCCCGGTGGTCGCCGTCGCGGTCGCGGTTATTATCGCGGTTACCGTCAGCCGGCGCGCGGGGAGGGGCTGCGGGCAGGCCCTCGCCGCGGGCGATCCGAGCAGTCCAGCTGCACTGCCGGGTGGTGTGGTTTGCCGGGCTGCGGTCAATGCTGTGGTACTTGTAGGGCATGTCGAGCATGCTGTCGAGGGTGTATCGGTTCTTCTGTCACGGGCGGCTCTCCCTCATGCTGTCTCCGTCTGGACGGCGGCGGCCTTCTTTGCCGAGAGCGACGTACTGAGAGTCGCGGCGGTTTTTCGAGTACAAGCCCTTCCTCTTGTTGCGGTCGTCGCGTCGGCCGTCCGCGTATCGCCTGGAGGAGCCGGCCTCATCGCGGTATCGAGGCGGATCTTTCTTCTTCGCCTCGCCGGCAGCCGACTTGGCGAGGTCGGGCAGACGGACCGGCGCCTTCAAGGCGGAGTCGGCTGTGGCATACTTCTCGGCGATGTCTAGGAGGTAGGCCATGGTGTCCGGCTCCACCCGCAGGAGCTTGTGCTTGAGCATGGTGTCGCCGCGGCAGCCGTCGGTGAAGTAACAGATGGCCTCGCGCTCGTCGATGCCCTCGTAGGAGTTGCGCAGCTCGGACCAGCGGGTGAGGTAGTCGCGGACTCCTTTTCTTCTTGGGTGCAGAGCTGCAAGTGGCGCGGGCGACCCAAGCGCTTGTAGGTGATGTTGAAGTTCCCAACGAAGACCTCCCGGAAGTCCAGTCAAGTGTTGATGCTGCCGTCCGGCAGGCTGTTCAACCAGGTGCGAGCCGTGCCCACCAGCATGAGTGGGACCGCCAGCTATGCCGACCGCGGTGAGGTAGTCCAACAGCCAATCTTCCGGCTTGGCGGAGCCATTGTACTTGGGCGTCTCCCGGGGGAGGTAGAAGCGAGGCGGGAACGGCTCCTTCCGGATGCGGGGGCTGAAGCAGTCGTGGCCATGGCAGTCCTCCTCTTCGATGGTGCGCGAGGCGGTCACCTTGTTAATGCGGCCGCGCGCGTCGGCATCGGGTTCCGGCCCCAGAGGGCCTAGCCGGTTACCGACGGGCACCTTGCCGCCTGCCCGAGTCGGCTCAGGGTTGGCCTTCACTTTCCCGGTCCGCACTGTGTCGCGGTCCCGGTCGTCATCCCGTCAGGTGCCGGCGTGACGGGTGCGATCGCCGGTATCTCGGTCATCCTCTCGCCGACCACCAGCGTGATGGGTGTGGTCGTGGTCGTCGGGGCGGTGCTTGTCCTTGCCCGAGTTGACGCTTTTCTCAGGTCCGCCGAAGGCCCGCTGCTTCTCGCCGACCAGCGAGGAAGCCCCTCTGGACTTGCTGGTCTTCGGGCGGGGGGTTGCGTCAGCGTCCGACGCAGCCTGCATCCAGTTGGCGGCGTCGAGAAGCTGCTGGACTCGCAAGCACTGGGCGGCCAGCTCATCGCCCTGGAGGTTATCGAGCTCGCACGAGGCAGCTTGGGCCGCGCGCATGTTTTTGGCGGGGCTGTCGTAGACGGGCATGACGAAGCTCGACCGGATGGGATCCTCGTTCAGCCGGCCGCCGAGCGCACCTCCCTTGCGGCAGATCTCCTCCAACCGGCTGGGGTGGTCGCTGGCCGGGGTGATGTTGTGGGCGGAGTCGTACTCGCGCATCCTGGCGGCGAGGCGGCGTTTGGTGCCGGCAACCTCGACGGCGCTGTCGACGAGGTGCTGGCGTTGCGCCTCCAGTTCAGCGGCTGCAACAGCCGGGTCGATGTTGACGTTGAGGGGCGTGCAGAGCGCATCGATGGTCGCCTGGAGCGTGCCGTCCTCTGCCGTGGAAGACGTGCTTCCGTGCTCGCGGCGAGTGGTACGCCCATCCGCGTCGTGGTCGACGCCGGTGGTGAAGACCTCCGCGTAGACGCGGGACTCGTCGCTGGAGTCGGAGCAGACGGACAAAGTGTCCGGACAGGGAAGTACGGTGTCAGGATACTCACTAGGGACAACGTCGATGTAGACGCGATGGCTGCCGAAGTGGACGATGGAGCCTCCGCCTGTGGGAGGGACGTCCGCGAAGCAGGCGGCGTTGTCCATGATGCAGTCGAAGGCGCCGAGCGTCAGGATGAGGCCTGACGCGACGCGCTGGCCGGAAGCGGTGAGGGGTCCTGTGCAGAACGTGACCCCGGTCGCCGCGCTAGGCCCCACGGTGGTCGCCAAATGTCGTGGTATTGTCCACGGCATATGTCACTGGGGTGATTCTCGCGTGGGGACACAGGTGGCGTGCGACGGCGTGTGCACGGGATTGGATATGAGCAAGGTGAACACCGAGACATACCCAGGTTCGGGGCCCTCGTGAGGAGGTAACACCCCTACTCCTGCCTAGCGGTGGTTTATCGTGGTCACAAGGTATTACAATGGTGCTCCAGGAGCTGTATCGAGGGTTCTCTTCCTGCTAGGAGATGAGGTGAGTCTATGGGGTGAACTGGGATCCAACCCTTGCTACGTGGGATCCGACTCTCCTTATATAGGCAGAGTAGCCGGTTACAGAGGCGGCTACCCGGCGTCGGGTAGCGGAGACAGGCCGCCGGTGAGGACGTGGCCATGGTGGGAGGCCGTGCCAACATGCGTGATGATGGCCTGCTCTCCCCGTCTGGTCGATCGCAGGGCACGCGGTACGGCCCACGGGAGCCGACGTCATCTTTGATTTTGAGGGCGCGGAGCAGTACTGGGTCTACGCCCCCCTTGTCTCCTATTCCTTGGACGCCTACGAAGGGGATCCAAAGCGCCAGCGAGGCGGACGACCGGTAGCCGGTTCTGGGTGACCGGCTCGGAGGGGGAACCCGGAAGATTCCCTGTGCCTGCGGTTACCCGGGGAGAATATCCCCGACAGCAGACACATTATTTTGACGAAATAGGCCGTAGTCCCGCTATATAGATATAGCAAACACCCGATACAACCAACAGACTTGCAATGCTGGGGCGACATCAAATAAACACCCAAAGAAAAGAAAAGAGAAAGAAAAAAAAGGAGACATAGGCGGATCGACTAAACCATGGTAACCCGCAACCATTGCGCCCTCTCCGACAAAGTACCACCACGCTTCTAGTATCGAATCGACAAGTACCAGGCAGCACCTTCAAGAAGAAACGCCACGCTGCTGCCCGGACCAGCGCACTGATCCTAGAGTTCCCCCGGCACAGAGGTAGGTGAACGACGGGTAGCCACGACGCCCTTCAGGAAGGGAAGATGCCACCCGAAGGCGGCACCGCGTCGGTGTCAGACGAACCGACAAGGATTTCTCCCGAAACACCTCATCTCCACCACCTCGGACGATCCATAGCACAGGAGCCCCACGAGGACAAGCCTCGACACCACCAGACTAGCCACCCACCAACATGCGCCAACGATCCCGAAGCCACCATCAACGTCTCACCGAAGAAGCTGCCACATGGTCTGCAAGCCAAAGTTGAGGAGTAGAATGACCTGGGGTCAGCAGTACCGCAGCCAGCGGGAGGGACCAACCTCCACCGCCGAAGGCGGTAGTCGACCGGACGAAGCCGCAAAGCACACCAGTCCCCGTCAGGTCCGGCCGGGCCCAGCGGGCCCGTAAAGCCCCCATGGGGCACACCAGTCATAATAGGGTCCGGCCGGGCCCAGATCGGGCCCGTGAAGCTCGCCGCCACGCTGCAACAGGCTGGCCATGGTCACCGCTGTCCCCTGCATCCGCATCGCCACCTCTAGCTCCAGAGCGTGCAACAGGTCAAGCTGGCCCGCCCAAACCCAGATGGGGCCCGACGGGCCCAGATCTGGGCCGCAAGGGCCGGCCGGCCATCTCCGATGCACGCCGCCACCGCTGCACTGCGCCACCCCGCAGGCAACGCGCGCCGCCGCCGCCCGGAGTGCACCGCCGCCATGAGGGGAGATTCCCGCCTCCGCCCTACACGACGCGGGGAAGGACGAGCCGCCGCCGCCGGTGCCGCCCGAGGCTCGCCCGTCGGACCCTGCCGACGGCGGCGACGAGGGATAAGGGAGGAGGGGAGGGCTGGGAAGGAGGAGCAGGGGCGCGTGCCGCCGCACTGGGGCGACGGGCGCGCGAGAGGGAAAGGAGGGGGGGAGGGGGCGGCGCGGCTAGGGTTGGGGAGAGGTTGGGGAGAGGTCGGGCTGGAGAGAGAGGAGGTTCGTGCAGACACATTATCCCGAACCGCTGGTGTCGATGCTCTAATAAAGTGTTCGTCTGTTCCCTTAAAAAAAAGCAAATCATGTTTCCTAACCGAAATATCAGCAGAAAAACCAACCCTGAAGCAAACCTCGATGGAAAAATTTCAGCTCGAAACTTCATTTCCAAAGCAGTTAATTAGCCTTTAAGAGAGAGTTAAGGAACTACCGGATAACTTTAAAGCTCAGGAAAAGCAAAATAAAAGCATCACCTAAACTCTCAGTACAGTACACTGAGTACATCGACTGGCTGTACCGTGACAACTCGAGGACTGAAGCCAGTTGTTCCTTCAGAAATAATCACACATCGACTAGCTCGGCAACGGAACAAACAAGAAACGAGAAACATCGACTAGCCTGTTGCAGTACAGCTCTTTCCAAGCCAGGAAACAACAAGAACTTGACGATCCTGCAGACGGAGACAAGGAAAGGATTCAAAAACTTTTCCCCACCACCACACGCTGCTCACACTTGACCAGAGACCACCGGAATCTACAGTCTTATCCCGCGCCCCGCTCCTCCTCCTCCTCAAGCGCCAACACAAATTTCCAAATCCCAGCCAAAAACCCTCGGCCGCAATTTTTTCCGAAACCCCAGATCCCCACGCCGCACGCCCGAATCGCCGATTTCCACAACCCAGACCGGAGCAGCGCCGGGCGGCGACGCGCTGCAGCTCCGTCGGTCGCGGCTGGGGAGCTGGGCCATGCGGCGGCGCGGCGTTGCGCTGTAGGGAGGGAACAATACATAGCGCCGAATGCCTGAGCCCGACCGCCACCTCCTCAGCGCCGCCGGCCTCCACCGCGACGCGCTCAAGGGCTGGCCCGACCCGTGGCTGCCTCCAGGGAAGCCGCCGCACGCGCGCGCCGCCGCCGCGATGCCGCCGCCGCCGGACCAAACCCTAGCCTTCTCGGACGAGCTCCTCCTCCGGGTCCTCGCCTGCCTCCCGGAGCCGCACCTCACGGGCGCCGCCTCGCTCGTCTGCAAGCGGTGGACGCGCCTCTCCGGCCGCCTCCGCCGCCGCCTCGCGGTGCGGGACTGGGCTTTCGTCACGCACCGCCTCCCGCACCGCTTCCCCAACCTGGCGGTCCTCGACCTGTTCCCGGCGTCCATCGCCGCCCCGGCAGCGGCGCCCGTCCGGGCCTCCCCTGTCCTCACCTGCGGAGCGGTCTCGCTAACCCTAGACCCCAGCGCGGACCCGCCGCTCGGCGCTTGCCGCTTCCTCGCCGACGATGTGCTCGACAGGGGCCTCGCGGTCGTCGCCGCCAGGTTCCCCAACCTCCGCCGTTTATCGGCCACGGCTGCGTCTGAGTCCGGTGGCCTGATGGATATCGCCGGCGGCTGCGCGACGCTGCAAGAGCTTGAGCTCCACAGATGTACTGACCTCGCGCTCCGCCCGGTCTCTGCCTTCGCGCACCTCCAGATCCTCCGCATCGTTGCCGCGTCGTCCCCTCTGTACGGCACCAGTGAAGATGGCGGGGTCACCGACATCGGCCTCACCATCCTCGCCCATGGCTGCAAACGGTTGGTGAAGCTGGAGCTTGTGGGTTGCGAGGGAAGCTACGATGGCATTGCAGCTGTGGGACGGTGCTGCGCGATGCTGGAGGAGCTCACCATCGCTGACCACCGGATGGACGCCGGGTGGCTTGCTGCTCTAGCTTTCTGTGGCAACCTCAAGACCCTGCGTCTTCAGGGTTGCGGCAGGATTGATGATGATCCTGGGCCTACTGAACATCTCGGTGCCTGCCTTACGCTCGAGAGCCTGCAGTTGCATCATTGCCAACTACGTGACCGCCGCGCCCTCCATGCTCTCTTTTTGGTCTGTGAGGGTGCTCGCGAGTTGCTGGTCCATGATTGTTGGGGCCTTGAAGATGACATGTTTGCGTTGGCTGGCCTATGCAGGTATTGACCACAAATCTGACTCTTCAGATGTGTTAGTACTAGTTTCTTCATAGATTACCATGATTGCCTAATGGGGACAGTTTGTGCTTTCTACTGTTTAATTATTCATCATGCTTTTTGTTTCTTCTATGATAATGACATGCTGTCAATAAAATGAGTCTTATAGGTAGCTAACGTTTGGATGCTCTGCCATTGGTCAAGTGTCAGGGGATGAAATTTTGCAATACATGCATAATTAAGAACTATCTTGAGGATTGAGTGCAGTTCTGCTTGTTTGAATGTGTTTTAACAACCATGCTAAGATAAACTATGGTAGTTAATTTTATGTTTACTGATGGCTTATGTTGTATGTTATCTTGTTACCAATGATATACTTTACTTATTCCTTTGGTCCGTATTCTGTGAGTGCTTTCAATGTGCAAAGGAAAAAAAACTAGCACTTCAATAGATGTCGCTAGTGTATTCATGGTTGATGTGTTATCAGGATGTATTTTGTTTGTACCGATTTGAAGGTGTGTGCTTAAGTAAAACCATTTCTTAGTATACTTGATTTCTCTTCTTGTGATTAAAGCCTGTAACCATTCTTCACCCCGGTGCCATTTGTGTAGAGCAAAAGCAGGCATAACCTAAAAATGTAGCTTCCCATTAATGACCTTTGGATTACCCAGCCAGGCCGCCACTCAACGAGCGTTTGATAAATAGTTTCTTACATTAGGTAATGATGACCTGTAAATCGTAAAACTTGACATACATGTCTGCATAAATGTATTTGATTAGGATAGAGGTTGCTTCTATTATTCCAGCACAAACCAGGCTCCAATAATTCTATTAACTAATGTCTAATGTTATAGAAATGACTTTGTTGGAGGAAGGAAACCGCAGATACTAATCTTTCACAGTACCGAACTTCAGATCTTTTGCGTATTCAATCACCTGCCGAACCATGTTCCAAAGCACTAACTGTTGATTTTCCAATCTCATAGCGTGTTAAAAGGGGCGAGAAATGCAGCGTTCCTGTATATCTTCTGCTACTTGACACCTATTTCTTGTTTGAATTTAATTAGCCATTGAAAGCATTTGACTAAATGCTTTCAAAAAGTGACATGTTGCTATTTCTCTCTGAGATGGAATGTATTTCCGCATCTCGTGGAATGCAATATTTTTGCTCCTTACTGAGAAACATCCTACTATCCTAGTTAGATGTGTAGTACTCACCTTGTTTCATGGGTATTGCATTTATGCCATTCATTGCTGCACTCCAGATTATTGATGTACCTTGATTGATTTTCTCAATACAATACCAAGCTAGTGAATTAGTGTGCTCAAATAAACGGCTAGTAACCACTAACCAAGCACACATTTAGGCCGTGTTTGAAATCATGGTGAATTATGTTAAGCTCGTTTGCCCCACCAGCTGTTGCCTACTTCACTGTTTGGCTGCTTTCATGCTGCATATTGAGCCTTTTTTCAGCTGGAATCCTAGAGTAGAAACCTTGAACTTCAAACTACCTGGAAGCTTAAGCCATGTTATACCTTTACTGGAAGTAGTAGTACAAAACCTTTAAAAAAATTATCTGGGTATTTTTGATATTTTCTTTTCGAGAAATGTGTGCCTTAGCTGAAGGTGGATGCCACATGTTTCAGTACTTTCCTCTTCTGGAAATACTTTAGCATATGCCATGGCTTGTGAAATGCTTAGGTACTATACAATAAGAATTGATATGATAACATTTTGGTCCACCGCCTATATTTGTGGAAACTAATACTTATGTATTGGATATACTATAGGGCTTGACTAACATTCATCTACTGTCTTTCTTTTTCAGGAGAATAAAATTCCTCTCCTTAGAAGGCTGCTCACTATTAACAACTAGAGGAGTAGAATCAGTGGTCACCTCATGGAATGATTTGCAGAGTCTAGAAGTTATGGCGTGCAATAAAATAAAGGATGAGGAGATTACCCCTGCACTCTCAGAGCTCTTCTCTAATCTCAAAGAGCTGAAGTGGAGGCCTGACAACAAATCTCTCCTCGCTGAAAGCCTTTTGGGCACTGGAATGGGAAAGAAGGGCAGAGTATTTTTCAAAAGGGTATGAAGTCTGATCATCTTGGTGCTCCATTCCCTGCGATGCACTTCATCTGTTCTCTGGCCGTAAGGATTGAGCTTTTCTTGCAGCAGATTTTACCAGGCCATCAACGAGTCAAAGGGAAGATGTTCAACTATCCAGCGGGTGTCGCGGCTTAGTTGGATCACTCCTCCAGACAGAATTTTGCATTCTCCTGCAAAATTCTTATGTTGGGGGCATAGTCTGGCACGCTGAAGCACAGTCGAGGTACCCAATCGTCCAGATTCGTGCTTGTGGCTGAGCTGTAACAACCTGACAGTACCCCATGAGGATCCTAACCAATATTTATGTATGCCACGAAATGTTCCTTTAAGTTATGGTAGAACTTGTTAGTTCCTGATGATGAATCAGGCATATAAGCAACAGGAAGTTCATGTTTATGTCCCATGACTTCACTGCTGAATCTTTTTTGTTGCCCGTACACTTTTCAATACAGAAATACGTTGGTGCCAACTCTCACGTCGCAATGTGCTCTTCGTGGTTTGTGAATTTATTCGGTTTGTCAATGGATCCGTTGTGCCTGAATGTTGATGATGCTTAATTTATCATACGGATTTGCGGAAAATGATTTTGGCTCTCGAGCTCTAGTGCTCCCTCCGGTTTAAAAAATCTCAAAATCTGAAAATCATATTTGTGAGTTTCAGAAAAATCTGAAAACAAATCCGGGTGTAGCTAATAGTATATCTCACGAGCGTGTAAAATATCAAATTCAAATACTTTGTACTCCGAGCTACACAAAAATAATAAAATCTGAGAAAACTTGGAGATTTGAAAATATACATACTAAGATCCACACTTTTGTTATTTGTGTGTAGCTCAGAATACAAAGTTGTTGAAGTTAATATTTTGCATGTTCATAGGATATACTATCGGACACGCCCGGATTATTTTTAGAATTTGAAACTCACAAATATGATTTTCGATTAAAAAAAAACAGAGGGAGCACTGGAGCTCGGGAGCCAAAAATCTGCACTCACGGATTTGTTACTACTAGATTTTTCTCTTGTATTCACTGAGCAGTTTTTTTAAGAAGAAATTCGCTGAGCAGCTGATCTTTCTATGCTACGAACAGGAGATGGAAGCACTTGTTTTAAGTACTCAGCTCTGTAGCACAATGGGGCGGCCAATCCTAGTTGCCGCGTACGCGGGCGCCAATGCGCTCCACACACCCCTTTGTGGCTTATGGGGTTACTACAAGCGGCGGCTGAAGCGACCGGAGACGAAGAAGACGGGGGGAGGCGAGGGAGGGGGTGCGGCCGAAGAAGGACAAGACAAAGAAGAGCGCCGGAGAGGGAGGCCGACCTCGTCACCGACAGGGACGGCGCGGCTAACCGCGACGTCGCCGGCCATACAAGGAATGGACCTCACCGTAGCCGGCGACGAGCGCATGTGGAAGTGAGGGAGGACCTTAATTGGAGGGAAGGCCGGCCGAGGGAGGCGGAGGTGGCGGCTCGAGTAGGGTGGGGCACGGAGGCGACGCGGTAGCGACGCCGAGCGCGGGGGGCGGTAGCAGGTGGGTCTGGCCGGTGGTGGCGGCGGGGGAGGTGACGGAGACGGAGGAAGGCGGAGCGGAAGGGAGACTAGGAGCTCCCCAACGGGGCCCAGCTGTCGGTGAACTAAATCACAATACTGTGGACTATAGCTGGCCAGACGGGCCGCCCGGCCCGACACGGCCCGCTCTGCCAGAAACACGGCACGGATGCGGCACGTCCCGTTTAAGGCACGTATCTAATCGTGCCATGCCGGGCCGGCACGTGGGCTTCATCTCCGGAGGAGACATGGCACGGCGAGCACGGCAGCGGCCCGGCGGCACGGCACGGCACGTTCGGCCTGTTTAGGGCCCGAAAAATTGGAAAAAATAAAAATAAAAGTAACCTAGATATGGGTCGCCGGGCCGCATATGGGCTGCCGTGCCCTATACGTGCCGTGCGGCACGACCCGACAGCGGTCCGACAACGCCTCCCGTGCCTCCCGCGTGCCTGTGTGCTGCAAACGTGCCGTGCCGCCCGCCGACAGCGGCCCAGCGTGCCCGCTCCAGCCCGCCGTGCCCACCGTGCCCGCTCCCGCACGCGTGCCCTTCGCGGGCCGTGTCGGGCCGTTGGCCGTGCTTCGAATCCATCGTCGGCACGGGCACGGGCAGGCCGCAGGCCTGGCCCGGCACGTTTAGTTCGTGCCGGGCCGTGCTTGGGCCGTGCCGAACGTTGCGTGCCTCGGGCCGGCCCGTTTGGCCAGCTATACTGTGGACCACCCGTCAGATGGCCCAGCTCAGACCCCATATCCATGTGTGAGCCCATCCGTCTCTCTCTCCCCCTAAACTCGCGCGCCCCTTGCAACTGCAACTGCCAGACACGCCGTCGGAGAGACGAAGAGGAGAGGGGCAAGACGAAGCGAGGTGCGCAAACCAAGAAGCCAAGAAGATGGCCGCCGTCGCCGAAGGGGTCTCCTCCTGCGGCAGCGTCACCATGCGCCGTGTCGACCACCGCCTCCCGCTCCCGCTCCCCTGCGTCGGCGAGCCCACCGCCGCCTCCCGCGTCTCGCCGGGCTCCTCCCCCGCCCGCTCCGACGCCTCCAAGGGCGCCGCCGCCGCCTTCTACGCCGCCGACGTCGAGCCCGACCCCGACCCCGACCGCGAGCCGTCCGCGGGGAGGAGCACGCAGATGCTGCTCGCGATGGCCGCCATGGGCGCGCGCTACGGCCGCCGCCCGGCTTCCTCTTACGGCAGCTGCGCCGCCTGGAGCGCAGGGTCGCTCACCGACCACCGCCCAGCCTCTCCCTCCCCCATATGTAGCCCCGTCAGCAGCAAGGGCGGCGACGGCGGGGAGCGCCGCGACGATAGCGACGGATCGTTCGTCACGTCACTGGAGGTCAGTTCCCGTGTTCTCGGCCCTCTTTCGCGTTGTTCCTGGCAGGTTCTTGCTGGAAAGGGAGGTAATTCCGGGGTTCTTGGTTCTTGATCTTGCACGCGGTTCACGAGTTGTGCTTGGCTCCGTCGATTCGTAAGTTAATTCTTGTAGCAGCGGTGGTTTCTTGGCTGGAGCTGTTCAGTTTCTTGTATTGCTCGTAGGAACGAATCCCTCAGTTTCGGAGTATTGTGTTAGGGTTTAATTGGATTCTTGATTGATAAATGATCCAGGAATTGATTGGAAATTCAAGAATAATTAGCTGCCGAGTAGCAAAGGCTATGCATTTGGGATTTTGGGTTTGTTGCTAGGGTTCTTCTTCCTGGATCTTGAAATGGACGAACACTGGAGTGATCTTATCTCGATCATATCACTGTTGCATTTCTTTTTAACCATTATATCAGCCAACCAGGCTACAATGATTTGCTGTCGGGTTCCATCCAATTGTTGCATCTTGCTGCCAGTTTTGTACCAGCCTAGTTTTACTTTGTATCCATTTTATCTTTCACGGATCAGAAGTAATTTGGAGTTGTTAATAAGCCAAACTACCTCAGGAAGAAGAGCAAGGGAGGTTACCAACCAGAGGAGATTTCATGAACTTTGCTACACCACGAAACATCAGACTACAGACACCCAGGCACCCTTCTCTGCTGGATCGGAGAGGTGCCGTTTTTGCCTGCCTCCCTGTTCATAGATCAACCAAACATTTTTCTTGCATTTCATTGTCAGTTAGTTTACTTCAATTATGTAGCTGACGGTTCCAATCGAGGGCCTCCAAGATTCATCCACAAGGCCACACCAGCTAGATTGATGCGCCGAGCTCGCTCCTCGCGTAATTACCATAGGCGGCGCATGGGAGCAATTGATGCTGTCAATGAATGGAGATTGCCTAAAGTAAGTGAAGAGGACGACGAGGCAATGGACCAAAAGGACTGGCAGGCAGATACTGTGTCGTCTCGTATATCCTCAGGTATTGTCCTAAATCTCTTGAGACCTGTTAGTTCTTCAGCAAAACATGAATTGGTACAATTATGTATGTTGCAGCTCGTGATTGGAACTTTGATGCCGATGGTGCCTATGAGGGAAACAATCAGGGTGGTCATGCTTTTGACCATTCAGACGGCGAGAATTGTCCAGTTGCAGTGCAAAGGATGGAGAGACGGTTTCAGGGCTCTGCGGTAAAATCAAAGGAAAATGTCGTCCGTGCCAAGTTGGTTGCCTGGAAGGATGAACAGATTTCAAAGCTCATAGACAAGTAATCCATATCATCTCATCTTATACGATTACCTCTTAACATTGCATTTATGTTTTAGCAATTTATGCTGGATTTGCTCAGAATCATGGATTGTCATATAACAAGAATAGTTGTATTAGCCAATAATGACGTGGAATCAGATGGCTTGGGGGATGATCACATGTAGCATAATGTGTTGTTGAAAAGAAACATGTTTCTTTACACTTCAACGTACATTGGAATTGAGCAAAAGTGCTTTATCCATAATTGGTACAGATATGACTGTTTGTGAGGAGTGACTGATTTGTTGAAGTTCTGAACTTAACGAACTGACCTGCAGAATATCATTATGTCTAGTGTTGATGAGCTCAAAAATTTGGATATGTTTCTTCCGAGCACTTATGTTACTTATGTAATCTAGGTTGAAAAGTAAAGAAACCAAAATCGATGGGTGGCAGGTGAAGAAGGTTGCACAGGCCAGGGCTGAAATGACAAACACGGAGGTATGCTTTGCTTGGTAACTGCATTTGTCCTCCCCAAGAAATACAACTTAAGTGTTCACTGCATTGAATATTTCCACTGATAGCACTGGACCCATAGTTTCTCATTCTGTTTGTGGCTCAACTGAAAACAGATGAAGTTGGAAAAGAAGAGAGCTGAAGCAGTAGAGAAGATGCAAAAGGCGATAAAAGAAGCACAGAGGAAAGCTGATAGGAAGAAAGTCAAGGAGCAGGCAGCCACTGCCAATAAGATAGCTGGTGTTGAGAGAGCCTTGAGGAAGATGTCTAGGACAGGAACGCTCCCCTGGTGCCTGGACTTTCTGTGATCCAGCTCTTCACTTGTGCTAGTTGCAGACAAGCAGATTGCCATAAGCTCTACCAGTGCGGGGCACAGAAAGACCAAAACTAGCGAAACCAAGTGTCAGATACCTACAAAACTACCATATACTGTAGATAATCTTGGTTTGTTATCCTTGCTAGGTTGATGGGAGTTTCAGGTCATGCAACACTTGATCAGCACTTCAACGTTGATTCTTAAACATGACAAGCAAATAGGCGCAAATTATAGTATTGCTGTACCCATATGCTCTTGTTGTGGCCCAGATTCCTGTTCTTACAAATAACATTCTTCTTCTCCCCATTGGAGATGTATATACAATTACAGTCAAAATTTCACACTGTTGACTTGATGGGTATGGATATATCATTTCACTTTTCCTACATGTGATTCCCACAGACGTGCAAATTTTTGATTTGAAATGCTTTATATTCTGGGCTACATGAAAATAACAGATCTTGTATATTTTGGAGATTTGGAAGTATGTACACATTTAGATCCACATATTTGTCATTTTTGTATATAATAGAATATAAAATATTTGAAGACGAGATTTTACACGTTTGTGGGACATATCATTGATAACACCCAGGATTTTTTCCAGAATTTTTTGAAACTTATAAATATGATTTTTTATATTTTTTAACTAGAGGGATCACTGGATCCCGGAGCCCGAAATCTCTACTCGATAGATAGGTTGTTTTATGTTACCTACTATCGAAACACATTTGGCTCACTTGTCAGGTGCATGTGGTGGCCGGCTCAAATAGTATGCCACAAAATATTGGACAATCATTACAAGAATTCTCATGAATCTTGTAGATAGGCAACTCTGGAATTCTCTCTCCGTTCCTAATTTTTTTTTTAACTTTGTTGACTTTGTTCAGATTCGCATGTATCTAGACATGTTTTAGTGTATGTTCGCTCATTTTCACTCCGTTGTAGTCCACATTGAAATATCTAAAAGAAACGAAGGAAGTATATATCACTCGGTTTAATATTTGGACAAATAAAGATTGAACACAAACCAAATAACTGTTTTTCAATTGTGTGGCGTGGTTGTCCAAGTCATTTGACAAGTGGCCCATGATGTCAGGGTGAAGAAGAGGTTAAATTAATGAAGGAACTACCGGGTGATCGTGGGCAAGGTCACTGCGCGACGTGCGTCCGTCGTGGGCCCACAACCACACCATCTCCTTATCTCGTCCCGTTTCTTCTCTTCTTTCTCCTCCCGCATCGCACAGTACTCCTCACACCACAGCCCGTTCACACGCCGTTCACCACCCACCACCATCCACCACCCGAGGCAGCGGTGGCGACGCTGATGCGACCGCCAGGGAGCTGTAGTGACCGTCGAGGATAGAGAGAGCCGGGAGGCGGGCAATGGACTTATCGGTGAGGGTGCGGGCCGGCGACGTAGACCTTCTGGGTATGGGCCGGGGGGAGGGGGTGGTGGGGGCTTAGAGGGGATATCCAGGACGGCGGCAGACCAATGGAGACCGTGATTTGAGAAGGCTGGGCGGTGAGGCGGCCGTCGGAGCACCATGGGCCGCGGGGTGGAGCTGATTTGGAGTGTACCACTGCCAACCTCTCTCTTCTCTTCTTCCCTTTCTGGCTCATTCCGATAGACGTGGGTGCTATAGTGCTGGTCAGAAATTCGACCGGGGGCACGGGTGACGGTCAGCTACCCTCGCCCTTAAATTAAATATGGAAGAATGCATACGAGATCGAGACAGTAAGCTCAGTTTCAAAACCTAACATTGGTTATGCTATTACCGTAAGCAAATATAAACTATACTATATGACTATAAAATACAAAAAATCATACACGGAGCAGAGCAGAGCATCAGTTTGGCATGTAAAGCTTCATCTCTCCCGGCCTGTCACACACACACTGACACACACATGTACGGTGAAGTAAATGAGCACCACATGTTAAGCGTTGCAATCTAAATTGCATATCCAAAATTTGCACCCTCATTTATCTGGAAAATTCAGCACAGTTTGCACACTGAATAACGAAAGATGAGCTGTAGTGATGTACTCTGATGCGAACTACGTTCACATTGTCACAAAGTTTATGATAACTACGTAATGCATTATTGGTTCGATAGGTCCATATACGCACATGCCCACATATATTATGTTATTCCCTGTGCCTCTAAGCACTACTAGTTGCTGACGTGGTATAAGAAATGGCAAGACAAATCTTGAAGCCATCTTCAGTTGTTGAGCTCATATAAGTTTTCATTTTAAACAGAGGCAAAAGATTTGCCCCATGGATTAAATAAGGAGAAGCAAATTGCCCAGTTGATTGAGTTGAGACCGTTACAAGTTACAACAAGAACACACGCTGACTACTCCCCGGCTGCTCTGACCGAAATATCACACCAGTAAGAATGTTCTAGTTTGGTCACATCACTTGCTTTGGACAGCCATTCCAGAGAGCATGATACTAGGAGTGGTGGCGTCAATCTTGACGGTGGTAGAAAATATAGGTACTTAATATTAATAATTTTCTAATGTTTAGTCACTTGCGTTGAGAATTTGTTATTTATAGTTAAGATGTATGTAAGAATTCATGTTTATATGAAGTTTACAAACAAATTCTACATTTTGTGTGTATTAGATAAACAAGCTATCAACGACGTGTC
This sequence comes from Poa pratensis, assembly GCA_947311845.1. Lineage (NCBI taxonomy): Eukaryota > Viridiplantae > Streptophyta > Magnoliopsida > Poales > Poaceae > Poa > Poa pratensis. Next base: position 31,809,371 of record CAMZMU010000081.1, read on the forward strand.
TCTATGAACAATGCAGCAATTTGCTATTGCTAGTGTAAGATTTCAAGTCCCGGCGACGGAATATTTTTCCAGCACTAAAGCACCGGATCCCATCAGAACTCCGAAGTTAAGCGTGCTTGGGCGAGAGCAATACTAGGATGGGTGAAAGGCTTTGTTGTTGTTATTGTTGTTGTGTAAGATTTCATTTATCGTTAAGAGTGGTGGCGCCAATGCGGTAAACTCTGAGATCACTATGAACAACTTTGTAAAGGTTAGCCAAGCTATGGACGATGCGTCTCTATGAACGATGCGGCAATTTGCTAGTGTAAGATTTAATTTATCGTTAAGAGTGGTGGCGTCAATGCGGCAAACTCTGACATCTCTATGAACATTTTTTTGTAAAGATTAACCAAGCTATGAACGATATATCTCTATGAACAATGCGGCAATTTGCTAGTGTAAGATTTCATTTATCGTTAAGACTAGAGGCGTCAATGCGGCAAACTCCGAGATAAATATGAACAACTTTGAACTTTGTAAAGGTTAAACAAGCTTTGGACGATGCATCTACATTTGTTTGCACTAGATAACAGATAGAAATGTCTGTAACACGGTGCACACACGCACGCACTGTGCCTGTTCAATGAAATGCACATAAAGAACAGAGAGAAAGCAGAGGAACACACATGTCAGTTACTTCCGGGCAACGAATTCCCAGTTCTATTTTTCTCAGTTCACATCAGATGCAACTTTTCCTTCTTTGGAGAACATCCTTGCTCGGCCCGAGAGTGGCAAATCATGCAAGGATCAAGTAAGTTTGTGTCAAACAAGTAAATTTTGTTCACTTTTGATTGCCGGCTAGGGATTGATGCACATCTTTTTGCTAGTTCATCGACGCGCTCGCGTGGTACCGGGAGCTCAACAACGACAAGGAGTTTGGTTTGATGCATTGCTTCCGGATGCTCCAAAATTGTGAAAAATGGAAGAAGCTTCACCTTGCACTGAATAAGGGCGGCTCGGGCGACACTGCTGATGTTGATGCCTCGGCGGGACGGCCGGTGGGGAACCAAAAAGCCAAAGCGGCTGTTGCGGTGGCGGCCGCCTCGAAGAGGGTGCACTCATCCATTGACAAGGTCATTGACGACGTCTCTAAGCAATACAACGAGAGGCGTGCCGCCAATGATGCAAGGTGGCGACGTTGATGGAGAAGACCGACAAGAAGTTGGAGCTCGCGAAGTCCAAGGTCGCCGTAAAGAAAAGAGGGAGGATTTCACGATTCTCACCGTCGACGTCTCGACCCTGTATCCACATGCAAGGGCAGCGTGTGACTTGCTGCGTGTGGCGATCTTCCAAGAAATGGGGCTTGAACCGCCCTCGGCCACGGCATCCTCGACGCCAATGGCCACGGCATCCTTGGCGCCCACGGCGACACCCTTGGCGAGAACAATGGCGAGACCAACGGCGACGACTCCCTCGGCGACGATTTCCTCGGCGCCTCCCCCGGCATGGGCTTCCTCGGCACCACCAACATCGACACCGCCTGATTTGCCTTCCGTGCGCCGTGTGCGCCTCTTTTTTGTGATGGCCTAGACTATGAATTTGTGTGCTCAAGACTTTGAATTTGTGTGGCCTAAACTATGAGTTTATGTTATTTCCATTTGCACAATTTGAAATTGCAAAAAAAAAAAATGCTATGGGCGTGCATTTGGGGGCGGCGAGTGGGGAGAGGCGCCCCCAACAGGCGCCATCTCGCCCGGACACCCCATAGCATACACACACGCGCGGTACTATAGTACCATGCTTCCACATGCACATCACACGTTGCTATAGTGTCACCGGTGTGGACAAAAATGGCTGCACCCGGCCATGCCGGAAATTCTGGAGCGCCGAGACATTGACCTGCTCATTTTCTGCTAATAAACATGGAGTGGCATTACTTCCTTTTTGCGGTGGTAGTGACATTTCCACTGCTGTTAAGCTGTCACGCTGATTTGATGATTACGAGTTCGTTGTTTAGTAGTACTCCCACTCAAGCCTGCTTTTGCGGACACAGCCATGTCCTGTTCGAGTTCCAGCGAGATCATCAGAGGAGAGAGGATGAGGTCTTATACGCGCTCTCTCCTCCTCCTTGTCGCGACCACCTTCCTCTCCATCTCGATCGCTACCGACACCATCGACCTGACGGCGTCCATCACCGGCAACCAGACGCTCGTCTCGGCCCATGGCGTCTTCAGGCTCGGCTTCTTCAGCCCGACCGGCAGCTCCGGCGGCAGAACCTACATCGGCATTTGGTACGCGGGCATCCCAGTACAGACCGTCGTGTGGGTCGCCAACCGCCAGAACCCGGTCTTGAGATCGCCCGGTATCCTCAAGCTCTCCCCGATGGCCGCCTCGTGATCGTCGACAGCCAGAACACCACCGTCTGGTCCTCTGCCGCGCCCACCAGAGTCGACATAACAACCCACGCCACCGCTCGGCTTCTCGACAGCGGCAACCTCGTGGTCAGCCACGACAGAAGCGGATCGGCTGAGAGCGTGGCGTGGCAGAGCTTCGACTACCCGACGGACACGCAGCTCCCGGGCATGAAGCTCGGGGTGGACCACTAGAGCGGCATCGCCAGAAACATCACGTCGTGGAGCAGCCCGAGCGACCCCTCGCCGGGGCCCTACACGTTCAAGCTGGTCCCCGGCGGGCTGCCCGAGTTCTTCCTCTTCCGGGGCGCGGCGAAGATCTACGCGAGCGGGCCATGGAACGGCGTGGTGCTCACCGGCGTGCCGGAATATCTCAAGAACTGGGACTACACGTTCGCGGTCGTGTCGAACCCCAACGAAACGTACTGCGCCTACTACATCAGCGCCTCGTCGTCGCTGCTGGCGCGGTTCGTCGGGGACGGCGCGGCGGGGCAGCTGCAGAGGTCCGTGTGGCGCGGCGACGACGGCTCGTGGAACAGCTTCTGGTACCACCCGACGGACCCGTGCGACAGCTACGCCAAGTGCGGGCCCTTCGGCTTCGGGCGCTGCGAGACCGGCCAGTTGCCAGGGTGTAGCTGCCTGCCGGGGTTCGATCCCCGGTCGCCACAGCAGTGGAGTTCCAGGGACGGGTCCGGTGGCTGCGTCAGGCGGACCAACCTGAGCTGCGGGGACGGCGACGGGTTCTGGCCGGTGAACAACATGAAGCTGCCGGAGGCGACTGACGCGACTGCGCCCCTTGACATGACGCTGGACGAGTGCAGGCAGACGTGCCTGGCTAACTGCAGCTGCAGAGCCTACGCCGCCGCGAACGTTAGCGGGGGTGTCGACCGCGGGTGCGTCATTTGGGCGGTCGATCTTCTTGACATGAGGCAGTATCCGGTGGTCGTGCAGGATGTGTACATCCGGCTCGCGCAGTTAGAGGTTGATGCCATGATCACCGTCGAATCAGGTTAGAACTTAATTACTTGCCTCGTCTTTTTTAGCAGCAAAACTTCGAGCAGTTCCCTTTTTCGTAATCGTCGTTAAATGCAGCAAATCAATCACACCTGATATTTAAAATTTGTGCACGGGCCTAGCTCAAGTTAAACTGGTTTCAGCCAACCGCCGACGCCGCATGGTGATCGCCGTCGCCATCGCCGCGACTATTTGTGGCGTGCTTCTTCTTGCAGCCGCCGTGGGCTTCTTCTTTTTCTGGAGCAACAGGGCGAGGAGGAAAGGACAGCGTCAGGCGCCTCAAATGGTCTCGCCAGGCAGTCGGGACAACGTGCTTCCGTTCAGTGAGAAGGAGATGAGTGGCGGGGATAATCTGGACCTTCCACTGTTCGATCTAGCGGTGATTCTGGCCTCCACCAACAACTTCGCAGCGGAGAGTAAGATCGGAGAAGGTGGATTTGGCCCTGTTTATTTGGTAAGATCATGATCAAAGGGCAAGTAGCTAGGATACTTGTGTTGTGCGTCTGGTCTGCGACAGTTGATTAATTCCTCTCCGCATATTAACTGTAATTTGTGGGCTAACAAAATAATGATGAACAGGGAAGGCTAGAGGATGGTCAGGAAGTAGTAGCTGTGAAGAGGCTCTCTAGGAGATCATCACAGGGAGTTGAGGAGTTCAAGAACGAGGTAAAACTGATCGCCAAGCTTCAGCACAAGAACCTGGTGAGGCTGCTGGGTTGCTGCATCGACGGCGATGAGAGAATGCTCGTGTACGACTTCATGCACAACAACAGCCTGGATACGTTCATATTTGGTCAGTTCATTACATCATTTGCTAGATACTTTGCTCGACTAAATATGTACAAACAGACACACAGTTAATCTATCTCAGTGGATGTATTATGCAGACGCAGAGAAGCGTAATTTGCTAGGATGGAACAAACGCTTCGAGATCGTTCTAGGGATTGCACGGGGTCTGCTCTATCTCCACGAGGATTCAAGGGTCAAGATCATCCACAGGGACATGAAGGCAAGCAACGTGTTACTGGACAGAAACATGATCCCCAAGATATCGGACTTTGGCATCGCGCGGATGTTCGGAGGTGATCAAACCACTGCATACACATTGAAGGTCATCGGGACATAGTGAGTGTGAAATCGTCGTGTACTTACATACTGTTTTCGAGATGGGCTGGCTGTTGTCATATACTGACTTGTGAGGTGGTGGGTATCAGCGGCTACATGTCTCCAGAATACGCCATGGATGGCGTGTTCTCCATAAAATCCGACATCTACAGCTTCGGCGTCATGGTGCTAGAGATAGTGACTGGAAAGAAAATCCGAGGCTTCTACGATGTCGACCTTGATCTAAACCTTTGCGGCTATGTAAGTACCAGCAGCATGATTAACTGCCACGGGTGGTCGATGTTTTAATTCATTGTATTACTGATATACAATCATGTTGTTCATCTTTCAGGCGTGGATGCTATGGAAGGAAGGCAGGAGCACGGAGCTTCTGGATGAGGCGATGGGCGGCAGCTGTGATCACGGTCAGGTGCGGAGATGCATACAGGTTGCTCTCCTGTGCGTTGACATGCAGCCTAGGAACAGACCGATCGATAATGTCTTCAGTTGTCATGATGCTGGCCAGTGAGAATGCCGCCTTGCCAGAGCCAAATGAGCCTGGAGTGAACATCGGGACGAACACGTCTGACACGGGATCATCTCAAACTCAAAGCGAATTCACCGTGACCGCGATTGATGCTAGGTAGTTTGGAATGGATCACTATGTACAGGCTAAAATGGATGGTTTCTATTTGTTTTTTTACCGTGAGCCCGCTCCGGTCCCAGGAGGGAAAACATAGTTCTAGTAAAGATTGCAGATCCAAAATAAAAATATACTGCAGAGGGCAACAGTTTCTTTTGTTTCTCTTTTGGTAACAAATGAAAAAATCTGCCCGGCCTCCGTATTTGAACATGCACGGAACCCGATAAATTTTATAAAGATCGAAATAAAAGACAACAAGCTACCATAGATTGTGCATTTTTTATTAGCTAGTTGAATGTACATGCGTTACCACGGTTTTTTTATCTCACATGTAAACACGATATACATGAAAGTTCACTTGTATAGCTAAAGATAGCCAGAGAGAGTTACAAGGTAGGGATAAGGGGGAGGACACTATCAGGCAAACAAAACGAAAAGCACAGGGAAAAACTGAGAACCGAAAAACTACAGCAGCTATAGAAGCGAACTGGAACTACTGAAACCAAACGAGAGAGGAACCATGGCTAAGTAGAGGGGTGATGCTTTGCACACCCCGGTTTGCCAAAGCCTGAGCTCAGCGAAAATCTTGTCCGCCTGATCAGCAGCGGTCCGGGACTTGTTATCGAAGACCCGATTGTTACATTCCTTCCAAAGCATCCACCATGAACACAAAGCTATAGAGAGACATCTCTTGACATCCGCCGCAGGTAGTAGTGCTCACTGCCTTCCGTAAAAAAAAAACTAAAGATAGCCACATAATATATTTTTAAATTATACTTGCTAAAAAATTAATTACATATCATATACATAGAAAACAACAATCCAACAATTCTCTCTCGTTGACTAAGATTCCACTTACTCGTATATCATAGGGACAACTTCAAATAATGGCTTTCATATACAGCGCTCGCCTGACATGCTGACACTGTTTGGCACTCTTCCTTTCGGTCTTGTCGTCGCCACATGCCGTCGTCCCTTAGATTAGCCAACTGAACAGAGTCGCTCCCCGCCATCTTGTGGAAGACCTCACTGCACACCACAAACTGATCATCGCTATTCTCCTCGTCCAACCTCTTATCACATGATCACAAGGTATCCATCTCCTCATCATTTGTTTTGCAATGTTCCTTATTCAGAATTTTTTGCCAGTGTGAGCAGCTGTAGTTACCCTTTACTCTGAAGATTTCTTGCAAATTATCAAACACTACCGTGGATCTTCCATGTTCGAGAGAAAAAAAGTTCTGCAAGGTATTCATCGACTTGCAAAAGAACCTATGCCGTCGCCGTGTTGCTGCTCCAACCTAAGCATCCATCTGAAGTAACAAGTAACTGACACCACTGAACTAACCATTAAAAAAACCGGGGTTTCAGAGACGAGAAAATTGCACATAGCACCAACCTTTGGTGCAAAAGTTGCACAAAACACATAAATCAAACAACTTTTGCAGCTAGCCCCGGTTAAGCTTTTAAATCAAATATACGTATACGATGCTGGGCATTTTTTAAATTTTGTGTCTTTTAAAATTATCATATAATTATGATATACGGTATACAATACTATACAATGATCATGGCCCACATGTCAGATACTTGTTAAGCTTTTAAATAAATGTTTTGGGCTAGATGCAACTTATTAGACGAAAAACTGGGGCTAGCTACAAAAGTTGTTTGATTTCTGTGTTATGTGCAACACTTGCACCAAAAGGTTGGTGTTATGTGCAATTTGCTCTTCAAGAGACACAAGTCTTCAGATAACAGAGCATGCATGTACGCTTCAGCACCAAAGACTACAGGAACAAAACACTGCAGCCATCTACATGAACTTTCAGAGCTCCCTACATAGACATATCCCTTAGTTTGGTGAACATCAGCTAATACATGTCTAAAGAAGGCTGCTCAGGTGCAAATAGCAGTTTTCGCTTCTCCACGCACTTCAGTACCAGAGATCATCAAAATCAAAGGCTAATTAATCTTTTTCACTTCACTAGATAAATGCCCGTGCGTTGCAACGGGCATTTCAAAATGTTATTGGTTTGTGACATTATGTTTAGAAATTTATTGTACCATTTAATATGTGATAATACAGATCATTTTTTGTTCAGACTAATTACTTTTTTTGCAAATCGTTTAGACTAACTACTTCACGGTTGCCTGACCCAGGAACCATGAACATTTAGTTGAACTTCTTGGCCCTCTTAGGCAAAGAAACTTTAGCAATATCCATTTTTCAAACTGTAGTAATATCTCAAATTTTAGTTGAAACAAGATAAATGTTGTTAACTAATAGGCTACAGTAATATGATACTATGGAGCCTGGACTCTGGAGAGGCATTCCATTACATTTGCACAAACCAATGATGGATTTGTTGAAATGTATAATGAAAATACAAAATATGGATGCTTCTCAAAAGTGAACAAGCACAATCTATTGCAAAAAATTCACAGCAGACTGAAATTAGATGATCATGTACATATTACATGTTACACACATTAGCTCAACCTACTGTACATGGGGCTGTACATTTTCCCAAAATATTGGAGATTAACTTATCTCTAGATCACAAACTAACCCTGCCATCTGTCCGAAAGATCAAAACTGAACCCGCCTGCTACATACCAACAGCTCAGTGCACAACTAACCCTGCCATACGTGCCTGGTTCTGTCATTTCTTTCCGAGTTTACCAGATCTCCCTTGCTGCATCTTGGTGGCCGTCTTCTCCAAGCACCTTAACAGTTGGCACCAGATGTTTAGAAGATGGAAACTGTAGTATCACTAAAATGGCGAGTGAGGAAGCGCCGCGCCCAAGCGGCAGCTTGGAACAATGCCGATCCACCTGCTGCCATTTGTGGGGGCGAAGGTGTTTGTGCAGGTGTTCCAGGTCTCGGCACCCCTGCTGTGGCCGCTCAACCTCTGGCTGCTGCTTGCTCGCCACCTCTCACATGACGCGCTCGCCACCCGCGCTTCTTAGCTGCGCCGTGCCTATCCGCGCCGTGCCTCCAGAAGTTCCAAAGACGACGAGGACCAGCACCGCGCGATGCTTGATGATGTCGCCTACTGAGATGCTAAACCAGACGGTGTCAGTTCACTCTTTCTTTTTAGTTCGATGGGATGCATGCCATGCTCGATCATCATCTCCTGAGCATCGTGTGATCAGCATTATGCTAGAGTAAATCACGTTTGTAGAAATAAGAAGCCATAAAACTCACATTGAGTACTTGATTGCATTGATGGCATCTTCTGCTGGGAGGAAATCATTCACTGCAACCTCTTTGTTTTCATTTGGCATGTTAGTTTGAAAAGTATGCATAGCATGATCTGGGATTTTGAATGAACAGTACTGTATTTTATTCATGAATCTGGTAGTATATTTTATAGTGATAAGATATTTGAGAGGCATAAAGCCAAAAAATGTTTAATGTTTATCTTTAAGAAATATGATCTGTTACCATTTCAGTGATTAATATGTAAAATAGTATCATTTGTTACTTCGTACATTGAGGTTTAGAAAAAAAAAATCAGTGAGCATGCATGGAATGTTTTTCTTTTACTTTTCAAAATGCTATTTTAAGTTACCAAGGTACCGAGCTAAACGCTAGGTGTGTTTATCTACAGCTATATGTTGTGCAGATGTACATTCAATTAGATGGATCCATGGTAGCTTAAGGAAGACTGAACAGCGGCTAATTCACATATGTTCATCTAATGAAGTAAATATATTAGCTGTGTAGCTCAAAAACATGAAGTAAATGGATCTCTGTAGCTAAAAAATAGATCAAATCTGTATTTATAAAAGCATGCCCATTAAGATAAATTTGAAGCCGCAGATTCCCATAAATAGAAAAACTGAACTTTCCATTCTCCCTAGATTTTCCTTTTAACTTGAGAGATCAGGAGATCACCACAACTGATTAGAAATAGCATTTGATCCAAGGTGGTACTGAGCTTCTCAAAATTAGCATGGGTGCAGAAGACTTGTAGGAAGAAAAATAGGGGTTCATAATTGCTTGACAGAGAAACCACAAACCTTGGTGTGGTATCTCCTGACGTGATGTTGGGTAGTCTTTTCCAGATTCTGTTTGGAAGAAGTTTCTCTGTCATGGGGATCAATTCGTCCAACCCAGCTTTGCCTGGTCCTAAACAAATAGTCATCACTTCAGAACATTCAAACTGAATAACATTTCATCAAAGGATGAAGGATTGTGTAAACTGTCAATAAGTATCTTAGATCCATGCTCATTTCATCTGAACAAACATTTGGTTGGCGCGAGGATAAGTTAAGGATCAATCCGATTTCCACTTAAATCTTGCACTATTTTAAGGTATTCAAGTCATGCAGCGGAGAAAACTTACTGCACAATGTATAACTAATTTCTAAAAGTTTTTTTCATACCACACACATAACTCTCGGGCAACAAAAAAAGTAGTACATACAAGATTTTGTGTGGTACTGAAAATCATGAAACTGCAATTAAGATAAGAAGTAACTGGAATCCTTCTATATGTTTATTCATAGGATGACAAGGAATTGGTTTGGCATATACCTCATTCCGATGTTGATAGCAACAAAATTAATATGGAATCATCATTTTTTTTTTGCCATAAACCATCATTTTTTTTCTGTAGAAATAAAAATCATGATTTTTTTTGCCATAAACCAACAAAATTAAAAGAGTAAACATGGAATCATCACAGATTTAAAAGCTCCAGCTTGATAAGTGACCATACCAAGAAGTCAATATCTCAATTTTACGACCATAAGGAGACACGAATCAGCTTACCTGGTACCTGGAGGTGTTGAACCAGCTGCGACTTAATGTACCAGTAGTCAACGGACGGTGGCTTTTCTTGTGGGTGTAGGTGTAGGCAGGTGAACGTGCAGCTAGTCACAAGATCACCAGGTGAGCAAAGCTGCCTATGTCCCTGGCCTGTTCGTCCTCCTCAGATGAGGGGCGAGATGAGGAACGTGCTGCACCTGCCTGGTCCCCACGGCCATCATCCACGGAACCGTGTCTCCCTCGCGCTGCTGCCTCCGCTCGTGCACCGGCGCCGTCTCCCGATTCTGATTTGTGACAAAGTGGTGAGAAGAGATCTGTGGCGGTGGCTACTAATCGGGAGATCTGTACATCATTGAAATTTGGCACACGAGAGATTGGAGCAGAGGATAATGGGCGAACACAGCTTGAGCCTGAGTCTTACGTCGGCGATGAAGGAGCAGTACGTGGCCCGGAGCTGGGCCTCTTTGGCGGCGACCACGCCGTCCCACCTCGACGGCTACGCACGACCTTCCCCGCTCGACCGCTGCCGCTAGCCACCGACTCAACTCGACAATCCCGACCCGAAGATGGAGGGAGATGAAGGGAGAGGATGGGCAGGAGAAGAAGGGGCGACGACTTGTGCTTCTGGCGGCGATGAGTGTGACGACAGACGCGTCTGTGGTTTGAATCTTGGGAAGGGGGTGGAGGTCTGGTCCGCGACTGCAATTACGGGTGAATTAAATCATGACGAACCTAAAAACGCGGCTGGGTGGGACGGCTTGACGAAACGCAGTGGCAGAACGTGCAAACCAAACTTTTCTTTTAGATAGGAAGGAAAGAAGAGAAGATTGTTCCAATCAAACTTCTCTGTTAGAGCATCTCCAACAGAAGCACTAAAAACAGCGCACGCTGGAAATAACGACCTTTTAGTGCGCGCGGTGCTAAAAATGCCACTCCAGCAGACGCTGTATAATCCAGCACGCTGGAAAATCTGCCCAGCGCGCTGGGCAACGCTGGACCAAATGCTGTATATCTAGTGCGTGCGCGCTGGACAATCTGAGAAACGCGCGCGAGGACCAACTGTCGTTCGGAAGTTTCCCCGCATGCACGCAGCCGCTCGTGTCATCGCCCCGGCGGTAGGAATCACGCCAGAATAGTTCCGGGCATGGAGGCCTTTCTGCGGCGGCGAGACCTTCCAAGCTTCTGCCGCCGTCACGCGGAGACCCATGGCGTTGACCCCCTGCCGCAGATTCTCGTCAAGCACACCGCTCACAGCTCCAAGGCACGGGCGCTCATACTCAACACGACCGCGTCGCTGGAGCGGTCGGCGCTCGAGCACATCGCGCCGCATATGCGCGAGAGCAGGTCCTCTCCACGCCATCTCGGCAGCGCCGGCGCTGCCCACCAGCTTGTGGCGCGAGGACGATGGCTGTATGCCGTGGCTTGACGGGCAGATGCGCGAGAGCAGGTCCTCTCTACCCCCGAGCTCGAGCCGCCGCGTGCGGCCGCCCTCCTGCTCTCTCTCCCGCTGGCAGCACTCCCGCACAGGTCGCCGCCCTCCTGCTCTCTCCGGCTAGCCGCCCTCCCGCACAGGTCGCCGCCCTCCTTCTCTCTCTCCCCCATGTCGCCTCCCTCCTGCTGGCCGCCCTCCCGCAGGTCGCCGGCCATGGCGTGGTGGTGGAGGACGAATCCAGGGAGCCAATTGCGTTTCTCACAAAATCCGTAGGGTCTTTTTTGTAAAAATGAGGGACTGTTTGCTATACTACTGCAGGCTAGCGCGTTGTATTTTAGTGCGTCTGTTGGAGACGTTTTTTTGCTGCGGTTGCGCGCTATATTTTAGTGCGTATGTTGGAGACGTTTCGGCAGCGACGCGCTAAAACTGCTACTTTGGCGCTGTAAAATTTTTTTAGGCGCGAAGTTGTTGGGCGTCTGTTGGAGATGCTCTTAGATCAGCAACTTAATTTCCTACCGCACAACAGTTCAACAGTTGAAGGGGCAGCATCACTCCTGCTTGATAAGGGCCTCGTGAGCACTGTGCCTGAGCTCAGCCTATTTCCCTCCTCGCCGCCCAGCTCCTAAAAATTTCCCCACCCCAAACCCTCGCCGCCGCCTCCACTGACCGACCATGCCGCCGGACGAGCTTATCGAGGAGATCTTTCTACGCCTCCCGCCGGCCGAGCCCGAGTGGCTCGTGCGCGCCTCCCTCGCCAGCAAGCTCTGGCTCAGCCGCCTCCGCGCCCCTCGCTTCCACGGTCGCTACAGCGAGTTCCATAGAGCTCCCCCCATGCCCGGTTTCTTTTTTTTTCCATTCCCTACATCAATGAGGAGCCACCCTTTGTCTCCACCACGAAATTCCGCGCGCGCATCCCTGACTCCGACAACACGTGGTACTCTGCATTTGATGCGTTTGACTGCCGCCATGGCCGCGTTCTCCTTGGGCGTGCCAATGTCTCACCTGAGGAGCTCGCGGTTTTGGATCCCATGACGGGCTGCCGGACGGAGCTGGAGGCGCCCGGATTCTACAACTGCTTCGGGGCCGCCGTGCTCTGCGCCGTGAACGGTTGTGACCACCGCGCGTGTCATGGTGGCCCCTCCCGGGTGGTCTTCGTCGGTCTAGATAGGGAGGCCGCTGGTTACATCGCATATGTGTACGAGTCCTTACCGGAGACGGGCAAGAGGAGCAAGCCTCACTCTCGTGAGTCTCGTCTTCGCCAGTGGAGCAAGCCATGCTCTGGTCTTCATCTTGGGCTTGATGCATCCATCCAGCTAGTGCCCCCTGTCCTCATCAAAGACACACTCTACTTCAAGCTTGCGTATGATGATGATTATCATGTGGGAATTCTCAAATATGACTTGTGTTATAAATGTTTATCTCTGATTGATGTGCCGCTCGCAGCGCAGGACATTGCCCATATTACTATCCTCATGGGGATGGAGGATGGCAGTTTGGGGTTTGCACACCTGGACAGGTTAACTCTCAATCTGTGGTCAAGGCAGACGGGCTCTGACGGAGTTGGGTCATGGAGTGAATGTAGAGTCATTGATCTCAACGCATTTCTCCCCGTTCCCAAGAAAAGACTTAGACCAATTGGATCTGTCGAGGGCGGTGATATCATTTTCATGACCACGGAACTTGGCACCTACGAGATTAATCTCAAGTCACTTGAGTGGAAGAATATATGGAATGAAGAAAGTTTCAGTACTTTAATTCCGTACATGAGTTTTTATTATTCACAAGGTATTTTTATACCTCCTTTTGTGATTTGGAAACAAAGTAATAATATGTGTGTTTGAGCAAAATTTGAGTGCTGTCTACACTTGAATGTTACACCTAAATATGATTATGCCTACTTAATTGACAATTTATTTTCTATCATGTAATCTCCATTTGTGATCACACTGAAAATTCTATGTTTTGCAGGGAGGGCGAACCCATTTGATGGTGCGCATTGACAACACATGGTTGAATTTTCTCAAGGGAAGCCACTATTGTCAACAAGAAACATGACCAACTTGGAGGTGACAGGGGTCTTATGATGAGTTATGCCACTTTTTGGTAGCTAGTTTGATGACCCAGTGCTTGTTTTCCCATATTGTTGCTGGCTTTTGGCAGTAAGCTTGATAACTTCCCTATGTTTTCTAGTAAGTGGGTGAATGGAATATCTTGCAATGAACCTCCAGTTTCTTCAACAACAACCATGTGCTATGTTATTTAGTTTGCTTGAAAGCGCACTGCCGATAGTATCTTAGTCTTATAAACTCTGTTTGCTATCCTAGCTCTGATCCAATATCTAGATTCATCTCCAAAAGGGATATCATTGATGAGTAGATGAGGATGGCATGTCTAGAACTACATGTGAATTTAGTTACCTAGTGGTTTATGCCGCCCAAGATATGATATGATGATGGTTTCTGGATGCTACCTCGCTGATATCTTTCTATTAACCTTGTGAATTGAATTAGTACTACATGTCAAATGCTGATGGTTGTTGAGTTCTCTTTAACAAGTAGAGTTACTGAAGAGTATACCATAAAAAATGAAATCTTGAACTATAAGTTCAGGAAGTGACAATTTGACAGCATTAAGAGTTGCATGAATGCATGATGGACATAGAGCTTTTATTTCTTCAGTAGCTCCATAGTGCATAGTTGGTTATATGTTGCACATTGTTGGCCTACAGTGGATATAATGGTAGACTGCACTGTCCATGCAGTGAGATGAAGATGTTCATATCTTTGGTAATAGAATGCAAGACTATAGTGATCTTACAGTTGTTTTGTTTATCATAACATCCAGATTGGTTTCCCAGATTTTCCTTACTTCTAGACATGGTTTTTGAGTCGAGCGACTAGTTGAGACTAGTCGACGACTAGTCGATGAGTCACAATGTAAAGTCCGACTCGGCATCTCGACTCGACTAATTGGTTGAGTCGAGCGACTCAATCGACTAGTCTCGACTAGTCCACGTTTTTGAGTCGACCGCGACTTAAAGTTGGCATCTTTTTTCCTTGCCCAGCTCCCGTGAAACCTAGATCGACCAAATCCCCCCCCCCCCCCCCCCCCGAGCCAAAACTGTTTTGCCCAGGTTTGTATTTTAGACTATTAATAACTATATAAAACTAGTCGAGTGTCCAAGTCCTTCCTCTTTTGCCCATGGTTCTGTAGCTTTTTAGTGTTATATACAGTTCTGCATGAGTCGAACATGAGTCTCGACTAGTCAAGACTAGTCGAGAGTCGTTACCCCTAAACGACTCGTCGACTCAAAAACCATGCTTCTAGATAAAATCTTTTACATAAAGCTAAATCATCGGCACACATTTCTGTATGCATTATGTACCTACATATATAGAAGAGGCTCCGCCCCACATATATGGTTGCAAATCATCCTTTATTGACAAAACAAAATTGTGTTTCGAGTTGGTTGATATATTTACTTACATGATCTATTGGTTTCTCTTTTATATTTTCTTCATATGTGGGTGTTAGCAATGTTGGCAAATTTGTTTCTTTGTTACAAGTAAGATATATATATTTATGTAGATCTTATTATTGCACATTTCTAGAGAAAAGTTTGTTTTATTGGTTGAGGATAACAATGCAGGGAAAAAAGGGTTTGTTCCATGAACCAGAACTGTTGCGAACATTCAAGCATGTTGTTTTGATGATGTCTTAATTTTCCTTTTGAATTTCAGTAGTGCTAGATGTTAAGTGTTGTTGTAAGTTTTTTTTAGAAAGCAATGTTACCTAAGAGTAATAGAGTATAGCATTAGCATCTAAACTGAAATCTTGAGCTAAAAGTTGAGGGAACTGACTAAGATCTCATAGAGGTTCAGTGTTAGATTTTTGTTCATTATTTGTTGCACATTGTTGGCCTACAGCTACAGGGGACATAATGGTCGACTTTAACGCCCATTTAGTGAGATAAAGACCTTCATATGTTTGGTCAGAGTGCAAGGCTAGAGTGATCATCTCAATTCTTTTGTTGTATCATAATTTTTCGACTGGTTTCTTGCCATGTTGTTTAGTTTGCTTCAAAATGATCTGTATATTCCCACATTTTAAAGAAGTCTACGGTACATCCTCTGAGACGCAAGGGGTTCAAATGGTCAGCAGATGATATCGAATTTCCTGATAAATCTTCTGTCGCCCCAGAAGACGATGAGGGCTTATGCATGCTGGATGTGATAAACCCCCATTAACCTTGTAAACTGAACTAGTATGACGCCTTAAAAGTGTTGTTACTGCAGATTTTTGTTGCGTTGGTTTGTGCTAATGTAAAGTGAAGCACGACACTGTATTTGGGTTTAAAGGTTTTGGGTTTCAGGTTACAAATCAGTTATGCTTTAATGTGTCTAAAATTAATACGCACTGGTGTTGGAGAAAACTTTGGTTAACCTTGCAAAGTGAAACACTAATGGGAAGAAAAAATGAAGAGATATCACAAGTTTCAGATGCTCCCCAAGAGCCACTGTATTTGGGTTTGCAGTAGCTGAACCAAATACATTGGACTGGTTCAGGCAAGACGGTACTGAAATTGTCATGCTTTGGCAGACCATCCCAAGTTGATAGGATTCGCCAGGCACCAGTTCAATTGCGTGGTGACCAGGCTCTGCCGTACGTGCTGGAGCGTTGCTGTGGCATGCCACTGCCCATGGGCCAAGGCTTTCTTGCAGCGGTGCCTGATAATGCAAGATGCATTTTGAACCGAATTAATCATAGCACACCACGACACTGATAATGCAATAATTTAGATGTAGATTACATGATAATAATCCTGCAATCAAGATAATAAATTAGATGTTCGGAGGTGATCAGACCACTGCATACACCTTGAAGGTCATCAGGACATAGTGAGTATGAAATCCTCGTGTACCTAGTATATATTGTTTTTCCAGATGGGCAGGCTGTCACATATATACTGACTTCTGAGGTGGTGGGCGTCAGCGGTTACATGTCTCCAGTATACGCCATGGATGGACATCTACAGCTTCGGTGTCATGGCGCTGGAGATAGTCACAGGCAAGAGGATTCGAGGCTTTTACGATGTCAACCTTGATCTAAAGCTTTGCGGCTATGTGAGTAGCCGCAGCATGATTAACTGCCATGGGAGGTCGATGTTTTAATTGATTGTGTTCCTGATGTACAATCACGTTGGTCATCTTTCAGGCGTGGATGCTGTGGAAGGAAGGCAGGAGCACGAGACTTGTGGATGAGGCGATGGGCAGCAGCAGCTGTGATTACAGTCAGGTGCAGAGATGCATACAGGTTGTTCTCCTGTGTGTCGACATGCAGCCTAGGAACAGACCGCTGATGTCTTCAGGTATCATGAATCATGATGCTGGCCAGTGAGAATGTCACCTTACCATAGCCTAATGAGCCTGGAGTGAACGTCGGGAGGAACACATCTGACACAGGATCATCTAAAACTCAAATCGGGTTCACCATTACTGGAACACAGGCTAGAATGTATGGTTCTATTTGTTTTGTTGTTTTCACCGGGAGTCCACTTCGGTCACAGGAATGTAAAGATTACACATCCAAACAGTACTTGCACTAAAAAGCCACCTTAATAATCAGATCTAACAAAAGAAATTACTGTGCCAACAATACACAAAAGGAAGTGCGAGGGAGAAATGTAGACCATTAACACTCGAGAAAAATCACAGGAGCCTTGCCCAATAAGATATTGCAGTGAAGAACTGAGACGATATTTAAAACTAAGACCAGATTCAGTAGTAAGACATATGATGCAGTTAGCATATCCAATATCAGCGCAACAAGGAAGTTATTGTCGTGGTGGTGTCACGGCAGATGCCATAGGATGGCTTAAGTTGTGGGCTCGCTTGGACGTTGGGGGATCCGGGGAGGGTTTGCGCGCTCACGAAGCACGCATGGAGAACAACCAAGAACTCGCAAGAACAAACAAGAACAAGCAGAACCAAGAAGCAAAGAACACCACGATGTACCCTGCTTCGGGGCCCTCTTGTGGAGGTAACACCCCTACTGCAGCACTAGCCTACTCTCTTTATATCTCAAGTGGTTACAAGTACAGAGTGCTCCTTGAGCTGTATGAAGAACAATGGTGAGAGCTCTAGGATGAAGATGAAGGCACAGTGGGGAAATGAGCTCTCGGCGCCCCTCCTTTGCCTGTGTTCTCTCCTCCTCGTCTCTCGCCTCCCTCTCTGGAGGATTTGGTAGCTTACTTATACACTAACCGAATTACCATTTTGCCCCTGGCTGGAAGTGATAATGGCATGGACAAGAGGAACAGGACAAGCCTCTGCCCCCTGTCAACCCAACGGCCGGACTGTCAGGCCCAGCAGGCCTATCTTGCCACTTTGGGCAATGGCAGGTGTAGCCCACCGGGTCTCGGTCATATCCTCTTTCCCGAATTGGCCGGGTCAGCTCCTAGGTTGCTGCGCTCCCAGGAATCCCGTGACCTGACCTGGCCGTCAAGTCCCTAGCAGGCCTATCTTGCCACTTTGGGCAATGGCAGCCGTAGCCCCCCGGGTCTCGGTCGTATCCTCTTTCCCGAATTGGCCAAGTCAGCGCCTAGGGCCTTGCGACCCGGAAAACCTGCGACTTGACCCGGCTGTCTTCTCAGCCTCTGGCAGGAGACACCCGTGAACCTTTCTGACATTACTTGGCCCTTGTGCAATATCCGGATTACCTTATCCGGGTCCTTCCTGACCAACCCGGCTAACTTAACCGGTTTCCTTCCTCTGATTCGGTTAAGCTTTACCGGATCCTCTCTGGCATCTTCCTCTGATTCGGTTAAGTACTAACCGACTCTCACGAGAGATCCGGCCCAAGTGACCCGGCTATATTGATCCGGCTAGCTCTTTGCAACACTTAACACCACATCTTTGCCCTACCCGGGGGCAGCCCCCCGACAGTAGTCCCCGAAGCTGGTGCGGTTCTACAGCCTCGGCTGAAGAGCCGTAGCAGGTTAAAAATAAACATCACTAACCGAATCTCATATCATATAATCTTGTCTCAGGATTTCCCGGGACACTTGGCAGTGAATCTCTGCGCAAAGCCCCATAATCCGGATCTCTGATCTGACATGCCACTGACAGCACCTCATCCGGATTTCCGGGTACTTGAGTGCATTTGACCAAACGACCGCGTCTTCTCGTTTTCTCCGTTGACCGGCACACAGGATCCGTGCAACTGCTTCCAATTCTATGGCCCAACATGTGCTTGGAACACACGGCCACAGAGTGGCCACAGAGTTCCAGGATGCAGTTACCGTGCGACGCTCCGAAAACCGTGCAGTAGTGCGCCCGTTACCGCTGGGCGCTATAAATGTGGGCGCAGGGGGTTTCCTCTTCTTCTCCGCTCGTTCCCCACTCCGAAAACTTCCATCTGCGCCACCGCCGCCGCCGCAATCTCGCCCTCGTAACCTTGCCGCGCCGGAGACGTCCTCAACGCACCGGAGGAAAACGACCGGGGCCGCGCACCGTGCCCAGCGCCGCCGTTCCTTCATCGAGCTTCTTCCCCGTCGCGTCATCACCGTGAGTTTTCTTTTTCTCCGGTCATGGCGAACTCGAGGAGTTCATATGCCACGGGAAACTCGCATTTGTTTCTTGTAGATTTATCCGCATATTAGTCCGTCGCCCAGCCTCAGTGCATCTAGTAGATCTCCTGTCTAGATTTTGCACTACACTGCCCTAGTTTTGTTTGCCACCGTATGAGCAGTTCAACCATATTTTTACTCTTGATTTCCTTTCTTTTTTACTGCTGCAGTAGATCTTGTGTAACCCTAGACCTTTGCGGAAGGTGTTTGTGATTGCCACCCGAATCACCTTCTCTGCTGAATCCGGCTAGTTTCATCCGGGATAATATTAGCCGAATCACTCTAGATCTGGTTCGATTATACCATTATCCGATTCATTTTGACTCGGCCCTATCCGACCTCTTGCAGGATTGATCCGGATATGGCGAAGCTTCCTCCCGGCAGATGGGAGGGTTCTGATGTGACCAAGGACGATCTGGAATGGCTATTAAGCACCCGGCGTATAACCTCTCAAGTTATATGCCGCAAACCGGGGAAGGAACTCGTCCCGGTTCCCGAACCTGGTGAACGTGTGGTGTTTCTAGCGCATTTTGAGCGCGGATTCGGATTGCCGGCGAGTGATTTCTTCCGGGCTTTCCTGGATTTCTTTGGCCTACAGCCTCATCACCTCCCGGCTAATGCCTTCGTTTCTCTATCGGCTTTTAGCTCCTTTTGCGAGGGCTATCTCGGTGTCTGGCCGACCGTCGATATTT
The DNA here is from genome assembly GCA_947311845.1 of Poa pratensis. NCBI lineage: Eukaryota > Viridiplantae > Streptophyta > Magnoliopsida > Poales > Poaceae > Poa > Poa pratensis. Next base: position 31,829,050 of record CAMZMU010000081.1, read on the forward strand.
GGGCAAAGTATTTCCACCTCCGCAAACATACTATTCCAGGCACTAAGCCGAAGCTGATGACTGCTTGCGGTCCGGTTAGCATCACGCCAAGGCAGGGATCCATCTTTCCCCGTATCACTGGCCTAGACACTGTCAAGAAGTGGCAAAGGTCTTTCCTTTATGTGAAGAGTGCAGAAGGCCATGACGCCCTTAATCTGCCCGAGTTCACGATCGAGCCACCCACAGCCGAATTGAACTTCGGATACAATCCGGCCGAGACTATTGTAGAACTTCAGACTGTACATGAAACTCTGGAGGACCTTCGGAAGAAGGGCCTGGTCTCGGATGATCTGCTCCGGACCTTCATCGGTCGCCGGGTCTGCCCTCTTCAAAGACGTGAACACAAGATATGCCACATGGGTGGTGTGCTAGATCCTACCCGGATCAGCAGGCATGACCTTAGCAAAGTCTCCATCAGGCGACGGGTAAACGCCATTGCCGCCACCGAGATGTCGGATAAATGGCGGTGGGGCGTAAAGCCGTTTTTCCGAGAGCGCCTTCCACCACAGGTTAGTTCGCCATTTTCCGAATCTAACCATATTTCGTCAAAATGGCATCGGCCTAATCCGGATTTGCCCCGACTTTTCTGTAGCTGTTTGATCGCCAACTTACCGAAGATGGAGACCTCTCCACCAAAGAATGGGGACCGGATCTCAGCCCGCCGCGCGAGGACGAAGAAGATCCGGATACGGATGATTATCTGCCTATCCCGCGCGCCAAGCCAGTCCGCAAGGGTAAGCAATCAACTATTCACAACATCTCCGACGAGGAAGATGATGATTGCAGGATCTTAGATCCCATCGACGCTATTCCGATTTCATGGTCACCACCTTGTGTTCCAGCCAAACAAGATGCTGAAGGGACATCTCGGAAACGCAGTGACGCGCCCGGATCTGATTCCCCTAAAGCCAAGAGAATAAAGAAGTCTGGCTCCAAGTTGAATCGCGTCAAGCCGATGCCTACCACCAAGGGGTAATACTGACTTAACTTCATTTGCTTTCTTCCTCTGTTAACCGAGTCATATCTATCCGAGTTAACTGTTTGCTTTGCTTTATGCAGTGATGTCCTCATCACCGCGCAGACTCATTCATCCATCTCTTCTCCCATTCCTCCGCTGGATACGGTCATGGAAACCCAGTCTCCTGATCGAACTGCCACCTCACCAATGCGTGTCACCACTGCCAATATTCCTCAGCCGACTCCCATTTCAAAGCCGGTTATTGACTTGGAGAGTGAGGAAACCTCGGCTCCAATCCGAGATTCAAGTTGGCCACGCCCTCTCAAGGAGCTGGAGAAGGAAAAGGCCAAGACATCGGCTACATCCTTGCCTAAGCCGGATCCTCGCCCTACTCCCGCAGCGCAAACCCTGCTGAATCAAGAGCAGCAGAAGAAGAAAAAGCAGAAGCAGCAACAGCAACAGCAAGTTTCCGAGAAGCAGCACAAGGAGCCACATCCGAAGCAGACTCCGGGTGCGTCACCGCAACCCAAGCCGACTCAAGGTGCCTCTGGCACACCTCCAACCACCTCGGATAAGCAGGTGGTTGCTAGCAAGAAGGTTTCTGCCGCCCCATCAGCGATTCGATTCGGCCAGTCCCTGTCGAATCCCCGCCCTCCGAGCAGCGATAAGCTCGAGTCCGCCAAGCAATTCATTGAAGCTTGGAATGATGCTGACCTCGCCAAAGATTTTTCTACTTCAGCGCCACATCCGGCTGGGCCTAGTCGGATGTTTCAATCATTACACTCTGTACAGACCTCGGTCACTGAAGCTAACCGGGTGTTTGAGGTAAATTTTTCCGAATCTTGCTTTTATTTCAACATGATCAAATAGTACTATACCCAGTCCCCGAGATTCGGGTCGAACGACTGATACTCCTCCGAGTAAGAAAGTCATTCGGCTTGAATCTCTAAAAAACTTATCATGAATGTTGCCGTAACCGAGGACACCGTGGGACTTCCAGTCCCCGAGTCTCTTTTCCAACTGATTCGGTTAATCTCGGGCCAGTCCCCGAGATTCTTTTGACGCCATTTGCCTGTTTTCTTTCAGGAAACCATGACCGCTCGCGGCAAGCTCTTTAAGCAGCTCGCCCATCAGCATCAGAAGCTCCAAACTTCCTTTGATGGGCTCTGTCTTGAAATGGACAAGAAAGAAGAAGAGCACAAGCGCGCTTTATCCGAGGAAAAATCAGAGGTGACTCGGCTCCAGCGAGAGCTTGACCGAGTTGAAAAAGTGAAGAACAAGGTTAAAGGAGAGCGGGATACGCTGAAGCGTGAAAAAGACACAATCCAGAAGGAGCGGGATACTTTCAAAGCCGGACTTGCGGAGCGGGCCAAACTGGACAAGCAAATTCAAACGAACATTGCCGAATCTGAAGCCGAAGTCAAAGCGGCTAAAGAAGAACTGAGTGCTCACAAAGCGGCCAGTGCGAAATGGCTTGCTGCACTTGCTAGCCTTAACGATGACATGGATCGTAAGTTCACCGAATCTCCTTTTTCTTTCTGCTCTTAACCAATACATATGCTTGTGTTCCTTCTCGCTGAACTCAGTATTAGCTTATTTGTTTGTAGGAGAGTTTACTAGCATCCGGCTTCAAGCGCCAAGGCTGTGAGAAACGCCCGAGCTGAGAGAGCTAAATTAACCGAGGCTCCCCTACCAGAGACATGGGACATCGAAGATCATATTACAGCACTTAAGGCTCGGATTGCTCCTTTGAAGGATTCCCATATTGGTCTGCTCAATGCAAGTCTCAAGGCTCACCGAATCTTGTTTCCTGAAGCGCGGCAAGTTGTGCCTGTGGAGGAGCTGATCCGAGACCTGGATCAAGCAATGACCCGGTTACAGCAGTGGAGGTCTTCGTCCGCCCGCGCTGGTGCTGACGCAGCTTTGCTATTCATCATGTCCTGGTATGAGCTAATTGATCTTGCCAAAGTGCGCTCATTTCGCGAGGGTTCTCCGTGGGCTACAGACCCTACCCGGATTAAGATCCGTGAAGAAGCCGCCAACTTCATGGCCGAATTTGCACGCACCAAGCATCTTGATCTGGAGGCTCCGGTCTACTCGGATGGAGAAGAAAGAAGAAGAAGAGGAATCGGACGACGCCTCCGCTGAAGAATACGCCGATTCTGAGGGCGAGTCTGTGATTCGGCTAACTCTGCCGAACACGCTCCTATCAAGATCCCAGCTTCTGACTCGGCTAAGAATACCGAAGCAACTCCGGCCCAGACTTCGGAGATACCAGCAACTGATTCGGCAGAGATTACTAAACAAGCTCCAGCTGATCCGGATACCTCCGAATCGCCCAGCCTTCAAGCTCTCCACGCAAGGTTACCCCTGAAGTTCCTCCATCTGAGCCCATCCTTGCAACCGAGCCCCTGCAACCGAATCTACTCCAACCGAAGCTCCTGTAACCGAGGCTCGCGCGCCCGAGGTTCCTTCAACCAAAGCTCCTGCCACCGAACCTGCTACAACCGAGTCTGCTGCTTCCTGAAGTAACTTAGTGAAAAAACGTTAAATCCCCGGTATGCCGGGAGCAGATGTAATAGACTATTTTAAGTTCTTTCGAGACTACTTTAAATTTGCTTAACATGATCCGGACGAGGTTTATGTTGGATCATTTTAAACCGAGTCCCCGAGTCTGTTTTCTTGTTTACTATTTTTGCCGAATCTCTGCTCTTGTCTACCTTTTAGGTGTTTGACAGTCGAGTCACAAGATAGGAATCATAGCATACAATACTTGAAACATGCGAGTTGTGGTTTAGAATCATTCAACATAAACGAAAAATAAATAACAGGGTTAGTAAACGACATGTGCCGAATCGGTTTTGGACCGAGTCCCCGAGTCCATTTTCATGTTTCCCACATTCCTCATCTCTGCTCTTGACTACCATTTTGGTGTTTGTCAGATCAACAACACAACATACATTACTTGAATTTTGGGACGAGGTTCAAAGCAATTCGGCACACGAACGGTATGGACAAAACAGTAATAAGAAACACATGCATGAGTACGAACAGTCCCCGAGTCCAGACTCGGATTGCTGCAACTTCATTTATGATAAACTGAAATACATACATTGCGCCCTTAGGAGTAAAAGGGTCGAAGCAGAGCTACATTCCAAGGTCTCTTAGTTTCTTGTCCGGGTCTGTCCAGGCCATCCTTCCTTGGTTCCTGTGCATCTACAAGGTAGTACGAGTCATTGTGCATAGCCCTGCTCACAATGAAAGGTCCCTCCCATGGAGGTGACAACTTGTGTCGGCCTTTGCTGCGCTGCACCAGCCTTAGCACAAGATCACCCTCATGAAACACTCGAGGGCTGATCTTTCGACTATGATATCGTCGTAGATTCTGCTGGTATATTGCTGTCCGAGATAGAGCCAATTCTCTTGCTTCCTCTAGCAGATCCACTGCATCTTCCCGAGCCTCTTTTGCCTCGGTTTCAGTATACATTGCCACCCTTGGTGCATCATGTTCTATGTCTGTGGGTAGCACAGCTTCTGCCCCATAAACCAGAAAAAATGGCGTATAGCCAGTTGACCGATTCGGCGTGGTCCTTAGACCCCACAGTACTGATGGTATCTCGTCTATCCAGCATCCCGGAGTTTTCAGCAATGGTTCAATGAGACGAGCCTTGATGCCGGCCAACACCAGGGCATTTGATCTTTCCACTTGCCCATTAGACTCCGGATGTGCCACCGAGGCTATATCTAGCCGGATTCCCTTATTCATGCAGAACCGAGCAAACTCTCCGACAGCAAAGTTTGTGCCGTTATCCGAGATGATGCTATGAGGGTATCCGTATCTCAAAATAATTTCTTTCAGAAAGTACAGCCGAACGACCATCACTTTCCGGATTGGTTTCACCTCTATCCACTTGGTGAACTTATCCACCATCACCAGCATATGTGTCATGTTGCCCCTAGCCGGCTTGAAATCTCCCACCATATCCAAACACCACACAGCAAATGGCCAAGTGATAGGAATTGTCTTCAGTGCCGATGCGGGTAAGTGTGTCTGCTTGGCAAACCTTTGGCATCCTTCACATTTTCGGACTATGTCCTCTGCATCCGCGTGAGCAGTGGGCCAGTAAAATCCATGCCGGAATACTTTAGCCACCAGGGCTCTTGTACTGCAATGATGTCCACATTCACCCTGATGTATCTCAAGGAGCATCTCCTTGCCCTCGGCTGGCTCCACACAACGCTGTAGCACCTCGGTTGCACTCCTCTTGTATAACTCCTTGTTGATGATGGTGTAAGCCTTGGACCTCCTCTGCACTCGCCTAGCTTCGGTTTCATCATTTGGCAAACTCCCCTCCGACATGAACTTCATGATTTCTTCAGCCCATTCCGGTACTGGATGCAAAGGGAATAAGTGCTCATCTACTTCCACTGGTTCGGCCGCCATTATTTCTTCTATCAGCTTCTGCCCATTCCCTAAGATTCGGTTATCACCACCTTCTTCTCTGCTCCTCTTTCCTAAGATCCGGTTAGCAGTCCCCGGGTCTCGCCATGCAGTCCCCGGGTCTTCCCCAATGTACTCGACATCAACATTCATAGGGACAGCCTCAGATTCTTGCTTTGGGATAAAAATTGACTCGGAATCAGGCGAAGGTTTGATTGAAGGGACCCTTAGGTGATTCAAGGATATCCCGGGTGGAATTGCATCCCTAGACGACCCGAGTTTTGACAGGACATCAGCAGCTTCGTTCTCCAACCGAGGTATGTGCTTGTACTCGCAGCCTTCAAAAAATCCTGAAATTTTCTGGACATGAAACCGATATAGTGCCATATTGGCATCAAGAGCATCCCAATTTCCAGAAGATTGCTGCACAACTAAATCCGAATCACCAAAACATTCTATTCGGCGGATGCCGATGTCCCTGGCCACATTAAGCCCATGGATCAGTGCCTCGTACTCGGCCACATTGTTTGATGCTGAGAAATGAATCTGCAACACATATCGCAATTGATCTTGCTTCGGTGACGTGAGTACCACCCCAGCACCTAATCCGATTTTGGTTTTGGAGCCATCAAAGTGCAACTTCCAGTAATTGTAATCCGGCTTGGGTGGCTCATACTGCATTTCGGCCCAGTCACAAAGGAAATCTGGTAAAGCCTGAGACTTGATAGCATCCCTTCTCTCATAATGCGGGGTGTAAGGAGATACTTCTATTGCCCACTTGGCAACCCGGCCAGTCGCATCTTTGCACCCAATGATTTCCGCGATTGGAGCTTCACATACCACGGTAATCGGGTGTTCTTGGAAATAATGTTTCAACTTTTTGGCCGCCAGGTATACCCGTATGTCATCTTCTGGTAGTGGGGATAATTTTGCTTTGAGGTTGAGATCACCTCACTTAAATAGTACACCGGTCTCTGCACGGATTTACCCTCCTCTTCTCGTTCTACCACTATGACCACACTCACGACCCGGTTAGTGGCCGCAATGTAAAGTAGCATTGGCTCATTCGGCAAAGGTGACGCCAGAATTGGTGCAGTGGACAACATCTTTTTTAATTCGTTGAAAGCCGAATCTGCCTGCGGGGTCCACGTGAACCCGGTGCTCTTTTTCATCAATTGATACAAGGGCAAGGCTTTTTCTCCTAGCCGACTCACAAACCGACTTAACGAGGCTAAACACCCTGTGAATTTTTGTACATCTTTTAGACATCTAGGCAATTTCATTCTTTCTATGGCTCGGATTTTAGCCGGATTCACCTCAATACCTCGGCTTGATACAAGGAAACCGAGCAACTTTCCAGCCGGGACACCAAAGGTGCATTTATCCGGATTCAATTTCAACCGATATTTTCTCAAGTTCACAAATGTTTCCTCGAGATCCTCGAGGAGAGTGTGTTTTTCTTTAGTTTTGATGACGATATCATCGACATACACCTGCACATTCTTGCCCATTTGGGAGTGTAAGCATTTCTGCATACATCTCTGATAAGTTGCACCGGCATTTCTCAAACCGAAACACATGACACGATAGCAATACGCCCCGTACGGGGTAATAAAAGCAGTCTTTATTTGATCTTTAGGGTTCAGTGGTATCTGGTGAAAACCAGAGTACGCATCAATAAAAGACAACAACTCACACCCGCAGTAGAATCGATCACTTGATCAATCCGAGGTAAAGGAAATGGATCCTTCGGGCACGCCTTGTTTAGGTTGGTGAAATCGATGCACATGCGCCACACCTTGACCACCGCTGGTTCGTCCTTCTTCTTCTCTACCAGAACCGGATTGGATATCCAGTCTGGATGCAACACCTCCATAATGAATCCGGCTGCAAGCAACTTAGCCAGCTCATCCAGCACCACTTTTCTTCGATCATCTGAGAGACGCCGAGTCGGTTGCCTCACCGGTTTTACATCCGGCCTGACAAATAAAGAGTGCTCTGCCAACTCCCTCGGAACACCAGGCAGGTCCTTAGCCGACCATGCAAAGATATCCCGATTCTCACGGAGGAAGTGACAGAGCGCGCTTTCCTATTTCTCATCCAGCCCGGCACCAATGATGGCCATGCGCTCCGGGTTCTCCGGGTCAATGGGATCTTCTTTGTCTCCTTGGGCATCTCAAATGTTGCACCTCCATCCGGATTGGTCATAGCCAGCACACCGAGCTGAGCTGACTTGCCATTGCCACCACCTCATGCATCTTGCTCTTCTCAGCTTGGATCACCAATGATTCGGCTAAGGTGGAACCGATTGTGGCACACTGTATGGCTTTTTGTAATCTCCCGCAACAGTGATAATACCATTCGGGCCTGGCATCTTTATCTTGAGGTAGGCCACATGGGTGGATATCATGAACTTGGCTAACGCAGGCCGGCCAAGTAGAGCATGGTATGGGCTCTCCAAATCTACCACCTCGAACTCGAGACTTTCAAGCCGGTGATTGTCCTTGGTACCAAACAGCACATCTACCCAGATCTTACCCATTGGGGAACAAGACACCCCGGGTACTATACCATGGAAGGTACAACTGCTCTGCTGCAACTGATTCGGCGAAATACCCAACTTGACCATTGTGTCCCGATACATGATGTTTATGGCACTGCCATTGTCAATCAAGACTCGGCTAAACCTCACGTTAAGCTTGGGTCCTACCAAAGTCGGATCCACCACTAGTGCATAGTTTCCTGGACTTGGCATAATTCTGGGGTTATCAGCCCTGCTCCACGTGATCTCCTGCTCGGACCAATTCAGGTATTTTGGGACTGCTGGTATGACTGCATTCACCTCCTTCGCCCTTCGCAGCTGACTTTTCTTGTCAGTTGGCTCGGTCACAAAAACCACATAACTTTGATGAGCCTCCTTGTACTCATTACCGGGGTATCCACCTTGCCGACTTGGACCAGCACCATTGTCATTGCCTCCCATGTTTACCAGGTTAACCGGCTTTGTGGCTGCCGGTCTCGGAGCTCCTGCGTTCACCGGGATTGTATTGGCTCCGGTTAAAGGCATATTCGGCCTGAAATTCGGTCTAGGAGCACCTCTCTGAGGTGGTCCTCTCTGACCCTCCGCCTGAATGCGATGATGCCAGCTACAATTCCGAGTTGAATGATTGGCCGGCTTGCGTGGGTCTGTTGTGTGATAACAGCAAGGCCCGTCCAATCTTGCCTCAAAGGTTAGAGGAGGACTCGATCCATCCCACACCTTCTTTGGCCAGGCACCTTGATTCGGCCTCCAAGCTGGACCCTCAGTCTTTTGTCTCTGACCATCTCCTGCTCCAGGATGATCCATATTCACTGCAGCCACCTGATCTGAACCGTATCTATAATCCGGATCTCTTCTTTTGTAACCGAATTCATGTCGGTCATTGGGCCTCAATGGTCCTACTCGGTTATTAACCGGTTGCCTCCTGCTTGTTCCCACTGCATCCAATGCGGGCTGTGTCGGATCACCTAGAGCGTACGTATCTGCTATCCGGATCGTTTCCGCCAGTGTCTTGGGCATATCCCTCTGGAGCTTCTGCCAGAGCGGGGTGCCATGTCGGCAACCCTGCGCAAACCAAGAAATCGCCTGCTCCTCCACGACACCTTCGCAAGAGTTGCGAATGTTGCTCCACCGAGTTAAGAATTCTCGGTCTGTTTCCCGTTCTTCCTGCTTGCACGCAGCCAGGAGCTGAGGTCGGTTAGGCCTCTTGTAGGTGCTGGAGAAATTACTGTAAAATGCCTCCTCCAAGTCCATCCAAGAGTTGATACTACCCGGCGGTAAGTTGTTCAGCCAAATCCGGGCTGGCCCTTCCAACATGTGCGGGAGATACCGGACCGCCCATCGGCGATTGCCCCCCGCAATGTGCACTGACGATACATAGTCTATTAGCCAATCTTGTGGCTTTGTGTTGCCATTATATGGCTTTGTGCTTCGGCCAAGCTGAAATAACGGCACACTCGGTTCGTTCATGATCCGAGGTCCAAAACATGGAGGACCCGGTGGGCCTTGCTCTTCTAGCTTCTCGGACTGGTAAATTCTATCCAACTTGAGACGCTGATCATTCGGATCTAATGCCCGAGGTCCCAGTCTTGATGCAAGTGCATTATCATACGTCTGGTATCCGGCTCGCGCCATAGCCGAATTTCCGTCATCATAGCGGTAACCCGCCTGGCCACCACCTTGCTGTTGCGCTGCACAATCACTTGCTGCCCAGGAGGACGAGGTGGTTGACCTCGGCCAGCCGAATTGCCCCTTCCAGCTCCCGGGTAACCTCGTCCACCACTGTTTCTACTTTGGCCACCTCTTCCTTGAGCGGCTAGCTGCTTGCCGGCATACTCAGCATCATAGGTCTGCAGCTGCTTGCTCTTACCCGAGTTCACGCTCTGGGCCCGGTCAACTCCGACGTGCGGGGATGACGCCTGCCCCTTGGATCTCTGGCTAACAGCCTTAACCGACACTACTACCCGAGAAACACCTGCATCCGGATTGGCTTTCCGGTAAGCCTCATTCTGCCGGTTACACACATCTACTAGCTCATTGACTCTCTCTGCCTGCTTCCGCCAGGCGTCCCCGGTTAGTGTGCTCAACTCGGCTCGCGCTGCCGCTGCAGCCCTAAGATTCTTAGCCGGGGAGCTATACACCGGCTTGCCTGTGCCAGATCTATGACTAGTAGCCTTACTGGAGCTCGATCCTGCAGCTCTAGCTAACTCGTCATTGAGGTCCTTACCCCGGTTACGCAACTCGGCTTTTTTGCGCGAGCGATGCACTACAGGAGTAAAACCCTCGGTGATACCATTGGCAGCATTGTACTCTCTCATATCTCTATCAAAGGCTTGCCTAGACTCCACCACTAACCGGGCTTCTTTTTGCAACCTCAGGCGCTCTGCCTCTAGCTGAGCTACAGTGAGCTCTACATCTGCCCCAGGTGCCACTGGCCGAGATAACTTCTCCAGGACATCCTCTAAGGGAGCCTCCCTACTTGACATGCCAAGCGGGCCAACCGGATCTGGTCTCTCCTTTGGGAACTTAGCTGTCCGAGTCGGCTGCCAACCGGATCAACTGGCGTGGCCAGCTCCTCGGGCATGCTTTTGCTGGCATCTCCTTTGCCAGCTGCTGCACTTGGCCCGGTCATCATCACCTCCACGCTACTCCCGGGGCGAGCGCTACGCCGTCCGAGAGCTGCGCGGAAAGAGGGAGGATCCTCAGCCACGAGCACCTGCGCCGGGTACTCGCGGACAGGCTCGGTGGCGACGTAGGTGACGAAGCTGCCGAGCGTCATGAGGAAACCGTCTGCGGGGAAGGGCTTGTTGGCGAAGCACCCCGCGTTGTCGCTGATGAAGTTGAACTCGCCGATCTTGCAAACGAGCCCAGAGAGGACCCGCTCGCCGGAGCCAGCGACGGTGCCCGTCCGGAAGGAAACCCCAGCCAACGCCACTGCGCCCCACGGTGGGCGCCAACTGTCGTGGTGGTGTCACGGCAGATGCCATAGGATGGCTTAAGTTGTGGGCTCGCTAGGACGTTGGGGGATCCGGGGAGGGTTTGCGCGCTCACGAAGCACGCATGGAGAACAACCAAGAACTCGCAAGAACAAACAAGAACAAGCAGAACCAAGAAGCAAAGAACACCACGATGTACCCTGCTTCGGGGCCCTCTTGTGGAGGTAACACCCCTACTGCAGCACTAGCCTACTCTCTTTATATCTCAAGTGGTTACAAGTACAGAGTGCTCCTTGAGCTGTATGAAGAACAATGGTGAGAGCTCTAGGAGAAGATGAAGGCACAGTGGGGAAATGAGCTCTCGGCGCCCTCCTTTGCCTGTGTTCTCTCGCCTCTCCCTCTCCTGGAGGATTTGGTAGCTTACTTATACACTAACCGAATTACCATTTTGCCCCTGGCTGGAAGTGATAATGGCATGGACAAGAGGAACAGGACAAGCCTCTGCCCCCTGTCAACCCAACGGCCGGACTGTCAGGCCCAGCAGGCCTATCTTGCCACTTTGGGCAATGGCAGGTGTAGCCCACCGGGTCTCGGTCATATCCTCTTTCCCGAATTGGCCGGGTCAGCTCCTAGGTTGCTGCGCTCCCAGGAATCCCGTGACCTGACCTGGCCGTCAAGTCCCTAGCAGGCCTATCTTGCCACTTTGGGCAATGGCAGCCGTAGCCCCCGGGTCTCGGTCGTATCCTCTTTCCCGAATTGGCCAAGTCAGCGCCTAGGGCCTTGCGACCCGGAAAACCTGCGACTTGACCCGGCTGTCTTCTCAGCCTCTGGCAGGAGACACCCGTGAACCTTTCTGACATTACTTGGCCCTTGTGCAATATCCGGATTACCTTATCCGGGTCCTTCCTGACCAACCCGGCTAACTTAACCGGTTTCCTTCCTCTGATTCGGTTAAGCTTTACCGGATCCTTTCTGGCATCTTCCTCTGATTCGGTTAAGTACTAACCGACTCTCACGAGAGATCCGGCCCAAGTGACCCGGCTATAAATTGATCCGGCTAGCTCTTTGCAACACTTAACACCACATCTTTGCCCTACCCGGGGGCAGCCCCCCGACAGTTATTAACTTGTTTCTCATCAATCATATAAAGGGCATTCAGAACTGTTGTTCAGAAACACAGCCATTACTTTGCAATGCATCCTTGCATGTTTATATCAAGACAGAAAAAGATATGATCTCAGAACTTGGAAAAGCCCAATAGTCATGATTGTTGACGGCGTAAAATAAATTACCACAGAAGTCCATTTAGTTCACTACTCTACAAAAATTTATCAATCTGATTGCACGACATGAGCAGGTCTTCAACGTTTTATCACCTTGGAACAGATAGACCCATCTCTATATAAAACAATAAAGTATACATCAGAAGATTGAACACCTCAACAGAACTTTCATTCTTCAAATTTAAGCATGGAAGCATACAGCGTTCATAGTAGCCCTGATACTAGAAAAGATAACTTTACAAAATTCGACTGTCTAAGACATAAACACTATGGCTAAGACAGATGGCGGAGTAATACGTGCGCAGCATATCCACAATAGCCAAGCACCCACCTTAAGACATTGTGTAAATGTTTCACGTATCATCATTTTCATCTGAGAAAAGAAGAATGGTAATATTGTAAACTACATCTTCAGCCAGATTCAAGAAACGCTCTTTGTTAAATATAATTTCAAGAGAAAATATAAGTGTTTCAAAATGCAAACAGGGAACAACATAGGATCACTGAATAAATAATATCCCATATATTTCTCACAAACATATATGCTTCGTAAAGGATCAACCACCGCGTAGAACATAGAAAATGGTGTATTTTATTCATCAAATTGTTCTTCAATAAAGGCAGGTAATAATTCTACATAAATAAGATAAAACTAATCTCCAGGTACAGATTTGATATGTTTAGGCACTCATTCTTGATGACTGCGAAGCAAAACAGCAAGCTCCCAGTAAAATACCTCTCAAGAACTAGCAAGTCATGTGCCTGCAGAAACCAAATGCCTTACTCAATTGACCTCAATACAACAAAAACTAGGAAAGAATATTGTCGAACAAGTGAATCTGATCGTTATATCATGAAAAAGACTAATGTTTTCTCTATCCAGGTAAAGGAGGTACTAATCTGCTAGAGAGATCCAAAATACGACTGAAGTGTGCAGCCTAACGAATTGAAGTGATTTGATGTTCGTACTTCCTACCACAGAGACAAGCTTAACGTAGACACGCTATTACGGCCAAGATGCCACTTCGGAACAGCACAAGCATGCTACTACACCAAAATGATGTTATAAAGTTTTAACAGCGAGTTCATGCACAATGACGTCTCTAATTATCCATCCTCATTAGACAACCCATCTAAAACGAGCTGAATATTTCCCCTTGGAATGGATCAATAACAGCAAACAGAAATTCTTACAACACTCACAGTTCAGAACACCCATTAGGCACAAAAACTACACGTATACAAAATCAACAGGAAAGTAACCAAGCGGCGACACATATATGATATATCAAATAAACAGCTTCTTCAGCATGCTATCCACGCTACTCCACTAATGACACGCAAATAAAGGAGGGTAAAGTTATGCACGGGCACAGTTCTCACCCAAACGGAAAAGACAGACAAGAGCATCATCATCGACCGTACGATGTTAAAGTCCGGGATAGGTGCGACAGAGGATACCCTGAGAGAGCGCGCAGGAGCTCCGGGACGCCGTGCTGAGCCGCGAAGTCAGCCTCGCCGCGGCCACCGCGCTGTGCAGCGGCAGCAGCGACATCACCGCGCAGCACCCCAGCTCCACCGGCAACCTGCGGAGCGCACAAACCCGTCTGCGTCACAGATCCGGGGATACTTTGGATAGGGCATGCAAACAGGTGAGTTGTTTACCTGGAGATGCACGGGGCGCGCCTCGCGGCGGAGCGGCCGACGGAGGGGATGGAGCGGGAGGCGGCCGAGCGGCAGGCCGCGGTGGCGGCGCGGGCGGCGGCGCGGAAGGTCGAGGCCATCTCGAAGGATTGGTGGGGATCGGAGATTGGGGAGGGAGAGGAGTTTAGGTCTCGGTTCTGGAAGATGCGGCGGCGGCGGCAGGAACAGGGTAGGATACTTTCATTTCCACGTTGGGCCGCGGCCCACGGCGGGTTTTGTTCGGCATCCCGCGGAATGTGCCGCAAGGCACGATTTTTCTTGAGGAGTAGAGGGGCTGATACAATGCATCCTACATAGTGTCAATGATTTATCACACAAACGTGTAAAATCTCTTCTTTTTTTTAACAAGGGGAAGGACCCCGAAGGGTCCAGACTGTATTTAATAGGTGGGGTTACATAATACAACAAGGACCTCAAAATAAAAGGAAATTACAACCAAGCCCCTGGATTTTACACAAAGGACCTCAACTAAATATTTAGGAACACAATCAGGTCCTTCTCCACCGAGGAAGAAGAACAGCTCGACGCAACGGCGTCAGCGCCATCGCCGGGGATAGCACCACTTGGAGACGGTGCGACGTTGGGTGCCGCAGCGGAGCTGATGAAGGGCCTCATTAATGGCACGCCGGCCTGGAGGTTGATGATGCTATGGCGCAAGAAGCACCACAGGATGGAGTGGCCACTCCGGCCAAAAATAACAGCGGCGCAAGTTCGCCGCCATTGATGAACTCCGCTTGTTGCAGCCTAAGAATCTCCCCATGGAGCAGCAGATCCAAACCGCCCGCCTTCGGTTCCGCTACCTTTGCGGCACAGAAGAACAAAAGCAGCAGATCCAGGAGCTCCACCACGAAACGAGCCGAGCTTATTTAAAGGAGACTCCGGCTTCGCCACCTCCAGCTTCCTACCGCACCATGCGGCCACCGCCAGAGGTTTCTTCGCCGCTAGCCACCAGACGCAGCTCGGATGCGCCGGCAGCAAGCTCCACACCGGCATAACGCCAAACGCCATATAGGCAAACCACAGAAGTAATCCTACAGCTACTATATACAAAGGCCAACCACCGGATCCATCTTCTCGCCGGCCGGCAACGCCGCCGGAGAAAGAGAAGGAGCGGGGCGGCAGCGCTGTGCGTGAGTCGACTCTCAACTGAGGCAGAGCGGTGGGAGAGGAAAAGAATCCGCCGTAAAATCTCATTTGGTGATACTTTAAATTCTGACATACATAGAAATGACGTATGTGTGAATCTGATGCACAGTTTCAAATATCCAAAATATTAAAAAAACATTTTTGTGTATACCATAATACATACTCCCTTCATTCCTGAATGTAAGGTGTATAGTTTTCTGCACGGATATTAAGATATGGGTATTTGGCATACGGTAGACTCATTTTCTTCTCGAAAAAATCGGGAGATATGTGTTCCTAATAGACACAAATTGAAAACAATACACCCTATAAATTTTGATTCATTTTTGGATCGGTAAAATTGTCCATAAATCACATTATACCTTATATTTTGGAATTTTTCTGGAAAAACTATACACCGTACATCAATGAACGGAGGGAGTAGTATTTTACATTATGATTTTGCAAGCTTGTAGGATGCATCGTTGACTGCACACTGATTCTTTTAACTTTTAAATGTAGTTTTTAGATTTTTAGAAATAGAGGGAGCACTGACCCGGGAGACAAAATAACTTTTCACACTTATTAAACAATATATACAATAGTCTGGTTATAAGATGTCTATTATTTGTTATAATGTACTCTCTCCATTTTCAAATATAAGATGTTTTAGTCGTTGTCCACATTCACATGCATATAAATGTATCGAGACATATTTTAGTATACTTGTTCACTCATTTTAGTATGTATCTAGATAAAATGTGAAACATCTAAAACATCTTATATTTAAAAATGGAGGGAGTATGTGAGTACAAGTTACATACATTATCTATGCAACAATAAAATTGTTCTCCATAAGTTGTTTGTAAAAATACTCAGTCTCTCTCCTCATTCTCTTTACTCCACATCATCAAAACACCTATAATCACCCCTTGTTCACAGTTGAATCATCACCACTTACATGCCCTAGTTACTTTCTAATATGCTCCCTATGACATCTTAGCCGAAACTACTCCCTCTAGATGCCCACGCATGATTCCTTGCTTGTCGTTGTGCCCACATTCCATCTCTCCTACTAGCATTGACCCTCTCTCTCTCTCTCTCACGTGTCTAGGCATTGTCGTTCATCATGTCACCTGATTCATCCTACACCAGAGTGATCAGTGGCGGCGCCAGTAGGGGGTCGAGCCTGGTCGGTCGACCCGGCTCAGATCAAGCGACAAAAAAATCGAATACCCGAGTCCCTGCCCAACTCAACTGTCCCACGTAAAAAAAAGAAAACTGCTCGTGACTCTGTCCTCGTCCCCAACCCCCGAGTCTCTCCCGGCCGGATCGATCCACCCGCGCCGCCACCACTCCCTCTCTGGCCAGCCCGCGCCGCCCTACGCCGGCCACCTCCACTTCCCGCCCGGCCGTCGCCCCCAGCCCCCGCCGACCACCGCCTCGCCCCGACCGGCCGGCGCCCCATCTGCAGCAGCATCTCCCGGCGGCCGGCGCCCCATCTGCAGCATCTCCCGGCGGCCGGCGTGCCATCTGATGGACGACGAAGAAGAACTGGATACGGATGCAAGATGAGGAGGACAAACCTGCAGCAGCGCTGATTGTAACTCACGAAGAAGAAGGGGCTGCAATTTTCAGAAACCTCAAGAGGGCACGCCAAGTTGAGGTTAATTTCCCCTATGGATTTCTGATTTCATTTTTAATTTTCATGTCTACTTGTCTAGAGACCAATAGTGTGCAGGAGATTTGATGTTGATTTCAAATTTTCAATGTTATAGGACACTCAACAAGCTGAAATATTTGATCTAGCAAATATCGTTGCCGATCCCGGCGTTCGGAGACCAATTGATGAATTTGGTAACCCTGAAATCAGAGATAAAATGAGATGGGAATATTTGTCTAGAGGTCGTAATCGTTTAATTGGTCATAATTTTCCTAAAACAAAATTTGGTCTGGATATGCGGTCATTTCTAGATGCATGGTATACCAAATAGATTGGTTAGAGTATACCAAAATTTGGTCCGGATATGCGGTCATTTCTAGATGCATGGTATACCAAATTTTGTGTTGAATACACTTGGTTTTCTGCCTAAATTTTTTTAGACCTTATTTGTTCAACCCGGATCGGTTCAATTCCTGGCTCCGCCACTGAGAGTGATCACCCTTGCCGAAGTTTACCACGTCTCACAGATGATACAGATCCCTTATGTCGCTACGACCCTTCTCACACACCAAAGCCCTCGCGGTCGAACCAGTATCAGTAGCGTCTTCCAAAATTCGAAGTACTCCCTCCGTGTCAAAAAGTAGGACGTTTAACGATTTGTAGTATAACTTTCGACACGCTGCGACTTTTTTCAACTTTCCAGTTCTGCCCCTCCGCAGTCCGCACCAACCCTCCCGCATCAGGCCGTCCTCGCCGCTCTCCCGCATCTCACTGTCCTCGCCGCTCCCGCATCAGGCCGTCCTCGCCGCTCTCCGCATCTCGCTGTCCTCGCCGCTCTCCCGCACCTCGCCGGCGCTCTCCCGCACCTCGTCGCCCTCTCCCTCTCTCACCCGTCGCCGCCCTCTCCCTCTCTCTCCCATCGCCGCCATGTCCCTCTCTCTTCCATCCGTCTCTCTTCCATCACCGCCGTGTCCAGAGTCCCCACATATGGCAGAGTAAAAGATCAAATTTTTAAGCGCCGGCGAGGTCGATTTGGGCGAGACGGCGGTGGATCTGGGTGCTAGTGCTCTGGATCTTCGCGCTAGTGCTCTGGATCTGCGTCCTCCGCCGGCGGCCAGTGCTGGATCTCGATCCCCGAGAACGCACCCCACCCCATCGCCGGCCACGGAGGAGACCAAGGTCGCCAAGGCGGCGGTGCCATGGCGAAGAGCGGCAAGTCGACCGAGGCGGCGACCACCACGAGCTCTCCTCCTCCAACCCCTCCCCCGCCGTGAAGCCTAAGGTGAAGAAGCGGCTGGAGATCGAGGGGTACCCCGTGGAGGGCATCTCCATCGGCGGGCAGGAGACCTGCATCATCTTCCCGACGCTGAGCCTCGCCTTCGACATCGGCCGGTGCCCGCAGCGCGCCGTGTCGCAGGACTTCCTCTTCATCTCCCACGCCCACCGCAGGAGTACGTGGCCACGCGGGGGCTCTACAGGCTGCGCCCGCCCACCATCTTCGTCCCCAAGTACTCAAGGAGCTCGTCGAGCGGCTGTTCGACATGCACCGCGCCATGGACCAGTCCGAGCTCAAGCACACCCTCATCCCGCTCGACGTCGACGGGGAGTATGAGCTCCACCTGCTTGCTGCTCAACGCCGGTGAGTGCCCCTTCCTAACCAGGCAGCATCCTTTTTCATTGCCCTACCTTTTTTACTTACCTGCTGCTCCTTCATGCCTCCGAGACTGGGACGACGACCACTCCTCGTTGAAGATCCTCTTGCTCGTGACAGGGAGGATCTCAAGAACTGGGGCTTCCTCACGATGCACCCACCGTGGTAGCGTGGGCACTGCCCCACCATGCCACGGCGCCAGGAGAAGATGATCTGCGGCAAGTAACCCATCGCTTCTCCATTACACAGCTTGCTTTATTCCATCCCTATGCAAATTTCAGATGATGAATCACCTATTGTTCTTGCTTGGTGTCATGTCCCGCCTATACTTTGTCATGTGCCTAGTCTGTAGCCAGCAGTTGATTTTCAATGGCGGGGAGAGCTTACTTGCTGCCTACCTATACTTTGTCTCCTGCCGTGCCCATTTTGGCAGCTGATTTTCAACGGCCAGGAAATTCACCCACACTTTGTTGTGTTAGGTTTTCTGATTAGTACTCCGGCCGGGAGTATTTGTGGCTGTACATTTTTGTTGACTGTTCTGTTTGTTTCTGCTTTGCTGCCAGTATATTTATCTTGCTTGTATGTTGACGGTGGATTGATGGGAATGATGATTCAATTAGATGCGCAAAGTTCAACTTGTGAGCTAAACTCTTTGACGCATAAATTCAGTCTGACCTACCAATCTTACAACGCATAAGTTCTTTCTTTCTTTTATAAGCAGTAGCAACATGATAGCTATTCAAATCCTTATTTCTTTCCTGAATTTTGCTTATTGCCTGAATTTAAAGTTCAACTGAAATTGCTTATGCAGTAGAGTTCAGTATGGAGTAACTGCAGTTCAGTAGCAGTAGCATGCTTGTCCTGTAAACTTGAGTGAAATTTGATCAGTTCCTGCTTAAGCTCAGTTCAACCTGATTGAATAGCTCTGTAGCTCATAGTGTTAAAATTGCATGCGTTATCTGGAAGCAAGGGTTTGCTTGCTGTGCTCCATTAGGAGTATGTTATTGCTTCTTGTACTCTTATCTCCTCCTAACTGAAATACACTTATAAACACACAAACAGGAGTAACTGCAGTTCAACTTGCAGTTCAGTAGCAGTAGCATCCATACATTACACACAACATATAATCCATACATTACACACAACATATAATCCATACATTACACACAACATATAATCTGTAAGCATAATTGCACTGAAGTTTGGGGGTTTTCTTCAAGCATAATTGCACTGGAGTAGTATTGCTTCCACTGTTTGTTTGGAGATGAAGTCACTGCACATCTAGGCCTAGAACCTGTAGGGCATTAGCATACACTTCTGTGGGACAGTACATCCTTTCAGGTAGCATCCCAATTCTTTCATGTTTGTCTTTGTTAATATGAGGTGTTGTGTAGTCATTTCCTCCACTTTGGTTCATGATTTCCATCATGCAACACTGCAAGGTTAGGAAAATTCTATTGAGCTTGTAGGAGTCATATTCCTTGAATTCTTCAAGAACTCCTTCAATTAGTTCTTGTATTGTTCTTGGGCTTCTTTGATCTGTTAGAGATTGTATGGAGTTGAAGTACCCAAGATCAAGGACATTCAGATCTGGGCTGCAAGCTGGCTGTTGAATCAGTCGAATATCAAGCCCGGTCTTCTCCACAGCCGCCATGAATTCTGGGTCATTAGGCAGTATATGAGGTCTAGCATTGTCCTGTTGGATGTATATTATCTGTCCAGGTTCCTTGTCTGGCCAAGCAGCCACTATTGCCGGCAAGACCTTGTCAATGAAGAACTCTCGCATCACTTCCCGATTGACTTTCAATGCTTTAGTCTCTAGTGTACCCTTAGGCCTATTATCACTCTTCCTAGCTGCTGGGACTTCTTTAACAAAAGGCCAACAACCTATTTTTTCCAGAAAATGTAACATTTCTTGCACTGTCGAACCGAGGCCTTGCTACAGCAGTAAGGAACATAACTTTTACAATGCTGTTTTTGTTTTTAATATGTCTTCTAGGCTTTTCTTCGTCAGGTAGGAGGTAATAGTTTCTGTTTTCTTTGGTCATGTTGAAGAATTTTTCGTCAACATGCACAATCCTGTGCATCATGCTGAATTTTGGCCTTTCATCTTTTAATGTTGTCTCATCAAGCATCGACAGGCAGAACCCCACCCTGTTCTTCATGTGCTTCTCAGTGAGAACTGGCTGTACAGCATTTGTAACTCTTATAATTTCATGCGATAGGAACCTCCTGAACAATGTACTGGGGCTGCAGCCTAACTGCCAAGACAGTGATCTAATGGTGGACCTCTTGTTCAGGGGAATAGTTGGGATCATCGCTAGATTAATATCGAGTGCTTTTCTTCCACATCTTCCCTTCCTATTGTTAGAAACATCAACTGGCAATCCATTTTGAATCTGTTTCATTGCTTTCTGCCAAATTCGTTGGATGGCTTGAATGCCAGATCCAAAGAATTCTGCAATCTTTTTCTTGTCATCTCTTTTAAATTTTCCACCATTGCTCATGCAAACAAAATGCATTGCCACATAGGCAGCATATTTCTCCTCGTCAGTGAGCAGTCTTCTTGTTTGCTTTGGTTGATGCACACCTACAACAAAGAAATAAGAGCAGAAATAAGTAAAATGATTAAGAACTAAAATAAATCTCCTAATATCCCGTTGCTAGTTTATGCACATCTTGTTTGCTGTGCAGTGTGTCATCACTCTGTAGGTGAGGTGAAATAATGCAAAATGTGATGATGATGATCTTGACCGTCATGCTAATTTTGGTTAAATTTATTTTGCACTGTGATGATGATCTTGCCGCTTTTGAGAGTCATGTCATGATGTGTGTCTTCACCAGGGAGGGATCATGATGTGGCGCATCCAAGTAGTGCAGCAGTTCAAGCTGCTCACCACCACAGCAACCTTGAGCTCATCGACACCGGCATCAAAAGGTACTGGTACTAATGTGCAGAATCTGTTGTGCATGTTGCCTCGTCTGCTTATGCATGTGTTATAGCTCTGATTAGGTGTGTGTTGTGAATTGAAGAAAAGTTAGTCCTTAATGCTGACAGTCTGTCGACACATGCATACCGTTTAGTAATCCTTGCACTGAAGTTTACATAGGATAGGAGATGGTGCACGCTAGAATTCTCCATATGGAGAAATGGTGGACAAAAGTCCTTTGTGTTCAGAATATTGACTGAATGGTATGGTCATATTGGCAATTATATTCTGCATATGTTTTGCCTCCATTAACTTCCATCTGTGGCTACTATTGTGAAGTACTGTATGTCTATGGAAACAAGGATAATTCTGCTATACAAATGTGTCTTTCTGTACACTTCCACTATACTCTGTATAACTTGATTCTGAAATTTGACTGTATAAAATGCTTCATAATGCAGCGGAGGCCATTCTCCTTGGGTTTCAACATTATTTGGTCATGCTGGGAACTACTGTTATCATACCTACTGCACTCGTTCCACAGATGGGAGGAAACAATGTAAGTTTGTGCTAGTCTTCAGTTCTGTTGCTTTACACAAATCAGATCCACACACCGTATGTTTCATAATGTAATGCTTCATAATGGCGATCTTATTGGCAGGAGAAGTATGGGTACCTTCCATAGGGACATTGAGCTGCTGCTCCTCTTCTTCCTCTTCAGCATGGGGTCCTTGTTGCTGCTGCTCCTGTTCAGCATGAGGTCCTTGTTGCTGCTGCTCCTGTTCTTGCATTGCTTCATCTTCTTTGTCTACAAGTGCATCTTGATCATTTTCAAGTACTGCATCTTCATCAATTGCATGTCCATATTCTTCAAGAATTTGTTCTTCTTGTGTGACAGGTGGACTGAAATTTAAGTCTGGCATTACCATTGCTGCTCTCTAGTGCTTCTACAGAATATCTGCTGCTAGGCGAGAGTCGCACAAGAGGACGAGCTGCTAGGCGAGAAGGACGAGGTCCAGCGACGCGCCGCTGCTGGTACCAGAGGAGCTGAGGCGACAAGGCGCACAGGTTGACAAGGCGCTAGGCGAGGAGGACAAGGTCCGGCGGCGACGTGCCTCTGCTGGTACCAGAGGAGCTGAGGCGAGTAGGACAGAGAGGACCTGCAGATTTGCCTCAGAGGAGCTGCAGCGAGCGGGACAGAGAGGACCTGAGTTTTGGTTGGAGACGATTAGGTGCTGGGGCGGAGAGGAACTAGGAGACGGTGATCTGGCGGAGCATCTGCACCACCAGCGATCTGAGCACCAGCAAGGTGGAGGTGGAGGCCCGATCTGGCGGAGGAGCTGCGCCCCCGATCTGGATTCAAATTTCCACTGCGCTGGGTTGCTTTTGCGCTGGGTTGCTTTTCCGTTTCGCGAAACGTTTTTTCCACTTCGGGATGGCAGGAGTTGTAATTAGAGTGAATACGTATGGGCAGACAGGTCATTTTCGCGATTTTGTGTGTTGTCGGAAGAATTCTTTAACGTCTTACTTTTTGACACGGAGGGAGTACATGCTATGCAGGAACAAGGCTACGATGTCGTAGAGCATGTGTCAAATGATGGAAGGGAACATCATCTCAAACCGCCACGCCTAGCCCCTCTGGCATACAGTTACCCAGTCGCTGATTCTCGGAACAGAATGATGAGTAGTATGCGGCGGCTCACGACGAGAACTGCAGCATCACTAAGGAATGAGAGAGCAGTGGTGTGGGTAAGAGAAGCATCGGGATATACATTCATATAGCGCACCTCACATGCGCAGGAGATGTCTTCAGGTTCCGACGGGTTAGAAGTTGCACCACTCTGACTCCCCTTCGCCCAAAATAGCCCCCAACCAACATATTTTTGAGGGGTGTAAAAGGGGGTTTTCTTCCCCACCTGAAGTATGTGATATGGGAAGTTTTTCTCCTCCATTTTTTGACATTATAAAGCAACACATGAGGGATCCATGCACTTTCAATAGCCTCCATGCTTATTTTTACCAACGGATCTTCTTGTTAAGTTAAAATATTCAACCACCATAGCTAAGAAATAATTACATCGAGCCCCAAAAGGCCCTAAAAATAAACAACAACGAGTCAACGACTACTCTCGTGGCATGAGGGCACCCAAATTCTTAGCCCCTGCCATGGCCCAAAGCCGGGCCTCATCCTTAATTTCACAATATACAACATAGGACATGGAATTTTTTTGCAAAAAAAACCTCACATTCCTCTGGCTCCAAAATTCCCTTGAAGACAACATTATAAGTAATGCCAGCGCCTTCCGCCTATTTTCGCGGACGTCAACCGTAGTATGCCACCATTCCTTGACCGAGGCGAAGGATGGCGGGCATTTAAATTAGGGGTTAAGGCTTAATATAGTGGATACCAAGGGAACATATATTCAAATTATTATTGCACTTATTTGAGGCACCAAAAAGTGCTAAATGACAATATCGATTATCAATTAGACATGACACAACTGAAATCTATGATATGACATTGCGGATTTTCCAATAACTCAACACAAAAATAAGCGCAAAACTCATAAGCTGAAAACAATAGAAAAAGGTTCTCTAAGAGCTTCTCTCCGCTGAAGTTTATTTCCAGCGGAATCTATAGCCAATTTCATGATAAGCTATAAGCTACTCACTCTGTTTTTTAATATAAGATGTTTTAGGTGTTACACATGTTGTTTATATTCATACTAAAATGAGTGAACATATAAAGTAAAGTGTCTAAATATATTTGTGTGCATGTGAATGTGGACAAATCTTAAAACATCTTATATTAAAAAATGGAGGGAGTAAAAAGAAGTGGCCCATGGTCAGGCGACTCGTGTCCGTCCCGCTGACTGCTAAAGTGCCACGAGACCGTGACTTAGGGCGTCTCCAATGTTGATTTAAGGGCCGACCATAGGGGGAAAAATGGTCTTACGACCCAGCCATAAGCATTGCGAGCCTCGACCTTAAGCTAGAAATACTTGCGGTCGACCAGACCGGTGTGGCTCGGCCATAGCGAATAAACAAGTCATTCTTTCTATCTATTCCTGTCGCAGCACGCAAACGACACCGTTCCCGCGAGCTCGGGAAAACCACCACGGGGACACTGCGCAGCGACGCCGGCGCGGAGGCGGTGGAAACTGTAACATCCCAAATTTTGGAAACCAAGAAAAACTAGTTTTACCCGACCCCAAATTTCAGAACCAACAAAAACTTTTTGGAAATGCCTGACTATTGCTTGTGTTTCACTTCCCATTGCTCTATTTGACCTTATGTTTGTAGTGTGAATTGTGCTGACTTGTGTGTGTGTTGTTGATCATGGTGTGTATGTGACTTGCTTGTATTGAATTTCTTGGAATGCTTATGTGTGGTGATGTTCTCAAGTCATCAGAACCTTGGTCCACCCTATCCAAAATGATTTAACTCTAAGATTGTCAAGTAAAACCCCTCATCCCTCAGGTTAACACCTATCATCTCTAAGCCCTTCCCATTTGGTTAAATCCTGGAAGATTTGGAAATGCACCTTTGTGGATCTCAACTACTCCATATCATCTTTATTATGAAATCAAGTTTGAAAGGTTTGGAAGTTGTTTGCTTAATCATCCATCTCCACTTTGTGGCCTAATCAAAGTAATGGTCATTTCCTCCTGAATTTAATATCATCTTGACACTCTCACACCCCAAACTTATTTCTGAGACTTGTGATCCAAAAACACCATTATTTCATGTGGATTTCTAAGGCTAGTCCATATTGAAATTCCTGAAAAACCTTTCCAACTATCTGATTTTAGCCCATGATTTTAATTAGCCAAAATATCCAATTTAGTGAGTTTTCTGCTTGACATTGTTCTCTGAGGTGTGGACTACAAACCCATGTCCTTAGTTTCAATTTTGGAGTCTTGGAACCATTAGATGCATGCTTGTTTTTGTGGCCAGAAAATAAGACAGAAAACTGTTTGTTTTAAAAACCAGTGAAAAACAGAACGATGCCTTATGTTCATCAAGTTTCCCTAGCCTTGCGCATTTTACAAAAAATGTTTAAAATATGTTTCTGGATTCTTTAAACATGGTGATCAGTGACCAATTGAAAATTCCACAATTGGATTTCATTTGATAGGAAATTTCAGCGTGAACTTTTCATAAGTTTTAACAGTTTCAACACTTAGGAATTTTTGCTAAGTCCTTTTTTCTGAACTTTTTTTCTGAACTTTTCTGGACAGATTTTGGGTGATCCAAATTGACTGATTTCTGTATGATTTGGAAGATGAAATCCTGTCTAACTTATACCCTAGTATGCCACCACTCAGCCCCAGCTTTGGATGCCCTAGTAAGTGGCCGAGAGAGAGAGAGAGAGAGATAAGGGTGGAAAGAGGAGGCCGACAAGGAAGAGAAATAGGGGGGAGACAAGAGGGGAAACACGTCTCCACCACCGCAGCATCTCTCCCTTCTCCTATACGCCTGGGACTGCAGCCGCTCCAGTGCCCTGGCATGGCCTGCAGCACCCCCGCCTCCCGCGCGCCACCGTGTTCCTCCCTCCCACACGCTGCCTTGATTCCTCCTGCACATCACCGTGCTCCCTCCTGCACGTCAACGTTGCCGTGCTCCCCTTCTCACCTCTGAGCACCACGAGGAGACGAGGAAAACCGCGACGCCACTCCTCTGCCTCCACCTCTCTCCCTCAATCCGTGAACCTCTCCTACCGTGCACCACCTCCCTCTCGGTTATAAGACCACGGGCCGTCTCCTACTCCCATTATTTGTCCAAACAATGCCCACACCTCCACTCTCCCACCCCACGCGAGAACACATGCTCTCTCGTCCTCTGTCGCCGGGGAACGTGAGATCTCCCAGCTCGGACCCGAGCTGCTGCGACCAAGCTCTCCATCGACACCGTCATCCATCCTCCGCCATTCTTTCTTTTTCTTTCTCTCTGGACCCTCACGAACCTCCCTGACACCTTGCTTCGGTCGATTGAACACAGGAACGACGCTGCCGTCCTCGACGCCGCCTCGGCCGTGCTTCACGCCGTCGACGTTTGGAGCCATCGGAGCCGCTGATTCTTACTCTCCTCCACTGCCTCAACTCACCGCATCCACTGCAACACCACGCCTTGGCATATCATCGCCTCTAGGTGAGCTAACGCAGAAACCCTAGTTCGGCCGCCATGTTTCTGTCGCGTGCGAGCTCGCGAGGAAGCAGATGATCACGAGCCGTCGATTTTTAGATCGACGCTTCGGTTTGAATCCCTGTCGCTTGTGATCTCGACCGTAGGACTTAGATCTAACGGCGGCTTAACCCTTCGCGGGCGCGCGCAACTTAGTGGGCCGGCCCAGCTCGCTCGGCCCGCGAGCAGCTGAGATCTGGCCCCTGCAGTAGTTTTTTTCCCTTTGTTTAATCTTTTCTGTTTTAACAGAAACTAGATCCACTAGTTTAAATCGTTTAAAAATAGGAAAAATGCAAATCCGATCAAACCAAAAATCATGGATGCACCCCAACATGTTCTAAACCAGATCCAAGTGGTACATCTACTTTTGGACAAATAAGTTTAGAGAAATAAAATGTAAGGCAGAACCACTAGCTTTAACCAAAATCTAAACAACTATTTTCCTAGGAGTGACAAAAATGCAAACTCAACTGATTTGGATAGCCCTAAGTGATACCTAGCAATATCACTTGGCCTCACATGCGAATGTTTTTCCTAGAGAAAATGGCATGCAATTTAGTAAATGACCAGAGAGCTTTTCTAGGATTTTTGTAATATTATTGGTGATGAATTTTGATGTGAATACATTTGTGTGATCTTCTGTATGATTAGGAGTACCTAATCCTAGCTTGGTGTGATTTTTAGAGCTATAGATTATCGTTGGTGTATTTAACTAGTTGTTATGCTTTTCTGTTAATTATTGTAGTAATTATATTC
The DNA here is from genome assembly GCA_947311845.1 of Poa pratensis. Classification (NCBI taxonomy): domain Eukaryota; kingdom Viridiplantae; phylum Streptophyta; class Magnoliopsida; order Poales; family Poaceae; genus Poa; species Poa pratensis. The sequence goes on from CAMZMU010000081.1 coordinate 31,856,259, forward strand.
TTTGTTAGAAAAGTGTGTTAGTGTTAGATTTGTGTTTCCTAGCCTATATAGATGTGATACTCTCTTATATGAGTGTGTTATCTCATTTAAATAGCATGTTAGAAAAGTTCAGTGTTGCATGTGTTTATCTAGGGTTAAGGTTACCAGGGTAGTATTCCCTAGAATTTCCTAGTATTTAGGATTTGTTGTGGATAAAATCATCTGTGTGCTTGATTTTAAAAAATGTTGTTTGAACATCAGTAGCCTTTCATATCTACTGATATTGTAGCATGTCATCCCTTGTTACCTATTATTTGGTCCTTAGCAAAGCATGTTTAGATGGGGAAATAGTTATAATTATTTAGGACTCACCAGCATGAGTAGCCTTATGTTGCGTCATGGTTTTAGTAAGCTTCCTATTATAGCCAGAGGATATTTAACCTCTTAATGCCTTGTTATGATAGTGGAACACCCACTGATTCCATTGCATATTGATTGAAGAATAGGTTTCTCAACCATAAGCATAGTTCCAATAGTCTTTTATCTACTAGATGTGAGTAGTTGTTTTCTCTGTTAAAAATTGAGTGGTGGTGTTGTGGTGAAGTATTTCCTGTTTAGATAAAAGTGCTTGTTGTTCATCTTTGCTTAAGATAGCTTTGTGATCTAGGCACCTAGCATGTATTAGTATAAGGCCCTTGTAAGCTCAGATCCTAGTTTGTTGCTTGAATGATTAGTTTGATACTTGTGGTTGTTATTGGTTTGTGTACCACTTGTGGTTTTGTTCGGTGTATTGATTGTTGTTTATTTCTCTGTTTGCGACGCTAGATAATAACGCTACCGGAGGGGTATTTGGAGAGAATTGACCGAGGAAGGATGGGATTTTTATTATATTGATCAACAAGGAGAAGTCCAGGGACATTATGCTGAAACCAGGCAAGCTACTTCACTGAGCTTGCATCTATATACATCTATTTTGATTTACCTGTTTTACTTATAATTAGCATAATGATTTACGTGGTGTTTGCCACGAAAGCTATGATTTTGAAAACCCTTTTCCAAATTACAAGTATATTACTAAGACACCCGATATAGAGGTGTCAGTGGTATACAATGATTTCGAAATGAATTTGTTTTACTCCAAAACCTTCTGTGAAAAATCTTTTTGGGGGGGTTACGAACCACCCAAGTTTTGATTAAAAGTATTTTGCTATGAAAATTGGAAATGATTGTGAAAACCTTTTCAAGAGTTTATGAAAAACTATTTTGCCACTCTATGTAGAAAGATCAGATCGTTTATATAAAACTATAGGATGGGAAAATCATTGTTTTTACAAAATTCCTTTGAAAATCCTTGGATGGATTTTGGTATGCCGAGATGTCGGTATGGAAGTGGAAAAATGTAGTATGGTGATGTTTATGAAAAATGCACATTGTGTCTTTGTACTATGACTACCAGCCAATAACCTGTGCGACCACATTTACCCACATATGGGCAAGGGCGTAGTCATATAATTTGCTCGTGTTAGTACTGGATGCCTCAATAACGAGGATAACCTCGTTCCATGAGGGGATGGTCTGAGGACCTACCCCCTGACCTGGGTCCTCTTCATTGAAGTCTACCGGAAGCCGGTATGAACGTGTCGGAGGAAGAGGATTGAAGGGCTCCCTTGGGTCCGCCGGACAGAACTACGAGTCCTCACACTTAGTTTCTGAGGATTTAAGTGTCGATGGAAAGTGTCGTAGAGGCAGGGTCCTATACTAGCATGAGCAAAGGACAGGCTATGGCCGGGAACTCAACTTCGCATACCTCTGGTATGGCGGGACGTGGCTGACACGATGAGTGACCGGATGGGTGTGGGAAAAGCGTGCTACCTCTGCAGAGGGTAAAACTATTCGAATAGCCGAGTCCTCGGATATGGACAGTTGGGAGGCTGTCCTAAGACCATGTGCAAGTTTTACAAAGTTTTGGGTTTGAAAGGAAAATGAGTGGAAATTGTTTTATGCAACTATACCGAGGGTATGGTATGAGGTTGCTGGTAAAATAAGTAACCATGAAGGGGTATGATCAGAAACCAGGAGGTTTCGGAGAAAGGGACAAGAGGGTGATTTTCGAGGAAAAAGTTTTAAAGGGTTTTCTCACCTTTTAAAACGAAGGTATATTTTCGGGAAAAAGGTTTAAAAAGACTTCTTACCTTTTTCAACAAAGGTAGGTGAGAAAACTACTTTCCAAAATGTTTTGTCTTCAACAGGATTACAAATCTACTCTTCCCTTTTTAAATAAAGGTATCGTGATGTTTTCCTAAAAATAAAGGTCTTTTAAAATTAAAACTAGTGCTTGCTCCTGTTGGGGTAGCTTGCGAGTACAATCAAATGTACTCATATTGGTTTCGTCCCTGGCTATTGTCTTAGCCAGATTGTGGAAGAAGAAGCAGTTCGAAGAAGAGGAGTTCACTGACGTCCTTGCGAACTAGGGCGCTTCCCAGTCAGCTGCCTGTAGGGTTAAGGCGAATGACTTGGGCTCCACGTTGTTTGGTGATTCCGCTGCAAGTACCTGATGAAGCTGATCACTTCCATCAAGTAAGTAAATAAATTCGGTATGTATGGATGTTCTTTGGTTACCAAGTTTAATTGTGCTTCAGCGACGCACTGATCATGGGATCGCTGATATGTAGGCACAAGGGTATTTCGGACAGTTAGTCCGGGGTCCCCACAGACTTGGTATCAGAGCCATCCTGACTGTAACAGACCTTAGTTAGCATGGACGTTAGTTAGGAAAGAAAATATTTTGTTAAAAATATGTTAATACCAAAAATATATCTTTATCTAGGGAAGTCCAAAAATGACTTCCACTCTTCCCATCTTCTCAATAATTTCTGAGTCTTACCCTTCTATTTTAAGATTTACAAGGATTTCTCTACTCCCTCTTACCCGTTCAAAATACTTGACGATGAACCCAAAGGAGACCTAATTAGCTAGCACCTACAAGAAGAAGCATCCATCTTGAATATTCAACATTCAACATCAAGGTGATTGATCTGCAAATGCCAAGATCATCGATATCAACAAAGCAAGAGACTTCCGAAGACCTTCGCTCAACGTCAACAATTCTACTCAAGTTGCAACCTCGACAATCTCAAGTATTCCAGCTGAAGCCTAAGGTGATGAAATGAAGACTTCATCAACCATGTATAACCAAGGCCCCTAGGAAAAACATATGATAGGAACTTTAGTTATATTACCCGACTACCACGAGTATTAGGCGTCCATTGGTACTAAATGTACCTTGTGTGTTGTTTGTCTGTGAAGTTCTTTGCTTGTGTGTGCTCTGTTTGTGTGATGTTTTTCATGTGTGTTTCACAATCACGCCTTGTCGGCAGCACAAAGTAATTTCAAAAAAAATTCTCCTTATTATAAAACTCCTTTTGTCACCTAGCCAAAAACCATTCTTGACCTCTTGTCCATAGCTGCACCTTGTTGCAGATATAAACCCACCTAGGAAAATCTTCTAAGATATTTTTCCTCTCATCTAAACCATCTCCCGTGAGAACTGACAGTTCCGCAAGATACAAAAGACCCCCGATCTTTAACCAAATAGCCTGAGATTTTTACAACCTAACCGGCAAGTCATTCATGCACCATCTGGAGCAAGTGCGTCAAGATCTCGAAGGAAACTGCAACTTTACGCCAACCTCGTGAAGATACGAGCCTCACCCTGCAAGATTAATTGGTGAAATTACAAGAATACCACACTAACTTATCTTACCTAACTTTAGATTAACATCTGACCTAAGTCCTTGATAGTACCAACTAATCATCTGGGACTGCAAACCTTGACAAGAAACGAGGACATAAGGGGACTCATTTCAGATTTGCAACTAGAGGAACTCAAGGAGTGCAATTCTACGAAGATTCGAGCTCAGAGACCGCAAGAAGGAGGAACTACGATAAAAAAGACATTGAAGAGAGATTTCTTAGGTTGGCAAAGAAGCAATATACCAGACTATCATTGAGTATTTGGAAACTCTTATATCAGAATCTATCCTTCTTAATCTCTCAAGAAATAGAGTGACATTCCAATGTTCGTGTTATATAGAAGTAGTTTGGTAACAAGCCTCATGAACTTGTTAACAAATCACTTTTGTATGCTCAAACAATGGAGTGTCATATCCAAATAAACAGAACGTCAGATAATCCAGAACATCTCAGCCTCGGGAATATAAAAGGTGGTTTGATGACAAGACTAGCTACCTTGTTAACAAATCCTTCTTGTAGGACTAAGGCAATTCGATGTCCTAAAAGACACCCACATTCTCATACATCTAACTAATAGAAATCATCGATCCCTACCCCCAAACCACCTATCTCTAGAATCCTTGAATTAATTTTTAGACTCCCCCGAAACCTCTGGACACTCTACTCTACCCCTGAAGATTCTTATGAAGCTTTGTGAAGCCCAAGAACAAGGAAGTCAACCACGACGTCTCTCCTCTACTCAACCGGAGAAGTACAAGAACGAAGAAAACCAACCAGCGGAGTGTCCAGAAGAAGCAAACAACATAAGCACCTGCAGTTGACAACACCAACCACCAAGCAAGCTGACATTCAAATAGGAGTTTTAGTATCCTCCTACTGACTAGAAACCGTAGAGAGTCAAGTCTACGGACTTGACGCATCCTGAGAACAACGCGTCCCCATCTGCGACTCTCGTAAGGAGGCAATATCAGGAAGTGATATCTGCACCCAAACCCAAGCACCGAAGAGCGACACCCAGGATGAAGATCGTCATGCTACTCAAGAAGAACGATGCCTCCAATTCAACACCAGCTGCAACCATCAACATGACCCCTCAAGATCCCTTTTTATGGGGGGAAGACGTGCACCACGAATACCAGAACAGGTTAATAATTAGTTCCTTGCGCCTTAGCCTTGTAGTATCCGGAAGAGATCCACAAAGACTATCCATCCGCGTCAACCATCAAGTCACCCCATCGTCAAGAACTTGGGCTCATCAGAGAAGATTATCAACAAGGAAAGCCCTGCAGCATCAAATGTCGAGATATCACCTAGCGACCTCACTGAAGAAGCATCAACCCCGGAAGTGTAGTCAGCCCAAAACCCGTGCCCTCGTACTCCCCTATACCCCCGGGCAAATCTCGAGGACGAGATTTAGTTTTAAGGGGGGAAGGATCTGTAACATCCCAAATTTTGGAAACCAAGAAAAACTAGTTTTACCCGACCCCAAATTTCAGAACCAACAAAAACTTTTTGAAATGCCTGACTATTGCTTGTGTTTCACTTCCCATTGCTCTGTTTGACCTTATGTTTGTAGTGTGAATTGTGCTGACTTGTGTGTGTTGTTGATCATGGTGTGTATGTGACTTGCTTGTATTGAATTTCTTGGAATGCTTATGTGTGGTGATGTTCTCAAGTCATCAGAACCTTGGTCCACCCTATCCAAAATGATTTAACTCTAAGATTGTCAAGTAAAACCCCTCATCCCTCAGGTTAACACCTATCATCTCTAAGCCCTTCCCATTTGGTTAAATCCTGGAAGATTTGGAAATGCACCTTTGTGGATCTCAACTACTCCATATCATCTTTATTATGAAATCAAGTTTGAAAGGTTTGGAAGTTGTTTGCTTAATCATCCATCTCCACTTTGTGGCCTAATCAAAGTAATGGTCATTTCCTCCTGTATTTAATATCATCTTGACACTCTCACACCCCAAACTTATTTCTGAGACTTGTGATCCAAAAACACCATTATTTCATGTGGATTTCTAAGGCTAGTCCATATTGAAATTCCTGAAAAACCTTTCCAACTATCTGATTTTAGCCCATGATTTTAATTAGCCAAAATATCCAATTTAGTGAGTTTTCTGCTTGACATTGTTCTCTGAGGTGTGGACTACAAACCCATGTCCTTAGTTTCAATTTTGGAGTCTTGGAACCATTAGATGCATGCTTGTTTTTGTGGCCAGAAAATAAGACAGAAAACTGTTTGTTTTAAAAACCAGTGAAAAACAGAACGATGCCTTATGTTCATCAAGTTTCCCTAGCCTTGCGCATTTTACAAAAAATGTTTAAAATATGTTTCTGGATTCTTTAAACATGGTGATCAGTGACCAATTGAAAATTCCACAATTGGATTTCATTTGATAGGAAATTTCAGCGTGAACTTTTCATAAGTTTTAACAGTTTCAACACTTAGGAATTTTTGCTAAGTCCTTTTTTCTGAACTTTTTTTCTGAACTTTTCTGGACAGATTTTGGGTGATCCAAATTGACTGATTTCTGTATGATTTGGAAGATGAAATCCTGTCTAACTTATACCCTAGTATGCCACCACTCAGCCCCAGCTTTGGATGCCCTAGTAAGTGGCCGAGAGAGAGAGAGAGAGATAAGGGTGGAAAGAGGAGGCCGACAAGGAAGAGAAATAGGGGGGAGACAAGAGGGGAAACACGTCTCCACCACCGCAGCATCTCTCCCTTCTCCTATACGCCTGGGACTGCAGCCGCTCCAGTGCCCTGGCATGGCCTGCAGCACCCCCGCCTCCCGCACGCCACCGTGTTCCTCCCTCCCACACGCTGCCTTGATTCCTCCTGCACATCACCGTGCTCCCTCCTGCACGTCAACGTTGCCGTGCTCCCCTTCTCACCTCTGAGCACCACGAGGAGACGAGGAAAACCGCGACGCCACTCCTCTGCCTCCACCTCTCTCCCTCAATCCGTGAACCTCTCCTACCGTGCACCACCTCCCTCTCGGTTATAAGACCACGGGCCGTCTCCTACTCCCATTATTTGTCCAAACAACGCCCACACCTCCACTCTCCCACCCCACGCGAGAACACATGCTCTCTCGTCCTCTGTCGCCGGGGAACGTGAGATCTCCCAGCTCGGACCCGAGCTGCTGCGACCAAGCTCTCCATCGACACCGTCATCCATCCTCCGCCATTCTTTCTTTTTCTTTCTCTCTGGACCCTCACGAACCTCCCTGACACCTTGCTTCGGTCGATTGAACACAGGAACGACGCTGCCGTCCTCGACGCCGCCTCGGCCGTGCTTCACGCCGTCGACGTTTGGAGCCATCGGAGCCGCTGATTCTTACTCTCCTCCACTGCCTCAACTCACCGCATCCACTGCAACACCACGCCTTGGCATATCATCGCCTCTAGGTGAGCTAACGCAGAAACCCTAGTTCGGCCGCCATGTTTCTGTCGCGTGCGAGCTCGCGAGGAAGCAGATGATCACGAGCCGTCGATTTTTAGATCGACGCTTCGGTTTGAATCCCTGTCGCTTGTGATCTCGACCGTAGGACTTAGATCTAACGGCGGCTTAACCCTTCGCGGGCGCGCGCAACTTAGTGGGCCGGCCCAGCTCGCTCGGCCCGCGAGCAGCTGAGATCTGGCCCCTGCAGTAGTTTTTTTCCCTTTGTTTAATCTTTTCTGTTTTAACAGAAACTAGATCCACTAGTTTAAATCGTTTAAAAATAGGAAAAATGCAAATCCGATCAAACCAAAAATCATGGATGCACCCCAACATGTTCTAAACCAGATCCAAGTGGTACATCTACTTTTGGACAAATAAGTTTAGAGAAATAAAATGTAAGGCAGAACCACTAGCTTTAACCAAAATCTAAACAACTATTTTCCTAGGAGTGACAAAAATGCAAACTCAACTGATTTGGATAGCCCTAAGTGATACCTAGCAATATCACTTGGCCTCACATGCGAATGTTTTTCCTAGAGAAAATGGCATGCAATTTAGTAAATGACCAGAGAGCTTTTCTAGGATTTTTGTAATATTATTGGTGATGAATTTTGATGTGAATACATTTGTGTGATCTTCTGTATGATTAGGAGTACCTAATCCTAGCTTGGTGTGATTTTTAGAGCTATAGATTATCGTTGGTGTATTTAACTAGTTGTTATGCTTTTCTGTTAATTATTGTAGTAATTATATTCTTTGTTAGAAAAGTGTGTTAGTGTTAGATTTGTGTTTCCTAGCCTATATAGATGTGATACTCTCTTATATGAGTGTGTTATCTCATTTAAATAGCATGTTAGAAAAGTTCAGTGTTGCATGTGTTTATCTAGGGTTAAGGTTACCAGGGTAGTATTCCCTAGAATTTCCTAGTATTTAGGATTTGTTGTGGATAAAATCATCTGTGTGCTTGATTTTAAAAAAATGTTGTTTGAACATCAGTAGCCTTTCATATCTACTGATATTGTAGCATGTCATCCCTTGTTACCTATTATTTGGTCCTTAGCAAAGCATGTTTAGATGGGGAAATAGTTATAATTATTTAGGACTCACCAGCATGAGTAGCCTTATGTTGCGTCATGGTTTTAGTAAGCTTCCTATTATAGCCAGAGGATATTTAACCTCTTAATGCCTTGTTATGATAGTGGAACACCCACTGATTCCATTGCATATTGATTGAAGAATAGGTTTCTCAACCATAAGCATAGTTCCAATAGTCTTTTATCTACTAGATGTGAGTAGTTGTTTTTCTCTGTTAAAAATTGAGTGGTGGTGTTGTGGTGAAGTATTTCCTGTTTAGATAAAAGTGCTTGTTGTTCATCTTTGCTTAAGATAGCTTTGTGATCTAGGCACCTAGCATGTATTAGTATAAGGCCCTTGTAAGCTCAGATCCTAGTTTGTTGCTTGAATGATTAGTTTGATACTTGTGGTTGTTATTGGTTTGTGTACCACTTGTGGTTTTGTTCGGTGTATTGATTGTTGTTTATTTCTCTGTTTGCGACGCTAGATAATAACGCTACCGGAGGGGTATTTGGAGAGAATTGACCGAGAAAGGATGGGATTTTTATTATATTGATCAACAAGGAGAAGTCCAGGGACATTATGCTGAAACCAGGCAAGCTACTTCACTGAGCTTGCATCTATATACATCTATTTTGATTTACCTGTTTTACTTATAATTAGCATAATGATTTACGTGGTGTTTGCCACGAAAGCTATGATTTTGAAAACCCTTTTCCAAATTACAAGTATATTACTAAGACACCCGATATAGAGGTGTCAGTGGTATACAATGATTTCGAAATGAATTTGTTTTACTCCAAAACCTTCTGTGAAAAATCTTTTTGGGGGGGTTACGAACCACCCAAGTTTTGATTAAAAGTATTTTGCTATGAAAATTGGAAATGATTGTGAAAACCTTTTCAAGAGTTTATGAAAAACTATTTTGCCACTCTATGTAGAAAGATCAGATCGTTTATATAAAACTATAGGATGGGAAAATCCATTGTTTTTACAAAATTCCTTTGAAAATCCTTGGATGGATTTTGGTATGCCGAGATGTCGGTATGGAAGTGGAAAAATTGTAGTATGGTGATGTTTATGAAAAATGCACATCGCGTCTTTGTACTATGACTACCAGCCAATAACCTGTGCGACCACATTTACCCACATATGGGCAAGGGCGTAGTCATATAATTTGCTCGTGTTAGTACTGGATGCCTCAATAACGAGGATAACCTCGTTCCATGAGGGGATGGTCTGAGGACCTACCCCCTGACCTGGGTCCTCTTCATTGAAGTCTACCGGAAGCCGGTATGAACGTGTCGGAGGAAGAGGATTGAAGGGCTCCCTTGGGTCCGCCGGACAGAACTACGAGTCCTCACACTTAGTTTCTGAGGATTTAAGTGTCGATGGAAAGTGTCGTAGAGGCAGGGTCCTATACTAGCATGAGCAAAGGACAGGCTATGGCCGGGAACTCAACTTCGCATACCTCTGGTATGGCGGGACATAGCTGACACGATGAGTGACCGGATGGGTGTGGGAAAAGCGTGCTACCTCTGCAGAGGGTAAAACTATTCGAATAGCCGAGTCCTCGGATATGGACAGTTGGGAGGCTGTCCTAAGACCATGTGCAAGTTTTACAAAGTTTTGGGTTTGAAAGGAAAATGAGTGGAAATTGTTTTATGCAACTATACCGAGGGTATGGTCTGAGGTTGCTGGTAAAATAAGTAACCATGAAGGGGTATGATCAGAAACCAGGAGGTTTCGGAGAAAGGGACAAGAGGGTGATTTTCGAGGAAAAAGTTTTAAAGGGTTTTCTCACCTTTTAAAACGAAGGTATATTTGCGGGGAAAAAGGTTTAAAAAGACTTCTTACCTTTTTCAACAAAGGTAGGTGAGAAAACTACTCTCCAAAATGTTTTGTCTTCAACAGGATTACAAATCTACTCTTCCCTTTTTTTAAATAAAGGTATCGTGATGTTTTCCTAAAAATAAAGGTCTTTGAAAATTAAAACTAGTGCTTGCTCCTGTTTGGGGTAGCTTGCGAGTACAATCAAATGTACTCATATTGGTTTCGTCCCTGGCTATTGTCTTAGCCAGATTGTGGAAGAAGAAGCAGTTCGAGGAAGAGGAGTTCACGGACGTCCTTGCGAACTAGGGCGCTTCCCAGTCAGCTGCCTGTAGGGTTAAAGGCGAATGACTTGGGCTCCACGTTGTTTGGTGATTCCGCTGCAAGTACCTGTTGAAGCTGATCACTTCCATCAAGTAAGTAAATAAATTCGGTATGTATGGATGTTCTTTGGTTACCAAGTTTAATTGTGCTTCAGCGACGCACTGATCATGGGATCGCTGATATGTAGGCACAAGGGTATTTCGGACAGTTAGTCCGGGGTCCCCACAGAAACCATTGTTAGCGATGCACAACACGGAGGAGGCGGCGACGCGCAAGAGCTTCTGCAACGCTGTGGCGCGGCGCCGTAGCGGACGCCGACCCCGATTTTTCTGGCCGGCGTGCCACGAGATCCAAGAATCGGTCGTCAAGAGGGATTTGGAGGAGAGGCTATGAGAGCTCCAGGAGAAGGTGCCGAACTGGGATTGGACTGGGGACGGGATGCCGGCGAATCGACGTCGGAGTTTCCCCAACAATGTTGCGTGTGAAAGGAGTTGAATCGGGAGAGATCTTTTGGGCTGGCTCGTGGGAAGGAGATGAATCAGGAAGACCAGTAGTTGGCCAGTTGGGTGGAAAAAATAAAAAACTGACAAGTGGGCTCCATCTTAATGCCTTGATAGGTCTTAAACATTGTGAACGTAATGGTTTGCTATGGCACATCGGGTGGGACGTAGCTTATGATCTTGTTTGAACTTAAGCATTGGAGACGCCTTTAAATAATAATATCTTTTTAGAGCAAGTACAATAAGATCCAGTCAGCAGGCTCCAAGGATTTAAATAATATATTTGTGCTGAGAACTTGCCTGCGGCAAGATGGTTAGGAGGGTGGTTGTACCCCAGCCCAACAGAGTTCAAACCTCAGGTTTGACGCTGGTGTTTCTCATTTAAGGCGGAATATTCTTCAGTGGGAGGCGACGTTCCCGTCGACAGTGAGGCGTCCGTGGTGACTTCGTCAATCTCAAGACCCAATCCGCCGGCTCAGTCTCTCGGAGATACTCATAGGGGTAGGGTGTGCGTGTGTGCATTCATAGGGATGAGTGTATGCGCGTGTATGTGAGTGTCTGCGTTGTACTGTGTTTAGTAAAAAAAATTGTGCTTACATGGAGGAGAGAGAATATGAGAGAAAGTAGAAGCGGGCTCTCATGAAAGAGCCAGCTGCAGCACGTGCTCCTAGGCAACTTATGAGAGTGAAAGGTGGTCCAACTATTAATAAAGTAGTCCATATGTATAGCCAACTATTATACTTGTTGGTTTCATCTTATAGCCAATGACCGGCTATTATACTTGCTCTTAGGGAACTGAACAGAAAGCTGGTCATGTTTAAGAGCTGCACGTGGAGAGGAGAAACGTAGAGCGTTCTTGACTTCTTCACGTATACGGCTTCCGGCAAAAGTAGTATTCATTCTGAACTGCTCACGATTCTTCCATATCTGGACCACAAACTTGCGTGACGTGGAATCAACCTGAGACGCCCACCCGGCACCCGAAGCCTGCAAAAAGATCTTTTTTCCACGTACACCGTTCGTTCTCTTGAAAATAAAAGGAACCGCATATGGAACGCATATGGGCTCCATAGCTAGACCCGTAAATCAGGTGAGGTGGCGCGGCACACACACCCCCGCACATGTCGCAACAGTACCACTCCACCCGTCATGTGCAGGGTGCAATGGATGCGCTTCAGGTAATCACTAATCAGAGAGGATGATTCTATGGAGAAGATCTAGAGGGGATCTAAGCAACTAAGTTCAATAGCATCTGTGCAGTTGGATGTGAGAGCTTCTACGGAGAAGAGGAGGAAGTTCATCGGGGAGGATGAACAGATCCATCGGAGAAGAGGAACGTGTTCATCGGAGGGGATGAACACGTTCATCGGCAATGCTAAGGGCGAGGAACTCACCGGTGTGGCGGCGGCGTTGCGAGGCGAAGAAGCGCGTGGCGTGCCGGAGTTGAGCGCACCCAAACGAAAGAGAGATCGAGGCACTGCAGATGACCAGAAATCCAGCGTACGCGAGATAATGATAAAAAACCACCACAATTGAACACGAGTTGACACGGAACCACCACCTTTGGGTTTTTCGACACATAAATACCACTATTGGGGCTACCTTGTGACGCGGAGCACTGATCACACGTTGTTAGCGTTATAACAGTTTTTCTGACAGGTGGGACCCACCTGTCGGGTCTATGTGGCAAAAAAGAAAAGAAAAAAGGCAGGTCAACCCTATCTCTAACCGCTTAGCAGCCAGGGAATAACGTCGAACACGTTGTGTGCATGACCGCGAGCACCTCCGCCGCGTCGGCAGCCGCCACGCCGTCCCTGGCCGCGCCCGCCCCCGCCTCTGGCTCCTGCCCGCACCCGCCCGCCCCTGACCTCCCTGGCCACATGCCTTTACTGCTCCCTGGCCGCCGCCGGCCACCCCGACGCTCGCGGCAAGGTGCAGCGCCGTGTTGCCGTGCTTCTGCACGCATCGGCGCGGTCGCGACCTCCGGCGAGCACCGGCCAGGGCCATGCGCGGGCGCGGGGCGAGCGCCGGCCAGAGCCATGCGCGGGCGCGGGAACGGGTGAGCGCCGACCACGGCCATGCGCGGGCACGGGCGAGAGCCGGCCACGACCATACGTGCTAGCTAGCTAGCTAGTTGCGGCGCATCTGTGCTAGCTTCGCGTGGGGACGAGGTGGGTGCACGCACCCGACGATGGCAGGAAGCTGCTGGCCAACACTGCGGCCGAGTGCGCCGATGACACCGTCACCTGACCGCCCAGCCCGCCGCCACCAGCGCGTCGTGCACGACCGGCACGAGGTTGGCCGCCATGCCCTTGCCGAACACCTCGTTCCCAGTGCCGGGCGGCGCCCGGGCTGGTCGCCATCGTCTGCAGGTTCTCGTTGCCCACCGCGATGATGAACTCCACGCCCGTGTTGGCGAACGCCGTCAGCACAGATGGTGGCCAGACGCCGCGTGCGTCAAGGGGTCGGCGGCGGCGGCTCCTCGCCCGCCTCGGCGGCCTCCGCGGCCACCTTGTCACTGTTCTCGGCGTGCGCGCAGATCAGGGCGATGAGGTTGCGGTGCGTGATGGAGACGGCCTTGACGCGCCCGGTCGTGCCCGAGGAGTAGAGCACGGTCGCGGTGTCCGACTGCTTCACCGCCACGGGCGGAGGAGCCGCCACCGCGCCGGCGGAGGATAGCCGGGTGTACGCGTCGGAGCCGAGGACGACGCACCTGACATGGGCGGGCAGCTTGGCGGCCACCTCGGGGGCCGCGAACGCGACGACGGCCTGGAGAGCGTGGCCTGGTGCGTGTACTCCTCGGCGGTGGAGGCCGGGTTGGCAGGGGAGACGACGGCGCCGATGGACATGAGCGCGAAGTGGAGGACGGGGACGTCGAGGCGCGAGGGCGCGACGACGAGGGCGACGTCCCCGGGCGGAGGCCGAGGGTGGACCAGAGGCCGCCCGCGAGGGAGCGGACGGCGGCGAGGAAGCGGACGGCGGCGAGGAAGGAGGGGTAGGAGACGGCAATGCCGGTGGCGGCGTCGATGAGCGCGGGGCGGTCGGGGAGAGGGGAGGAGGGAGAAGGCGTACGCCGCGGTCGTCGTCGGGAGCGACTCGGGCGGGAGCGCGCCGGCGGCGCGGACGCTGTGGAAGGTCCTCGTGGCCGCGCAGAAGCCGCTGCGCGGGTCGATCCCGCCGGGCGGCGCCGCCAGCTCGGCCATCGGGATGCTGACGAGGGGATGGAGGCGGGGACTCGGTTCGCGTTTTGGGGGATTTTCCTTCTCTCCTGCGTTGACCAACCGTCCTATCTCTCTTCCCCTTTGCTTTTTTCTTTTCTTTTTTTGCCACGTAGACCCGACAGGTGGGTCCCACCTGCCAGAAAAACTGTTATAACGCTAACAACGTGTGATCAGTGCTCCGTGTCACAAGATAGCCCCAATAGTGGTATTTATGTGTCGAAAAACCCAAAGGTGGTGATACCGCGTCGACTCGTGTTCAATTGTGGTGGTTTTTTGTCATTATCTCAGCGTACGCCGTGCATGCATCTGCTGCCGAAGTGTCAACTAAGAAGGTACTACTGCTAGTCTGCTACATCCGGAAGCTTGGCCGCATGATATTCTTCAGGTCTAAGCAAAGAGGCAGGGCCCCCTATATATAGTTCCGTCCAATTACGAAATATCAAGATCAAGCTCCGAAACGCGCTCAAGTCGACAGGGATGTGTCGTGTGTATCGGTTTACATATTAATGCTGCCGCGCTACGAGTGGAAATTTGGTGCTCCCGAGCTCTAGTAATCTCGCTTTTTTTATAAAAAAAATTAAAAAAAGTTTTAAAAAAGTCCGAAACAAATTATGCATGTTTCAATGATATATGCTACAATCTTGCAAAATCTCAACGCAAAATACTTTGAAGTTTGAGCTCCACAAAAATGACAAATGTACAGTTCTGAGTGTAGTGAACAATATGTGCTTTCAAATTTCAAACTTTTTGTCTGTTTTTGTTTAGCTCAAAACTTATTATATTTTGCATTGAGAATTACACGTTTGTAGACATATCATTGAGAACATGCATGATTTTTTTTCAGAATTTTTAAAAACCTTTATATATATTTTTTTTATTTTGAAAAAGACGAGATCACTGGAACTCGGAAACGAAAATGATTTTCCGCTGCGCTACTCACAACTCAGCTACTGTATTGAGGGTATCTTTTCATGCGTACCGAACTACAACCATCGTTGTTAATGGTACAAGTACGTTGCCGTTCTCGTCGTGCCTAAAGGTACGGCGCCAAAGCTCCCACACCGGAGCTGCAATCAATCAAAAGTTCAAAACCCTCATCATTTCCTTGATGCGTTTGATGTACTAATACTAGTATGGTTCATGCCATTGGCATTCACGCGTTTGCTCGTGCCGACCATTTCTTTTTCCCAACCCGATTTTGTTTTTTTATGGACGATCTTGTCTCACCGATCTACTATATAGTCAACTCTACAAAATTTCTGAAAACAACCGACCAAAATCCTATCCCGCAGTGCCGACCATTTCCTATCGCCTTAAAAATTGTTTAAAAACTCATGTCCAAACAAACACTTTTCCTAATTCATTTGTGTGCATGTTATTTTTCATGAGAAACCGACTTATGTGTATAATTTTCCATGAGAAACCGAATTCTGTGTATAAGCCTGACAATTTTTAAGGACTGGGGAGCCACTCCATTTGTTGACGGTTAGAATGGTGGTTGCAGCCTACCCACCTCTGATCCTGCGATCAAACGTAGGTTTAACAATCCCTGTGTCTCATTGAAGCTGATTATCGAGCTGTCCTTTCTGTCGATAGAAGCCTTATGCGATACTCATCAATTTTGAATTTGCATGACTCTACCTTCAATAGGTGGCGTGTGCGCGTGCATGAGCGTGTATGAGCGTGTGATTTTACTCGATGCTTCTAAAATTTATGTATGGCTTACATAAGAGAATGGCTCATGAACCCGCTCTGATCCGCCCACTTGCCACGCCTTTTTGATTTGAAAACTATTGGATTTGTTGCAAGCGACTGAGATGGCATTTATATTCTACACCGAATATCAATCATGTGCATATGACGGTCGCGGAGGTTAAGCTTGGCATAAAAAAAGCTTTACAATTTGCAAGCTAATTTGCATAACCTTTTCTTAGAGATTATTCATATGTATTGTAATTTATTTTATTGGTAGCAACACCGAATATATTTTTCAAAACTAAATACAACATCTCCAAATACATCATATCAATACAGATTCCACATATAAGACTGTGTCAACCCGCATTGTAATCTTGGCTTCTTAGCCTTTCTTATATAAATTAAATCCCGATATGCCTCTCAGGACATATCCTTTAAGAAAAAAATTAAGATTTAGGACTCACAATTTTTGTGAAAACCCCTTTTTTATATGCCCCCTCTTTGGAGCTGGTTTCCATTCCTAGAAAGATAATGATAAAGGTCCAAGCATTTATTTCCATTAAACACAATTACACTGATGTTAAGGGATTCTTGTTTCAAAAAAAGATTTTTGGAGGATTTGAATCTAAAAGATTTCTCTCCCGTGGACATCGTTTGATTCCATTATTCGTATCTCCAGAAGTTTCTTGAAGATTCTTTGGCAGTATATTGTGGATAAGTATTTCCATGATTCCATCTATTCAAATATCTTGCTATAATTCTTTATTTCCTTAGGCGTGGCAGAGATATTTGATGCTAATTATTGTATCTTCCTGCAGGGTAAATGGTGCATGAAACTTTCTTCTCCCAAATTTTGCACTAGAAATTACAAAATGAAATATAAGTGGGACTTTGGTGGGATCCCATACACCTTACCGGTATGGCACCCGACGATAACAATAAGCGCAAAACTTGAGGAAGGGTTCTCCTTTTGAAAAAACTTCCTTTTCAAAAAAGTGGGCGCACCCGGAGATCTGCTCGGCAACGATACACGATGGGTCTCACAAGCTTGAGGAAGGGACGACCTGCAGTACAACGGGAAATTGTCTCTCTCATCTATTTCTCTCTTCCACATCGTACAAATCTTATACGTGGCTGGTTTTACAGACACGTGAGCTGGAATGTTCTACATGTCGTAACTACATACGAGGGTCACATAGCAGCGGTGCTTATTGCATGCCAGGGGGCCACTGCCCCCCTCCCCCGGCAACCCCCGCCACCAAGACAAGGGCTAATTAAGCTTGGCATCACATAAGTTTTACATGTAAGAGCATCTCTAGCCAGGGACGGAGCCAACAGGGGGCGAGCTGGGGCCATGGCTCCCCCATGCTGGAAAAAAATGTGATACCCCTCCACGTATTATGTGCATTTAATCTACAAATTAGTCCAAATTAACCCATATGGCCCCCTTCATGTTGCATAATGTCTACTTGGCCCCCCTTGTACAAAATTCCTAGCTCCGTCCCTGTCTCTAGCAGTGACCGTAAACCGCGAAACCGAAAACGCGGTTTACAGTTCGCGTTTTAGGTGTTTCTCAGGCCGAAAACTCGTCGCGCAGAATAGAAACCAAATAGCGAACTGGAAATTTTGATAATTTTCGATTTCGCGGGAACAAACGACGAACACATGATCGATTTTTCCATGTTCATCGCATTACAGATCAATGTTCTTGTGCAATCTATTATGGAGAAGTATTTTCATCCACTCAAAGTTGTGTCCAGGATATTTGATGCCAATTCTTATATGCCTGTAGGGGCAAATGGTGCATGAAATTTATTCCTATTTATTGTATTCTAGAAATCTCGCTAATAAAGCTGGACGATAAACCATGTGATTTCCTGTATGGCATCAGCGACACATGTAACGATGAAAGAAACCAGGAATCACGTTTACATAGTATCTCCAACAAATGATGCAAATAGGACACCAAAAACGAGTTTTTAGGGCAGAAGAGATAAATTTCTAGGGCACTAGAAAACTTTCTGCCGTTGCAGATACATTACCTGTTTGAGCAGCACTTTTGACACAAAGTGGTGCCCTTAAATACATCACCGGTGCGTTTTGCATATAAACCACCTGTTGGAACCAAAATATAGAGTCGTCTCAAAGTTTTCGGGCCAAAATATATGGATTAGAGTTGTGTTTTTGTCCAAATGTGTTTCTACCATATGATACAATATTTGTTGAAGATGCTCTTATGGATGATACACCGATCCAAAAATGTCACTCAATCAGTCATAAGGTGAGTAAAACGTTTTTCCCCGCAATTTTATTAATGAATAAATACACGCCTTTTCCCCTGTGAATATCCACCTATCAAGCAACCGACCCAGTAACTCCCGCCACTCCTTTCTTTTTTTCCCTTTTGCACGCAGCACGCACGTCCACATGGACACGTGGACTGTCTCCCACCCGCCCGGCTCCGCTGTGGGCCCCACCCCGCGGCCTCACCCCCGGTCATGCTGCCACGATCACGATCTGATCTTCTCCTGTCGCCTCCCGGTATTTAAGGCAGCCCATCTTCTTTGCTCCACAATCCACATCGATTCCTTCCACTGCCACTTCTTCCTTCCATGACTGCCTCTTGAACCTCGAGTTCCCGCACTAGCAGCTATAGTCCCCTCCTCTCCTCTCTCGATGTCCAGCGCCGTGTGCTCCATGTGCGGCGACGTCGGCTTCCCGGACAAGCTCTTCCGCTGCGCCCGCTGCCGCTGCCGCTCCCAGCACTCGTAAGTATATATATGCACTTCTTCTGCTATTGACTACTCCGTTGTTTAGAATGAGCTTCCTCGTGCTCGTGGTATCAGGATATGTATACTGATGATGTTTGCGCCCGCAGATACTGCACGAACTACTACGGCGACGCGGCACCGGCCAAGGCGGGCGCCGGCGTGTGCGACTGGTGCCTCAGCGACAACGGCGCTTCCGTGAGGAAGAACCCTTCGGCGCCGTCGCCCATGCAGCAGCGCGCTGCGGCAACCGGGGTGGGCTGCGGCCAACTGAAGGTGACCGGCGGCGGCGAGCAGGGGGGCGGCCGGAGAGGCGCCAAGGTGGCCGTCCGCAGGTACAAGCTCCTCAAGGACGTCCTGTGCTGATGCATGCACCATGGTCGTTGGTTACTCCATAGATCCGGGACCTCGTCATCATGTACTATAAGACAGAAGTACTGCTTAGTTAGTTAGGTAGTCGGCCGGTGTACCTAAGCTAGCTAGCTGGTTCTATATCTTTTTTTTTTTAGAAGATAGCTGGTTCTATATCGATCCTTGTGTTCTCTGCAAATGTCTGCATGTCACAACGAGATCTACTTCCGCATGTATGTATATACTGTATGTATGTATGCTGCTAGTATCTCTCTTGTCAACTACTGCGTTGTCGTATACTCGTATGCAATTCCGGTGACTATCTGTTTGTCAAATGCACGAGCCTCCATCAGTTGATCTTGCGTGCCGTGCTGATAGCTCAGTATATATGGTCAAAACTGCGATGCCGTGGCGTCACATTTGCTATAGCGCGATCTCTTGGTCTGAAAACGGTATCGGTATAGTGTTGTTTGTTCAACACCATCTGTGGTTCAATTTGACATTCTATGCAGTGTACATATTAGCAAGCAAGGCCGCCCTAATAAATCAATCCGTCGACATGTCACCATCACCTCGCAGACATGAACATTGAACAACATCATCATCATAGTTTAAGACTTCAACCCCTTGATGCTGTCGAACTGTTCCTACTCTCCTCCACTACCACGTCGCAGCCCAGAACACTCTAGAAGGTGATCACACGTTGCATGCTTAGCTGATCCCTCGCCTTTTTCCTCGGTGGTGCCGATGTATTGGAATCAAATCAGGGGCTCCTACGCAAAGCCTATAAAGTGGCCGACATGCACATGCTAAAGCAAAGCCTCAAGCCCCCACTTGCAGCTTAGCAGCTCGGATGGCAGATCTTTGTGGGCGCAAGAATCCGCGGAGCGCGAGTGAGCGACGAGATTAGGTTGCCCCGTAGACGAGATATGAAACACCGGGAGGGGTTACAAGGGCATATGGCGCCAGGGGGAAATCTGGGCCATCCGTTTCGGCCATCCGACGGTTCAGATTGCCGTGGACCATTCCGTTTTTGTCCGCGGTCAACGACGAACCTGGGCCATCGGATGACCGAAACGGACGGTTCAGATTTCCCCTTGGCACCATATGCCTTGTAAATCTCTTTGCCGCAATGATCTTACTAGATACTAGTACTACTGTTATGTGTGCCGTGCATCCCGAAATCAATGAGATGGTTTGTAAGTTTAGAACTGCATGTCGGCCTGAGTAACCGCCTGTTAACGACCTGTCGTTGTAATCAGCATGCTTTTAATATACCCTCTGAATTTTTTTAGTAATTCAGACGATTATTATTAAATGGAGGCAGTATTTCAACTTTAAAGTGATTAAAGCACTTCATCACATGTAAATAGGCGACCAGGTAGTCAAACTAAATTGTAGTGTTGGTGCGAGGCAGGCTTGGCGAGGCCGATGCAATTTGGTTTTTTTTTTGCGGGGGTGGAACTGAAAATATTACACTAAGATTCTTACAGAAAAACCCAGAAGAACAACAAAAATACAGATAAGGCCAACTTCTGGATCCCAGCGTCTTCTCCGCAGCGAAGCACGTTCCGCCGGCCGCCACTCCTCCACACAACGCTTGGACTGGGAGGAGTCCCTCCACGGACGGGAAGTCGACGGTCCTCAGCTTCGGGAAGCCTCCATCCTTCACCACGAACGGCACCAGCTTGGTCAACATCATCACCTCCACCTAGATCTTCGAACTCCGGCTCCGCCATCACGAACGCCGGATCGAGGGAAGGCGCGTTGAAGCTCCGAGGAGCCGCAACCACGCAAGGGACGGCAGGCCTGCCTCGAATCTCCGCCGGAGACCCCAGAGCAGGGAGAGGAACGCCATCCACAAAAGCAACACCGGCACCGCCGCCAACTCCACAGCGCCGCCGGCGAGGACCCTACACCTACCTACACTATGTACACGCCGGGATCTGCCGATTCCCCAACCTCCCGCCGCCGGAGCGGCCGCCGGAGGCGAGGAATCGCACAGATCGCCGGCGGCGAGGTGGTCTGCAGATTCAGTTTTGCCTTCCACCATGCAGATTCTTCTAGCGGCGAAGGGACAAAGATTCAGTTTCTCCTCTTTTCGGTGCACTAGGTAAATTTGGTGCGGCGGCACCGCCGCACCCGTGTGGTAAAATTCAATTTTGAAATTGTCGATGTTTAAAATTGCGTATATTTGAGAATCGTTTGGTTGAAAAGAGAGTTTGTGTTTGAAAATTGTCTAGGTTGCAAAAATTTGTCGAATTGGAAAAAAAATTAGATTTTTTTTTTCATGTTAGTAAACCCGTGTGGTAAAATTCATTTTGAAATTGTTGACGTTTAAAAATTGCGTATATTTGAGAACCGTTCGGATGGAAAGAGAGTTTGTGTTTGAAAATTGTCTAGATTGCAAAAATTTGTCGAATTGGAAAGTTTTTTAGTCAAATGGTTAGAATTGAAGGCAACTGGAATTTTGAATTTAGATTTGGAAAATTTGTCAAAAAAAATTAGATTTTATTTTTTCTTCATGGTAGTAAAACGGTTAGATTTGAAATGTAGATTAAATTTTGAAATATTCAAAAAAAATTGCCATGTTATGGCAGTAGAATCGATTTTTGAAAAATGTCCACATCTTTGAAGTGTGTAGATTTGAAAATTGTCGAAATCCGAAGAAAGCTCGTGGATTTTTCTGGTGGTTACTTATGGAAAGTTTTCCATCTTCTGATTTTTCCTTTTAAAAATTGCCAAGTGGGATCCGCCGTCATGTTGTTTTTTTTCATTTTTGTAAATATCGTGGTGCGAAGAATACAAATTTTAAGATGAGTACGTTCAAAAGTTGTTTGAATTGAGACCTATTGAAATTCAAATGAAGGTGATATTTGTAAGTTTTTTTTTCAATTTTTGTAAATTGGTAAAGTTGGAAAGTTATTCACACGTCGCACCCGGTGTATTTATGAATGCTGTAATTTGGTGGGTTTTGTTTTCGTTTATTTCCTCTAAGTTTGCACTATTTTGATAATGTTCTTTTTTTCCTTTTATGACACAAATAGGTTGCATATTTTATTTAAAAAGCTGCCAAGTGGGATCCGCCGTCATGTTTTTTTTTTTCATTTTTGTAAATATCGTGGTGCGAAGAATACAAATTTTAAGATGAGTACGTTCAAAAGTTGTTTGAATTGAGACCTATTGAAATTCAAAGGAAGGTGATATTTGTAAGTTTTTTTTCAAACTTTGTAAATTGGTAAAGTTGGAAAGTTATTCACACTTCGCACCCGGTGTATTTTTGAATGCTGTAATTTGGTGGGTTTTGTCGTATATTTTGTTGAAAATTTCACTAAGTTTGTTCTCTAAATTTGGACTAATGGGGAAATGTAGAAATCTTTTCGAGTTTTTCGTTTATTTTCTCTAAATCTGCACTATTTTGATAATGTTCTTTTTTCCTTTTATGACACAAATAGGTTGCATATTTTATTTAATTTAGAAATATCGAAATCCGTTGGAGTTTGACGCTGATTTTATCTAAATCTTTACTATTTTGGAATATTTCTTTCCTTGGCCATAAATGGGTTGCACCTTTTGTTTATAAGAAATGTGAAACATTTTTTTTATTTTTTTCGATTAGTAGTTTTGAAGGTGTTGATTTTAGGGCATTTATTATTTTTTCTAGATTTTGTTTAGGGAAATTGGGTCGGCATTCGAGAAATTTTATATTTTCAAATTTGATATGCGATGATATGCCAAAATTATTGGACGATATTTTTTTTTACGTTCATTTTTTTTTCCTGTTATATTTGTGAGTAGTACGGTGTGAAAATTCAAATTTTGAAATGTCCACTTTGGAAAGTTATTCAAAAACCCTGACAGATGTATCGCACCTGTCAAGTTACAAATAATTTTAAAAAATAGCTGGAACTTACGAATTGTCGTTTTTTTTATTGTGCATTTCGTATGTATGATTGGATTTGTTGTAATTAGTAAATTTGAAGTCTCTGTTTCTTGTGTATTTTTGAAATATTTTTTTGAAAATTAGTAATTAATCGAATATTTTAGAGGGAAATAACGTCATGGGGAAATACTTTTTTTCTTGAATTATCTGAAATATTCAAATTTTGAATGTAATTTTTGAAATGTGAACAATTTTAAGCAGTGCAGATTTGAAGATTATGGAAGTCAAAAAAGATAATCAGGAATTGAAGTTTGGAAATGTATACATCAAAATTTGCTTAGTTTTGAATATGTTGAAATTCGAGGAAAGTTTGCATTTAAAATCTATTTAAATTTCAGAGTTGTTCAAATTTGGGAAGGCATACATATTCGAATTTATTTATTGTTTATTGAAATATTGAATTTGTATTTGAGAAGTAATAAAAGTTTATTTGCAGAAGAAAATTTGAAATTAAAAAAAAGGAAAAAAAGGGGAAAAAGAACAGAGGGGAAAAAAAGGGCCGAGCCCAACTTGTAGCCCAGCTGCGCAGCCCAGGGAGCCCAAGCCCGCGCTGACGTCATGCCGACGACAGCGGCGACTGGGCTCTGCCGCGGCGGAGGGCGAGCTCGCCGGCGACGCGCCCGTGCATTCCGGGACGCGGGAGTGGGCGCGACAGACGCGCCTCGACGCGGCGTGCCCGAAAGTGGCGGCGCCGCCGGGCTTTGGTCGTCGGACCGGCGACGGTGATGCGCGGAAGCGGCGGAAGAAGCAGCAGAAGACGGCGACGATTCCGGCCACAGTGCGGCGCCCCGGCGGCCGATTTGCGGCGAGGAGATGGAGGTCGTGCCGGCGGAGCTCGTCTTGTCCGTCGATCTGGCGGAGGAGCAGTGAAGCGGCGGCGAAGCGCGGCGGCGCCCGCGGCGACCTCGGCGACGAATTCCGGCTCGCGCGAAAGGAGGGTGTGTGCAGGCGTTTTTTCTCAAAGGCCCCTGAGTTTTCCGTTAAATGCAATTTAGTCCTTTTCTTCGGGAAAGTGTGGGCTGCGACGTTATTTGTCGATCTGTGGGGTGTTTTTCTGCAAATCGACGCAGAGGGGCGCGGCCGCACCGTCGGATACGCAATCGACGGCGCGGAGTGCGGCGCGCACTGCAGATGTGCGAAACTGTTCATGAACAGTGGCTGAGAGCGACGTGGCCGACTCCTGGCCGTCGGATCGAGCGATCGGAGGGCTGAGGAAAGCGGGTGACGTGGAGGGTTTGATATAGGTATAGATTCTATTCAATGCTTAGCATGCGAGTTGTTAGCATAAAACCGTGATATTTAAGACCAAATTGCGAAAAACCGCGACAATGACGTGGGATCACGGAAAACCGCAGCTCTGGTGGCTCGCCGTCGCAATGCACACACATTCCTGCCTAAGCGCGAATTGACACTCAAACTGGCGTGTGGGCCCCACCTGTCAGGATGACGTGGCAAAGTGGCCGGACGGCCATAGACGCCCGTCGGGTCGCCGTTAACGACGAGGGCGGGCCCACCTATCAGAATGTGCGGGCCCACTGTAAGTGGAGAGGTGCGACTAAAGAAAAACTACAGGTGGGTCCCACTCTCAATTCTGGTCTCAATTTTAAATCCTGGAAAATATATAAATCGCCAGGTGGGGCCCACCTCAATTCCTATCTTCTTCCTCATGAAAGCAGCTGCGAAGCAGCGCCGCCGCCATGCTTGCCGCTACGGTGTTGGCTGGCGCCGCCGTTCCCGTCGATCCGAGCTCCCCAGCGGAGGCGGCGCCCACAGACCGGCAATAAGTGGTGGCCTTCCCCAGCGGCGGCGCGAGGTCGTGGAGCCCAGGTGAGGGGAGGGCACGGCCGAGCTCCGGGCTGGGCGGCGCGCGGGGGCGCATCAAGCAGGCGTATCGGCCAGTCCAAGCCGCAAGCACACGGCGTGAGGGCATGGGCGCGAGGGTGCGGCGAGCACGCGCTGCCCGCACGGGAGAGCTTCGGGCAGCCAGGCCGGGTGACGCGTGCGGCAGTGGCTCCGGCATGGTCGGCGAGCGCGGAGACGTGACGCGACGGTGCATTGAGCAGGCGCACGGGGCTTGCCGGTCCGCGAGCTGGTGGCACGAGGGTGCGGCCACGGCGGCGCGTGGGCATGGCCGGCGCGAGGGTGCGGCGACGCCGAAGATCTCAACCTTGAAGGCGGACTCGGCCGGAGCGGAGGAAGATGGGGTCGGTACGACGCCGGTGCGGCCAGGGCGAAGGGTAGATGTCCACTTACAGGTGGGCCCCTGTAACACCCCGCAGTTATAGGACTCGAGAGGGTAGAAATAGGAATTGCATTTGTGCATTCATGCATCTTTTGGTGAAATCTGGAAAAAAATTGCGCTTCTGTGTTAAAAGTATCGAGGGTCGGTATCAGACAAGTGTCGATGGTCTGGGAGTCAGACATTGACAGTTAGTTGAGAGATGTCGATGAACCCTACGACATATTTTCAAAATCTTAGTAGTATCTTTTCAAAATGAATATTTAAATTTTAACATGGACATTTTTATAAACCCTAAGTTCAAATCATTTCTATAACTTCTCCATTCTTAATTCACACACAATATACATATTGCAAAAACATAAGTATATGAATTCAAAAGATTGTGAATAACTCATTTCAAATAATATCAACACAAAAACACAAGTAATATATTTCACAACTTCAAATATTTGAATCAATTCTCACATACAAGATCATTTCTTTACATATAAATACAAACTGGTTATTACAATCTAATTTACAATTGCATCTTTGCAACAAGTATGAAATATTACAAAAGAGAGAAACAAAATTCCTAAACTAAATCTTCATGTGTCTTGGAGATCTTCAAACCTGCAAAACAAACAACACAAAGAAAGAAATAATGGGGGTTAGTGTTAGAATGTTGCCAACACCATTTGGTGCTGGCATGTTACTGTATTGAACCTGGTTTTAGCCTAACCAAAACTATGATTTAATTAGGCTAAGTAGTGGAGAATGCAAATAATCCAAAGGCAACAGTAGGACTGATCAATTTAGATCATGCTCATTAATCCAAAGGCAACAGAAGGGGCAAAGGCATAATTGCAGCACTGCACAGAACCATTTTAGGCAACCAAGAGCTAAGGCAGCAAGTGCTGTTTAGAGCATTTTGACCTCATGATCTTATAAAACAAAGCAACACATAAACTTACAAACTCCATAATTAAACCAGGAAGCAAATGGTAATAAAAGCAACAATTTGGTATCACATTTGCCAATGTATTAGACAAATGGATCCTAATCCCACTTATTAAGCTAAGAACTAGCTTATTTGCACATACACTTGAGATAATCAAACCAAGCCGACATCACAAATCATTTCCTTCACAGCCAAGCAAACCATCAAAAATATCTGGACCAAGATAAGAACAATGACTCAAGAATGACTCAGAGTTTATCACCAAGGGGTGATGAACTGCGCAGGAACAGCAGGAGCTTATCTCCATTGTTAAAAGAAGTGTAAAAGCAGTCCAAATAGCAGCTCGAGGTGGAGAGGGTCCACTGCAAGCAGGTGAATCACCACAGCCATTTATCCGGGTGTCACAAGCCCAGGAATCATCAAATCTGTATTAATAGAGGGCCAGACCACAGCCACAGATCACACAACTCGCAGCAAACACAAATCACACATTTCACAAGCACCAGCAGAGCCAGTAGCACCATTTCCATCTGTTCTTCACCAAGAACAACCACAAACCACTAGCACATCATGGAAATTACCTAAATCCATCCACCACAGGCCATTTCATCTAGTTAAATACACACTAGGAAATTTGAAGCAGCGAGGAGGAGGAGCAAATTCCACAAGACGCAGGTTAACATCATTTTCCAGAAGCTCAAGATGCTCAACAACAGCAGGTTGACCCAAATTGCTAGAGAGAGACTAAGCAGGTTCTGTAAATGACAGAACCAAGCTAGAGAGCTTATTATCAGCATCTGTTCTTAACAGAGCCTTGCTTAGCAAGGTATGGTGCTATAGAAAAGCAAATAGCACAACAGAGTACTTCTATTTTGTGCAAGAAATAGGAAAGAGAGAGGAAAGGGAGTGAAGTTGATTGCTGTAGCAATTGTTTGAGCATTTGAGGCAAGGAAAAATAGCATTAGTGTAGTATCTATTTTTATTTCATTTTTATCAAAGCTCCACAAAAGGCAGTGAACCAGCAGAGCTGTATTAGCTGTGCTTAGCACATCTGTACACATGATGAAGCACAGGAAAGCATAAAAAGCATTTCTAAACAAGAAAGCTATTGTGTAACTCTACAAGGAGGCATCACAGCAAGCAAAACTTGTCTAAATCATGCTTAAAGTAATTTTTCATCACAGCTAGATCATACAGTACAAGTTCTACCTCAGAATTTATTTTCTAAAAAGATTTTCTTCTTCTGTGAGCAAGAAATGCTCCCAACAATGAATCCAGAGGTAATGGAAGGATCTAAACATGCTAGATCTACACCATTTATCTCATTCTTGGTGCACAATAGGTAGACAGTGCACATAAAGGAGTAAATCATCAAGAATCATCGTCTGTTCATCAAGAACCTAACCAACAGAGGAATACATGTTTAATCCGAAGCCTAGAAGCATCTAGATCGAGTAGAGGTACTAGGAGAAGGAGAAGAGAGGGAGGAAAAGGATCATACCGTGCGTCCATGGCCGTAGCTCCACGGCGGCGAGGCAGTGCTCGCGCTACCATTGGAGGGGCACAAGGAGGTCGTAGACCAGCACCACGGCGGCACAGAGGACGAAGCTCTGCGCCCAGCCATGGTGAGCACGCCGGAGAAGAAGGAGAAGCAGCGGCAACAGCACCGAAACCCTAACCCTAGGGCTGGGTTGCGTGTGACCGCGAGAGGAAGAGAGGCACAAATCGCCTGGGCAGAAGGGAAGAGCGGAGCGTGGGGGTCGTTTTGCCCCAAGCCACGGCGGCGGAGGTGGCCGGAGCTAGCCGGAGCGAGGCGGTGACGGCGATGGCGACTCGGGAGCCAGAGGAGGTCTAGCTCAGGCTCGAGCGTGAGAGAGAGAGAGAGAGAAGAGTGGCTCGGTTGGTTGGACCGAACCTGAGTTCACCCTTTGACCTGGTTTAACCAGGGTCTTTTTGCAAAAAATTTGAATTTATAAAATTTACCGAATTTCAAAACTCGCTATAAATTCAAATAAAATCCTATAAATAATTTAAAAATATCTACAAATATCAGCAGAAAATAAGTGATCCAAATAAAATATCTACTTGATTTTTGAAAACTATTTCTTGTAGAAAAAATTCAAAGGATCCTTAAGTGGAAATGACTTTGAAATAATTTATATTAATTTTCAAAGAAAATAATATGGGAAAAATTATGTATTAAGTTCAAAGTATAATTTGAACTATATCATGACAGTCATGTCACTCATCCTAAATAAAAATCTGAATGAAAGACCATTTAAAAAAATCATTATCCAGGCTTTTAATAAATTTCTGGGGGAAAAGCATTGCATCCTATGCATAATAGCATAAATTTGGATTTTTGAACATTGTCTCATAGAGACAATGATGTTGATTTTCAGAACACGAGAGTCCCAATTCGTCGGAAGCTTTAGACTGCACTACCTATCAGTCTCAAGGCAAGTTCTAACTTGCATGTCCTTGATTGATTATTTTTACCAAAGTAATTACAAAGTACTATGGATTATCATTGCATGAAAAAGAAAAACCTATTTTCGAATGATGTGAATTGCTATATTTATTATGGTTGGCTGGCAATGGAACCACGGATTGATGTTGTGGTGGTGGTTCCATTGTACGGGAAAGTATATACCTAGGATTAATAACCATGACCCAGTGATCATTACGTGCCGTATCGATAGCATCAACCAACAGATTCACTATGGATGGACTCGTCAGAGGTTTCTTCCTTCGTTCGCATATCCTCGGCAGGCTATTACCTGGTTGCGTCCGTTGCGGCGGCCAACTGCGTGGAAGCGCGTGACCTTCCCACTCGACGGAGTGACTGGAATAGAAGCTCGGGAGGGGTGGCAGGCTAATGGTCTTAGTTACCAGCCGCGTCACAAATGGGCGGATATGCGTTGTGCCGGGAAGCGACTCCAAATGACTTGTTGCCCTGAGTTCTGGCTATAGCACACATGGTGTGCTGATGGAGCATAAGGAGACAGACTGCTGTTGGGTAAAGTGGTGCAGCTCTGGAGAGTTAAACAAAGAAATTGTGACTGTTACATCCTTCTTCCAGGAGGGAACTATGGTCGCGGCGGGAAAGGAATCCCATGTGATTTGCAAGACCCGTGGAGGCTGGGGGCATAGTTTTCTAAAATAAAATAGACCTTTTACTAAAAATGTTTTACAAAACTTGCATATACATCTTGACTTTTTGGTCAAGATGGTAGCTAGTGCATTCCACTTATCTAAGCGTTAAGCTGAACTTGCTGAGTAACGATGTTACTCATTCGTTCCCTTTGTACCCCCTGCTTAGACTTTGAAGAGATTGTGGACGGAAACTATGGAGCATACCATGCCGATGACATCTACTTTGAAGCACCTGATTTGTCTGGAGGAATAGAGGGCGTCGACTACATCATCGCCTATGGAGCCGACGACGCCGACGAGGAGGAGGTGGAGACATAGAGTTATCATAGTAGGAACCTAGCCGAGCAAGACTAGACTAGTACTACTTAGTTGCTGAGCCAATATTGTCGGAGAATGACTCCCACGAACAGGGATAGTCAAGCTCACGAAGAGAGTTCGTGTAAGGGGCTGAACACGTTGGTCAAACAACCCTCAACCTGCACGACGACGGTGCACGTCGAGCAAGTGGAGGGATATCACGACAGAGATGAACACCAGCCCGTACCTAGGTTCACGGCCCTCATGTGGAGGTAATACCGCTACTCCTGCTTGTCTGTATTGCACTGCTTGTAGAGGTTACAGTACAATGAGCTTGCCGAGGGCTCTCTTTTGGCAATGGAGTATACAAGGAAGGGAAACGGTGGTCTTCTTCTTCCTTGCGCGTAAGTGGTTATGCTGGAATGAGAATGCGATCCTCTGCTACGGTGCTGCTCGTCCTCCTTTTATAGGCGCCCCGTGCTCCCTCCCTGTGCTTGCACTATGGTAGGGCCGTCACGTGGCGGCAGAAGGTAGAGCGTGGTGCACCGCAGCCCGGTTGTCCATGGACGCGGTCCATGGGCGTAAAGCTGACTCCTGTAACAGAGTAACCACCGTCCATGCAGGACGGCCAGCTGGGGCCGCAGAGAAAACGTGGGGGTGCCCACGGTGACGTTGGCCATGGAGTGTAGCGCCGGCCGGTCCCCTTATCACTAAAGAGGAAACCCATGTAGTCCGGTGCAGATGGCACAGCTTTGTTGACCCCTTTAATCACCAAAATGGCAACTGCGGCGTCGTCGTCACCGCGCGCAGGGGCGCGCATCACTCTGCGGCCGCTGCAGAGCCCATGTGCGCTCTGCAGAGGTTGCTTTGCAGCGAAGCGATCTCCACGAGGGCTTGGATGCCCTGTAGAGAATTTGGCGTTAACCTCTCTCCAGGGGAGATTTCCTTGAAGAGGGGGCAGCAGTGGAGAGGGCCTTCACAGGCCTCTGCTGCCTCAAAAGCCCTCGCGAGGCAATCCGCCTCGCGAGGCTCTCCAAGCCGTAGGCTCGGTCCTTAGCGAAAATTCGCCATCAAGTGTCGAGGGCCGTAGACAGGCCCAACACACCCTGGATTTCACTGGGCCGACAGTAGCCCCCGGGCCCATGATGGGCACGATGTAGTCCAATGGACGCAGGCGAATCGTCATGGGCCCAAAGTGTCCGGCCGGCCTGAGACACGTGTAGGGCAGTTACGCCGCGACGACACGTTCTCCTCGGAGATGACGGGCGTAGTGGGGGGACCCACCACGTCTCGGTAACTGCTCTGAGGGGAATAAAAGCCTGCAGCGCCGGTTCAGGCAGCAGTTACTGCATCATTTGCGCGCCCGTCTCCTCGCTCTTGACTTCTGCGCTCCTGTGTCTCCGGCGCTTCTCCTCCTTCTCCGAGCTTCTCCACCGCCCTTCTTTCTTCGACCATGGGTCCCAAGAAGGACAAGGCGGCAATGGCGGTCGTACTGGCCGTGGCGCAGCAGGTCAGAGACTTCGAGCTGGCTCTGACCGGCTTTCGCTTCAAGAAGAAAACGCAGCTGGAGATGGTGCGTCACATGGTAGCTTCAGCGACCAACGAGCACGGCGCTACGGTGCTTAAGACGGCGGACAACTCCTTTGGCGGCTTTTACCCCACCTTCATGCACGCCTTATTCGCCGGGCTCGTGCCTCCTTTCTCCGACTTCTTCCTGGCGG
Source organism: Poa pratensis (assembly GCA_947311845.1). Taxonomy (NCBI): domain Eukaryota; kingdom Viridiplantae; phylum Streptophyta; class Magnoliopsida; order Poales; family Poaceae; genus Poa; species Poa pratensis. The sequence continues at coordinate 31,887,510 of CAMZMU010000081.1, forward strand.
TTTTGGAGCGCTACCAGATCCAGGTTCTTCATCTCCATCCTAGTCCTCGCCATCTTCGCCTACCTCTGCGAGGCATACATCGGCATTCCACCCTCGGTGGACCTCTTCCGCAGCTTCTTTGCGCTTCGGTTTACGGCGAACAAGGAGCGGTCAGGGTGCGTGTCCTTCCGCATCACCGAGGGCATGAAGGGCACGTACATCCCCATCGCGCGGAATGGCGAGAACATTGTGACCAATGTGACGAAGAAGGTGGAGGACTTCCGCAAGCGCTGGTTCCTCATGAAGTTCGGAAGCCGGAGCGCCTTCTTCGACCTGCCCGAAGGCCTCCGACGAAGAGGGCGAGCTGGTCTTCTAAGGCACTCAAGGGAGCCGCGCTCGGCCCCGTGGTGAGGCGCTTGAAGGACCTCCGCGAGGCAGGCCTCACCGGGCAGATGGTGGCCAAGGACTTCGTGAAGCGCCGCATTGCTCCGCTCCAGAGGCACGCGGACGCGATGTGGCTGTACTCCAACCAGAGGGACAAAATGCGCCTGAGCGCAACCCTCTTCACGCAGCAGGAGGTGCGCACCATCATGGAGACACTCTTCACGGCTCCAGACATCCCCAAGCCCGGCGATAAGGCGGTCCCGCTCCACAGGATCGATCTCGGGCGTCGCGTCTCGCTCGTGCAGACGATGCCGAAGTTCGACCAGTGGGGCCTGGTGCCCAAGGGGCATGTGGGGCCTCGCGAGGATCCTGAGTCTGCGGCGCAGGGGGCGCCAGCTGAGGGCGACGAGGAGACGACGGTAACGCCTGTGGAATCCGACGCAGGCGCAACCGGCGCCTCGGGGGCTCTGCCTCTTCAGCGGAGAACTCGAGCACCTCGAAGAGCGCGGCGCCTGAAGTTGAGACCCACGAGGCCTCCTCAGGCAGCAGCGGCCAGTTCGTGGTCGCTCCCTCGCAGCGTGCCGAGGGGCAAGAGGAGAGCGACGACGACGGAGCTTCATCAGGCCACTGCGAGCCCCGCTCCAAGGCCATTCATGACAGAGCCGCCGGGAGCCCAGCGGGCATTTCTCTCAAGAGGAAAGCCGAGGCTGCTCTCGAGGGGTCCGGCGCCGGGGCCGCGCCGCCGAGGCCGTGGCGGTCGTCAAACACGGTGTGGGTCGATTCCCGCGCCAAGATCTGGGTAAGAACCGACCCCCTTCTGTTTGATCTTATTCTTGCGTAGGCTCCTTGAGGAGTTTTTGAGCTTTTGCCTCTCCAGGGGCCCCGAGGTGCCGAAAAGGCGGAGACTTCGGAGGCTTGGAGAGATCCCCAGCGCTGCAGCGGCGTCTGCAGCGTGTACAGTCGACGAGGTGCCTCCCGAGGGCACTGCTTCTTCTCCTGAGGCTGCGGCACCGCCTCCTGAGGCAGAGGAGCGCCGCGAGGAGAAGGAGGAGGAGGCAGAGGTGACGACGCCTCCGCCTATGCGGCCTGACGTCTCCCCTACGGCAGGAGGGGACGCCGGAGGTGGATGCGGCGAGGTTCACGCCGCCGGCGAAGGAGCGTGTGGCGGAGACAGGGCGTCCGCGGGAGCGTGCGCTGACGTCGAAATGGAGGAGGCCGCCGCGTCATCGCCCCCACCGAGCACGAAACTTGGAGAGGCCACAGCGGACTCTGAGGCCGCTGGGGAGGCGGCCTCAGCTGAGAAGGCCAACCCTGTCCCTGGAGAGGAGAGCACTCCCCAGGGGCAGAAGAATGGCGGGGTTGATGGTGAGGGTGCCACAGCCCCAGAAGGCCTCCAGCGCGGGAGGCGAGGGGGTTCTCATCAGAGCCCCCAGAAGGCCCCTTGTGTGGACGAAGAGGGGGGCTCGCACCAGAGCCCCAGGCGCGTCTTGAGGCCACTCGGAGCCCAAGGCGGACGCTCCGGAATCCTCGGCAGGCGCCGGCGTTTCCAGGCCTTCCGGCGAGCCATGGGCCTTAGTTCTGCGGGGGCGGCGCCCCGTTGCAGCTCGCCGTGGGGCTGTCCTCCGCTCGGCGAGGGAAATTCTCGACGGGCTTGAGGCCCAGCTTGCTGAGGAGGATCGCTCCAGGGCGGAGGAGGACGCCGAGCTTGCGCGGGGCTGGGCTTGTCTTCATGAGACCGTGGAGAACTGCCGCCGGAAGAACGAAGCTGCCCAGGCGCAACGCGAGGCAGCGCTGCGCTCTGCTGAGGAGATCCGCATCAGCGTGGTCCGCGAGGTCGAGGAGACCCTTGCGGACCTGGGTGCTAGGCGCGAGGCTCTCGAGGCAGAGACCGAGGCCAAACACCAGGAGCTGGCGGCGCGCGAGGCGGCGGTCTCCGCCAAGCACAAAGAGCTTCTAGATCGCGAGGCGGGGATCGTTGCCGAGTCGGAGAATGTGCGACAGAGTTTGGAGAAATTCCGTGAGAGCTTGAGCATTCGCGAAGACTTGATCGTGCAGCGCGGAGTTGAGCTCGACGCCCGCGAGACCGAGGCGCGCAAACGCGAGGAACAGGTTGAGCAGATCGAGAAGGATCAATCCGCGCAGCGGGAGCACCTGGAAGCCCGCGAGAACAAGGTCACTCAAGACGAGGAGTTCTACCAGAAGCGCCTTGTGCAGACCAACGAGAACCTTCGCAAAAAGGAGGAGAAGATGGCGGAGGAGTCTGCGACGAAGGAGAAACTCTTTCGCGACAGCTGCAGAAAAGACTTCGCGGAGAAGGCCAAGAAGCAAGAGGATCGCTTCACGAAGAGACGCAACGAGCTTGAGGCTCGCGTCAAGGACCTTGAGGCCCAGAAGAAGCGATTCGACTCTCGCCTCCAGGCTGCCGCGGAGGCTCGGGCGCGCGCGGAGCAGAACTTTGCCTCTTTGATGGCTGACATGAAGGAGTTGACCGCTCAGGTGGGCCCTGTCGTGGAGCGCGCTGAAGAGGCTGAGCATCGCGTGCAGGCGGCACAGGTCTTGACGCAGCAGCGGGAGCGCATGTTCCAATCCTTGGTGACCCGGGGGAACACTCTCGCGGGGCAGCTAGGAGTGGATGCCCCTGCTGTTCCCGTCATGGGAACGCTGACGCCGCCACATACCTCGCCTACTTCGATCAGCTCTTCACCGCGCTCGAGGGCCCTGTGGCGGAACTTGGCGATGTTGTTGATGAGGAGTGCCGCAAGCTCTTGACCGTGGCGATCGATCGCGTCTTCGCCAACCTCCAGCGCCTTCACCCCGGCTTCGACTACGAGTCAGTGACCGAGCCCATCGAGGGGACCAAGCCTGGGAGCTCTCCAACTTGGTTCGAGAAGAAGTCAACGATTACGTCGACCGCTTCAAGAGGGTTGAGGCGGAGCAGGCCGCTGAGGAGGATGAAGGCGCCGAAGAAGAGAAGGCTGAAGAGGACGGCGATGGTGAACCCTCTGCCTAGGCCACTCCTGCAACAAGATGCGCTTGACGCGCAATATCTTTGTTTTAAGACTTGTTTTAAACATTCTGGCTTGTAAGATACTTTGATCGTATGCAAACATGTGTGTGTGCCCCTCGATGGGCCTTTTATCCCTGTTCCATGTCTTTCTTCGCTCTACGTCGTCAGGACCCATCTCTTTGCGCTATGACACCGCCGCTGCGGTATGCCGGAGCGTGACTCGGCAAGGCCGGGGGGTGTTTAAGGCTTGGAGAGGTAAGGGCTCTCGAGTCGCGGTGCTCGAGGGCTCCCCTTTGACGCACAAGCAGTCCATGGAGTGTGAGAGAGAAAAAACCGCTCGAGGGACGACAGGTGCTCGTGAGAGGGAGAAAAACTCCTGAGGGGCGCGAGCGCTAGACTTAGCTTGGCGAGACTTTGGCCTCGTAGAGGGCTTCGGCGTTGGCTTCCCTGATGGTGCGCTCCCTCTAGGGGTCGGAGCGTGACTTCTCGACCTTGGGGAGGACTCTTGTTCCCTGTATTGGTTAGAGAGGCAAACCCAAAGCAGGCACATGGTAGTAAACACTCATGCGCGCTTATAGGCTTCCTCATGGTATCTCGCGAGGAGAGTAAGTACCAAGGTCCTTTGGTGAGGTGGCGTGTTTGGGAGCAAGCCCATGGGCCAGAGCTCTTTGGGAGGTAACAGGCGTGAGAGCGTGCTCACGTGTTAGAGCTCGGATCCTTTGGATTTTGCGGTGCTGTTGGGGTGCAGGCACAGTCACCGTACTCAGCCCCCGCTCGCGAGGTGCGCATGGGGAAGAATATGAGCGCGAAATGAACTAAGATGATGAAAAGTAAAAACTCACCACCAAAATATTACATAGCGGCGCCTCAGCGCAATGTTTCATTGAGAAACGAATTGGTTCATTACACTTGGTGTTACCAAGATAAAGTTTTCCATGTCGAGGCATGGGGACCACATTCAGTGGCTGAGACTCTTCACGGCCTGCGGCGGCACGTAATCAGGAGAGCTCAGAGGGGCTGGCCCTCGGGAGGAGAAGCTTTTGTGAAGCTTGGAGGTGAAGTTGTGTGCTTCCCTCTAGAGACAAAAAATGTCTGGCGTGACTATGATCACGGGTAGAACTTGCGTAGATGCGCGATGTTCCATGGATTCTTGACCGGATGCCGTCCTCCGTTTCGAGGCGTACCGCGCCAGGCCTGGCGATGTGTGAGACCCTGTAGGGGCCTTCCCACATTGGCGAGAGCTTGTGGAGACCTTCCCTGGAGAGGATTCTCCTGAGGACGAGGTCGCCTGTCTCGAGAGTGCGCGGACGTATGTGGCGGCTGTGGTAGCGTCGCAGGTCTTGCTGGTACTTGGCTGCCCTGAGGGCGGCACGGCGGCGCAACCCGTCAAGGAGCAGCAGGTCGTCGCTGTGGAGGTCTGCTTGATCGTCCTCGTTGAAGGCAAGGACCCGTGCGGATCCATGCTTGATCTCTGTGGGGAGGACTGCTTCAGCTCCATACACGAGGGCAAATGGCGTCTCACCAGTGGGCTTCGTGGGGTTCGTGCGGATGGACCAGAGCACGGACGGGAGTTCGTCTATCCAGCCCTTGCCGTAGCCCTTCAGGCGATTGAAGCTTCTTGTCTTGAGGCCCTTGAGGACCTCAGCATTTGCTCGCTCGGCTTGGCCGTTGCTCTGTGGGTGAGCCACCGAGGCGAAGCAGAGCTTGGTGCCGAGGCTCTCGCAGTAGGCCCTGAAGATGCCGCTGGTGAATTGTGAGCCATTGTCGGTGATGATGCGATTAGGCACACCAAAGCGGCAGACCAGGCCTCTGATGAATTTTACTGCTGCCCTGGCCGGTATGCTGCGCACTGCTTCAACCTCTGCCCACTTGGTGAACTTGTCGACTGCCACGAAGAGGAAGCGGTAGCCCCCTTGCGATCTCGGGAAGGGTCCCAAGATGTCTAGCCCCCAGACCGCGAAAGGCCACGAGAGCGGGATGGTTTGGAGTCCCAGTGCAGGCTGATGGACTTGCTTGGCGTGGAATTGGCACGCATCGCAAGACTGGACGATGGTGGTGGCATCTTGAAGCACTTGGGGCCAGTAGAAACCGCTCCTGAAGACCTTGCCTGCCAGGGTGCGTGCAGAGGAATGGTGGCCACACTCTCCACTGTGAATGTCTCTGATCAGCATGCGGCCTTCCTCGGGGGGGACGCACTTGAGTGCAATTCCATTTGGGCGCTTGCGGTACAGGTCTCCCTCGAGGATGTAGTATGACTTGGCTTGTCGAGCCACTCGTTCTGCCTCCGCGTCTTCTTCAGGAGGACTCCCTTCAGCAGGTAGTCTTTGAGTTCGTCAACCCAGCCTGTCTCTTGATGCACCATAGCCAGCAGCAGACGCTCCCCTGAGGATGGACCGCAGTTGGGTGCCCCACCTACAGGAGGTGGTGGGAGTACTTCGTCTGTGCTTGTGGCTGCTGCTTCTTGTGGCTGCTTTATGGACGCCTTGGAGAGTCTCTCTTCAAAGACGCCGGCCGGCTGGGCCTGCCTTCGTGATGCTCGCTTGGCGATGTCATCTGCCTCCTGGTTCTCCTTTCGCGGGATGTGCATGAGCTCCATGCCCCTGAAGTGCTTCTCGAGCTTGCGGACCTCTTCAAGGTAGGCGGCCATGTGGTCGTCTTTAGGCGTGTAGCTCTTGTTGGAGAAGTTAACCAGGAGCTGGGAATCACCCTTTATGAGTAAGTGCTTGACGCCAAGGGCGATTGCGGCTCTGAGCCCGGCGAGGAGGCCCTCGTACTCGGCGATGTTGTTGGAGATCTTGTCTATTGTGAAGCACAGCTGGATGGCGTAGTAGAGCTTGTCACCTTTTGGTGAGGTTAAGACAACGCCAGCCCCACCATTGCGGCAGGCGAAAGCTCCATCGAAGTGCATGGTCCAGTGGCTTGGCATTGTATCTCCCGATGACGCGGTTTCTTCTTCGCGAGGCTCTTCAGGAGTTGGGTCTGTCCACTCGGCGACGAAATCCGCCAGCGCTCTCCCTTTTATGACTCTTGTGGTGTCGAAGCGCAAGTTGAATGGTTGCAGCTCAATGTTCCATCCTGCGACGCGGTCAGTAGCGTTGGGGTTGCGCAGGATCTGCTCCAGGGGGAAGGACGTGACCACCGTGATGGGGTGGCCCTGGAAGTAGTGGCGCAGCTTCCTGGAGGCGATGAGTAGCGCGAGGAGGAGCTTCTGCTGCACTGGGTACCGCTCGCGAGCATCTCGCAGTACAGTACTGACGAAGTAGACTGGATGCTCGACGAGGGTCGTTGATGGTGCGGCAGCGTCGGCTCCCTCGAGAGGCTCCTCAGGACCTTTGGCGAGGTTTGCCTGTGGAGGAGCCTCGGCAGGGGTGCTCGTGGTGGACTCGACTTGAGGCTGTGGGTCTGGCACTGGGTCTGGAGAGACTGTTCCCTCGTCGGGAGGTTCTGGACTTGGTGTGGCAGTGCTTTTCTTGGGAGAACTGGCTCTTCTCTTTCCACCACCAGGACGGCGCTTGCAGTTTGTGGAGTGGCTGCTAGGTACAGCTTCAGATGCTCGCCTGCCCTGGGGGCTACCATGACTGGTGAGCTAGCCAAGTATTTCTTCAAGTCCTCAAATGCTTTGTCGGCCTCTGGAGTCCACTTGAAGGTGCCGGATTTCTTCATGATCTTGAAAAATGGCAAGGCTCTCTCGCCGAACTTGGAGATGAAGCGGCCTAAGCTGGCCATGCATCCTGCTAGGCGCTGCATGTCCTTGAGGCGGCGAGGTGGCTGCATGTCTTCTATAGCCTTGATCTTGTCAGGGTTTGCTTCTATGCCGCGGTGGGACACGAGGAACCCGAGGAGCTTGCCTGAAGGCACCCCGAAGACGCACTTGGCGGGGTTTAACTTGATGTTCACCTTGCGCAGGCTGGCAAGGTTTCCTCGAGATCCTTCAAGAGAGTGTCTCCCTCGCGAGACTTGACCACGATGTCGTCGACATAAGCTTCTGCATTTCTTCCCATCTGAGCCCCCAAGGCGATCCTCATGAGCCTCTGGAAGGTGGCGCCGGCATTTTTCAGGCCAAAGGGCATGCAAGTGTAGCAATACACACCACAAGGGGTGAGAAATGCTGTTTTCTCCTCGTCTTCCTTGGCCATTTTGATCTGGTGGTAGCCTGAGAAGGCATCCAGGAAACAGAGGAGATCACAGCCGGCGGTGGAGTCCACAATCTGGTCTATCCTTGGCATGGGGTATGGATCCTTGGGGCAGGCCTTGTTTACGTCTGTGTAGTCGATGCAGAGCCGGCCTCCTCCATTGGGTTTTGGGACAACCACACCGTTGGAGAGCCAAGTGGGGTGGGCAACTTCTCGAATGATGTCTGCTGCTTTCAGCTTCTCTACTTCTTTGATGATGAACGCTTGCTTCTCGGGGGCTTGTTTCCGCGCTTTCTGCTTTACAGGGCGTGCGTCTGGACACACGGCTAAGTGGTGCTCGATCACCTCCCTTGGTACACCGGACATTTCTGACGGAGTCCATGCGAACATGTCAGAATTTGCCCGAAGGAAGGCGACGAGCGCGCTTTCCTATTTGGGAGGCAAGCCAGCGCCTATGGTGACGCTAGCCCCCGAGCCCTCAGCCCCCGAGCCGCTGGTGCTCAGCGACACCTTCTTTGTAGATGCTTGCTCTTGAGTGAACAGTGTTTCTTCTTCTTGGGCCTCTCGAGAGGCTCCATGTCCTCGTCAGCGGGGAATGCCATGGCAGCGGCCTTGTAGGCGATCTCGACAGCGCGCGTGGCGTCCTGTACGTGACCACGTATGGTGATGGTGCCACCGCTGCCAGGGATCTTGACCATGTTGTAGGCGTGGTGCGTGACGGCCATGAACTTCGCGAGGGCGGGGTAGCCGAGGATGGCGTTGTAGGGCAGGCCAATGTGCGCGACGTCGAAGTCAATTAGCTCGGTGCGGTAGTTCTCCTGCGTGCCAAAAGTGACCGCGAGCCTCACTTGCCCCAGAGGCGAGATTGAGCCGCTGGTGACCCCGGTGAAGGGCCTGGAGGGCATGAGCCACTCGTAGGGCACTTGAAGCGTCTCGAAGGTCTCGACAGAGATGACGTTCAGGCCTGCACCCCCATCAATGAGCGTCTTGCCGACGGCGATGTTGTTGATGGTGGGGGTGCACACCAACGGGAGTGCCCACAGTCTTGTAGACTTGGGGTGATCTTTGGCGTCGAAGGCGATGGTGTACTGGGACCACTTGAGGGGGCGGGACGTCTGCGTTGAGCTCGCGAGCGAACTGCTTGAACTGGTTGTTCGACTTGGGCGCCTGGGATCCGCCGAGGATGCATGCCATGGCACCCTTGGGGGCCTGGTAGCCTCCAGGCTCTTCGTCGGGAAGATTGTTGTTTTTCTCGGCGGCATTCGCCTGAGTTCCCTGGGCCTCTGGAAGTTGCCCTTGCGTCCACCTTTGCGGTAACCACGGCCTCTGCCGCGGCCACCGCTGCCTTCTTCTTGCTCACGCTTCTTGCTCAGCTGCTTGAGGTCATAGCAGTTCTCCGTCGCATGGCCGCGCCTGTTGTGGTAGATGCAGAACGGGCGGTTGTCCACCTTTTTCTCGCCAGCCTCTGGGAGTCCTCGCGAACATGCTTGGCGTCGGGTTCAGCTGCCAGGACTGCGGTAGGCTTGCGCTTTATCTCGTCACGCCTCTTCTGGGTCTTGGATCCCTCGACAGGGTCGTCTGTCGAGCCCACCTTGACGAAGAGGAGCCCTTCTTCTGCCTTGGCGCATTTGTCTGCGATGTCGAAGAGCTTCACCACGGAGGAGAGGGTATCATGGATGCCGAGCTTCTCGAGCATCCTGTGGTTGGTGACGCCCTCTCTGAAGGCCGCAATGACGTGCGAGTCCGGGATGTTCGGGATCTTGTTGCGGACTTGGCTGAAGCGCTGGATGTACCTGCGGAGGGTCTCGCCAGGCTTCTGGCGCACAGCTCGCAGGTCGTTGTAGGTGAGGGCGCGCTCGTACGTGCCCTTGAAGTTCGCAACGAACTGCTGGCAGAGCTCCTCCCACGAGTCAATGGAATCCTCGGGAAGGTTCAGGAGCCACGACAAGGCGGAATCCTTGAGAGCGTGGGAGAACCAGTTGGCCATGACCTTGTCGTCTCCCCCCGCAGCTTGGATGGAGGTGGTGTAGAGCTGCAAGAACTCGATGGGGTTGTTCGTGCCGTCGTAGCCCTTGGGTAGGTCAGGCCTGAACTTCTGTGGCCAGACGACGCGACGCAGGTTGCGGGTGAAGGCCGCGCAACCTGTGGCGTACGAGGCGATGCCACCCTGAAGAGCACGGCGGTTCTGTCGCCCTGCTTGGCCGATTTCCTCGACGATGCGCTTCTGGAGGTCCTTCTGGCGCTCCATTTCCACCCGCGCGTCTGGGGGTGTCCGCTGCACGATTTGGCAATCGCGCGGCGAAGACGCGTGGGATGCGGCCTTGTGCGCCGCAGCGGAGGTGGACCCGGCGGAGGCGGCGGCGGAGGTGCGCCATGCGCGGTGGTTCCAGCGCGTCCGGAGTTGTGGTGCACCAGAGAGCGCGACGCCGCAGGAGCAGCGCGCGGTGCCGCCGCAATGTCGACGAGGTGCTGGAGGCGGCCGAGCCAGTTGTCGTGCGCCTCAGCTGTGGGCGGTAGCGGAAGAGTTCCGCGGCCATGAGCAGCGCGGTGTTTGGGCTGGGCGCTGGACGCCCAAGAGTGGAGGCGCTGTGGCGCTGGGACGGATGCGAGGACTCAGCGTCCTCGCCGTGCCCGTGGTCGACGTCGTCGTCGAAGCGGTCGTCGTGGTGGCCGTCGTCGTCCTCGGGGTGCTCCACCCGCGGTTCAGCGGTGTTGCGCCCCGTGGCACGGCTGGCGCGGGGACGGCCGCGAGGGTTGGTGGTGTTGGCAGCGGGCTCGGTGGTGCCCTGCCTGATGCCCGCCGGGTGGCGCGAGCTGCGCGAGTGTCCGCCATGGTGCAGAGGTCGATGAAGGTTGAAGACGCGCCTCAGCCCCCTACCTGGCGCGCCAATTGTCGGAGAATGACTCCCACGAAACAGGGATAGTCAAGCTCACGAAGAGAGTTCGTGTAAGGGGCTGAACACGTTGGTCAAACAACCCTCAACCTGCACGGCGACGGTGCTCGTCGAGCAAGTGGAGGGACATCACGACAGAGATGAACACCAGCCCGTACCCAGGTTCACGGCCCTCGTGTGGAGGTAATACCGCTACTCCTGCTTGTCTGTATTGCACTGCTTGTAGAGGTTACAGTACAATGAGCTTGCCGAGGGCTCTCTTTTGGCAATGGTGTATACAAGGAAGGGAAAGTGGTCTTCTTCTTCCTTGCGCGTAAGTGGCTATGCTGGAATGAGAATGCGATCCTTGCTACGGTGCTGCTCGTCCTCCTTTTATAGGCGCCCCGTGCTCCCTCCCTGTGCTTGCACTATGGTAGGGCTGTCACGTGGCGCAGAAGGTAGAGCGTGGTGCACCGCAGCCCGGTTGTCCATGGACGCGGTCCATGGGCGTAAAGCTGACTCCTGTAGCAGAGTAACCACCGTCCATGCAGGACGGCCAGCTGGGGCCGCAGAGGAACGTGGGGGTGCCCACGGTGACGTTGGCCGTGGAGTGTAGCGCCGGCCGGTCCCCTTATCACCAAAGAGGAAACCCTTGTAGTCCGGTGCGGATGGCACAGCTTTGTTGACCCCTTTAATCACCAAAATGGCAACTGCGGCGTCGTCGTCACCGCGCGCAGGGGCGCGCGTCACTCTGCGGCCGCTGCAGAGCCCATGTGCGCTCTGCAGAGGTTGCTTTGCAGCGAAGCGATCTCCACGAGGGCTTGGATGCCCTGTAGAGAATTCGGCGTTGACCTCTCTCCAGGGGAGATTTCCTTGAAGAGGGGGCAGCAGTGGAGAGGGCCTCCGCAGGCCTCTGCTGCCTCAAAAGCCCTCGCGAGGCAATCGCCTCGCGAGGCTCTCCAAGCCGTAGGCTTGGTCCTTAGCGAAAATTCGCCATCAAGTGTCGAGGGCCGTAGAGGACAGGCCCAGCACACCCTGGATTTCACTGGGCCGACAAATATGGTTCTTAGTTTGCTGTTTTCTATCGCTAGTAGGTTGACACCTGTCAACATCGCAATAATAGACGTTCCTCTCATGTCGGAGGAAGACGTCGATGTTTTTATGCATTTCTGGCTTGTAATCTTTAGCAGTGTGTAATAAAGTTGACCCGCAATGTTTCTGTTGTACTACTCTGAGTGATGTAATATTTACGGATTAGTCCTTCCGTGGGTGTTATGTCAACGATTTGTACACTACAATATGTAGTGGTGTGCTGGGTCACCGCAGCCCCGCACGTTCTGACAGGTGGGCCCGCCTTCTCCGTTAACGGCGAAGCAACGGTCGTCCGGCCACTTTGCCACGTCATCCTGACAGGTGGGGCCCACACGTCAGTTTGAGTGTCAATTCGCGCTTAGGCAGGAATGTGTGTGCATTGCGACGGCGAGCCACCAGAGTTGCGGTTTTCCGTGATCCCACGCCATTGTCGCGGTTTTTCGAAATTTGGCCTTCAATGCCGCGGTTTTATGCTAACAACTCACATGCAGAGATGAGGTTCAGAGGTTGGCAGGTGAACTTGGGTGGTGAACAAGGACGTCTCATGATCTCTTATAAGAGTTAGTCAGAAGATAGTAACGACCATAGTATTAAAACAACCATCAAACCGCAAGATTGGTCTAAATTTTGTTTTATAACACTCCAAATGACCCGAATCAACCAAGGTTAATACATATTAAACTGCTTGAATAATAAGAAGGATAACGAAACGGTTAAGCAAAGTTGTTTAATTAAGCAAATGCTTAATAAACTAAAATGCTTAATTAAATACCAAAGGCCACACAAGATTTAGCCCACAAATTTATAAAGCCCACGAGAGAGAATCCCGTCCATGATTGACCATTCGGCTACCTAAACAGAAAAGAAAGCGTGGACAATACCAAACGACAAATCCTATTTGCCGCCCCGTTGCGGGCACCGGAGGCTTGCTCCGCACACATTCGTAAACGCAATAGGCCGGCCCAATTGAGTTTTATGCTTTTTCGTTATTCGTTTCTCTCTCTTCTTCATTTATGTTTTCTTTTTTGTTTTAACTTTACATTCTAGTTTTTTATAATATTTTTGAAAAGTGTTCAGATTTATAGATTTATCGGTTTCAAAATGATCATGATTTTGAAAAATGTTTAGATTTAAAATTGTGCAGTTTTAAAAAGTTCAAATTTTGAAATGGTCAAATTTTTTAAAAGGTTCAAATTGGAAAATTTTAGATTTGAAAAGTTTATACTTTAAAAAGCTTTCATATTTTAAAAAATATTTGGATTTAAAAATGTTCTCTCGATTGGAAAAATTATTTTCTTTGAATTATAAGCCTGGTATTTTTTAGATTAAAAGGAAATATTTACAAAAAAATAAAATAGTAAAAAAACTCACATGTTAATGGGCCGCCAAAATGCAGCCTATTGCGTGATCACTTCAGGCGGCGGCGATCCCATATCAAAGTGACTGAGCCATCCTTAAGGGGAGGGCCCCCTTGAGCTTAGTAACTTGTAGCCAAGGATATAAAGACAGCAAGAAGCTCACAAATAGCATGGAAGAGAGGAGTCAGCTATCGAGGTGTCCTAGGGACAACAACAACCCAATGTGTATAAAAATGACTTACCAGTCGGACCACCACTTCAAAACACATCAATACCACTCACTCTTCATTACTTCAAGAACAACAAGAACACACAAGAACACAATGGTCACTTTCTAAAGAAACTAGGAGGAGCATGCTAACCACAAGAAGCATGATTATTCTGAGGAGAGAATCTGAATAACGAACTTCACAAGACCTCGTGTAGGCAACCCCAACAAGATTAAAGAGACAAGGACGTAAGGATAATATATGTTCTTAAAATTTGGCAAGGAAAAGAAGTTACAGGAAGAAATGGAGGAAATGCGCCTCATGAACATCAACAAGTTGAGTCGATGCTCAGTGGCAGGATCTAAAGAATAATCAAAGTAATCAGCGACAAGGTTTAGCATCTGTTATAGATCAAAGCGATGATGCTATAACACTGCACAACCAGAAATAACATACTAGAGTAGCATTTGGTTGACAAGTTGATCACTAGAGACTTAAGTTACTAGGAAAGATCAAAGTGCATAAAATTATAACATGAAATCATGTAAAAGCTATCACATATTTGAGAAACTAATGTCAAATTGTTCACGTCTACACCGAATATGTTCTCGTGTACCCACGGGACCAGGGGTGCATGCTTCACCGCAATCGTCAGTGGGAGACCAACTGGAAGCGTGATACGCAAGACAGTCCAACCGACTTTTTCAACCAGACACCCCGCTCTCCCTGGAGGCTCCTCGTCAGGGCTCATGGCGATGATTGGCTGAGCAATATCGACTCACTGCCTCCAACTCGATTTCTCTATCACGAGTGAATCTCTTCGGTAACGGAATCGCCGACAAACAAAAGAAATGATAAAGTTTGATGGATAAAAAGGTAGATGAAGTAAATGTATGATTCATTTATTTGTGTGCTTAGGTTACGATTGTCTATCACACTTACATTATATAGGGAGGCTGGATCTCCGTGTAAGTCGTGGTCCAAGCATTGGAAGGTCTTGGACACTTGTTGAACAATTAGCAACGAATCTCTCTAACACTCGATATGAGTAACCTTCTTGTCGATTAAAAAGTTCCATCCCGAATAGCAAAGCTTCATAATTGGCTTGATTGTTTGTGCAATGATACTCAAGTCGGCAGAAAAAGAAGAAAGAAAATATTACATTGAGACAGTTATGAACTTGATTGAGTTTCCCTTACTTGACAAAACAAGTTTAGACCTTATGCCCCAAAAAGGACATCGTTCTGGGTCGTCCCTTCCTTCCCAAAAAGGGCTCTATTGCATCTTTTTCTTCCCCACCCCACCTTCGTTCTAGATTCACCGTCTTTGGATGGTACGACATCAATACGGACATGCACAACTGATTTCAATTGGTACACACGAAGTATGATCAACTATTCCACAAAGATATGATATTAATTTTATTGTACTGTTGAAATGATCAAATGGATGAGATGATCAATGATTGATCGCATTTAAAAACTAGAAGGTACAGTTATTACAACTTAAAAGACAAGTGCACTCAGACTCAATCTTTGGTGGTTTCCACAGATTGAGCCATCATAGTATAGTCTACATGGTACTACGGAAAACATGTCCATGTCAAGGTAATCCCTTATCAACCCGTTGTTCAGCCAGGAAGTTAATTAAGATTTCACGTTTCATAGAGTTGACAAACTCATAAGACAAATCATATTTGATCAACCTGTAATCCCACATGTTGATTCGTCCACTGAGAATCGGCCTTTGCAACATATATTTGATGGCATCGGACTGAGACGCAGTGATACAAGCACTGGATAGCAAATAATATCATAATTTGGTGCAAGCGTAGTATAGACATAGGCATGTTTTCCAATAGACGTGTGCCACGACTCGGCATCCAGCAATCGCGACATAGATATGAGATAGCGTATTATTTTCCTTCGGTCTCCTAGGTCAAGGCGGCGCCAATACCTTTCTCCTCGGCAGCAATGTAGAGTCACAAAGGCTCTGATGTTTAGGCGCCTCGGAATTGGAGGAGTAGACAAGCATGTTTTAATCCTCTCGAACACCTCTTATTGCCTTGCCTCCCAAGTGAAATCGTCGTCGTTCTTGAACCGAAGAATTGGATTGGATGCATCAGCTTTTCTTGACAAGTTAACAATAAACTTCATGAGATGGTTCACTTTGTCGAGAAACTTTTCATCTCCCTTTTGCAAGTCAGAGCCTGGATTTTCTAGATGGCTCCTGTATTTGCTAGATACTCTCTATGCCATTCTTCTGAATGATGAAGCATGGGAATCTCCCAGTCGATACGCTAATGCACACCATAGCTGATTCATCTGAGTCTATACTTTGTCATCCTTTCTAACGCTAATCGTAAGTCAGACAAATAATGTGACTCGGTGTCCGTTTAACTATAACTTTGTAAATGTTGACCTCTAGTACGACTCCAAAAAGATCATGAAAATATCAGTTTCATTGCTCTTTCACATGCGACATAGACATTATTCAACCCAAAGGTCATTATCATCCACTCAAATAAATCAACGAACCGAGGGCACCTGAAGGATATAGTCGTTGAGTCCTCTTTGACAATGAAGATTTAACTGTACCACGCATTGTTGAAAGAACATATTTTGCTCTTGCTCGTGTTTTGGTGATGTTGACAATACAACATGTGCCCCTAACTTGTTGTTTAAGTGTGAACAGGTTTTTACAAATATCTTCGTTGAATTCGCAACGAGAAAAGGAAGAGAAGAAGTTGTTTCTGTCAGGAGCGGTAGTACCCCCCCCCCCCCCCCGGGCGGTAGTACCGCTGGCTTCATGCAGCCAGAGACCAGGCGGCAGTACCGCACCTCAGTACCGCCCAAACGGGCATCGGGAGCCAATTCGCGACACTGCCAGCGGTACTACGGGCGGTAGTACCGCTGGCGCAGGAGGCGAAGGCGTGGTCAGCGCCGATGGTTGACCGAGGCGGCGGCAGTACCGCTCTCGGTACCGCCCAAAGGGGTTCGGGCGCGCATTCGCGGCACTAGCCGCGGTACGTACTACCGGCGGTAGTACCGCCGGCGCGGGAGCGAGGGTGGTCAACGCCCTGCTTTGAAGCGTGGTCGCTGGAGGACCGTTGACCGCGGCGCAGAAGGCGCCAATGGTAGTACGGCCCGGCGCAGCGGTACTACCGCTGGCTCGGGCTGGAGAGCTCCAACGGCCAGATTTTTTGGAGGAGTATTTAATGCCCTCGACCTACCTCCAGCCAAGTAGCTCGCCTAAAACTTGAAGACCACCATTGTTGCAAGCTCAAAACTTCTAGATCTCCCAATCCCTTCTCCCAAACTCGTTGATCTTTGGAGGATTCAAGGAGAAGGCGCGGATCTACATCTTCACCAAAGCATTCTTCATTTCCCCCTCATTCACTTGAGAGATTTGAGCCTAGGGTTTCCACTAGGAAAACCTAGTCATCTTGTTGTACTTACTTGCTTGTTACTTTTGTGTAGCAGTGTTGTGGTGTTTGGGAGCCCTCAATCCTTTTGTGGGTTGAGCCTCAAGTTTGTTGTAAGGGATCCGGATTCCGCCTTGAAGGATTTCGATAGTGGAAGGTGAACCGAGCTTTTGGTCAAGGTTCATCGGAGAATAGGGTGAGGCATTTGTGGCGTTTGAGTTTGAAATTCACACCCCTCAAACGAGACGTACTCCCCTAAAAAGGAGGAACTCGGGAATACATCCTTGTCTCCGCGTGCTTCCCGTTTGGTGACTCCTTACTCGCTAACTCTTACTTGTTTCTTGCTTAGTCTTGTGTTAACTTGTCATATAGGTAAATTCACCGTAGTTGCATATCTAGAGAATTACCTTTGTGTCAAGCCTAAATTCAAAAAAAGTTAAAAATTGAGTAGCACCTATTCATCCCCCTCTAGGTGGCCATACCGATCCTTTCAGTTATTATCTAGGAAATTGATGACCTTGTATCCTAAAGCACCGCTGATGATCATATCGGCTATCGACATAGGATTGACATTGTGTGTTCACTAGTAGGGAAAAACTTATAGATGTAAGGTTGTTACTGACGGGCAAAATAGCCGCGCGTTAGTGCTAGTGGTGTCTAGTTACCACTGACGCACGTGCAAAGCGCGCGTCAGAGATAAGTGAGTCCTGAGTGAGAAAATGGGGCGACATACCACTGACGCGCGAAATAGCTGTGCGTTCGGATGCGCGCCGGAATTTTGAGGCCAACCGCGCGAGCAGAATTTTTTTGAGGCCCTATCCTATCAGAAACGTAGGCCTAGCTCTCGCTATCCTCCCAGCACCGCCTCCCTCCCGCCCCTCTGGATCTCCTCCATCCTTATCCTCTCCCTCTCGATCCCCTTTCTTCTTCGCCGCCATCGCCGTTCCTCCGCTCGATCTCCGACATCCCTCTCGCCGACGCCTACCTCCCTCTTCTCTTCTCCACTCCATCCCTCCGCCCCACCGCTGGCAGCGCGCATCAAGATGCGGATCGATGCTGCTCGTCGGCTGTATCAAGCGACGCCGCCTTCAAGGTCGCCGCCATGGAGGACCTCGACCACTCTCTCCCGACGCCGCCGACGACCTCTACTCATGTATCCCGATGCCTTCCAGCTCCGGTGTCCCGTCCGCATTTCAAGGGAGCGGTGGTGGCTCCCACCCACCCCGATCCCCTCTCCCTCCCCAGCGGTGACCTAGGAACAGCAGCTGCTCCTCGCCGGCAAAGCGCCTCCTCGTCGTGCTGATTCCGCCGCCTCCAAGCTCGAAGACGAGATCCCCACTCGCAGCTGCTGATTCCGCCGGCCGCCGCCTCCAAGCTCCTCCACGCGCCTCTTACATCCACTGCGACGACCTCTCCACCTCCGTCTGCATCATCTGTCGCCAGGAACCCTAGCTGGGCAAGGTACGGCAATCTCTCTATGCCTCTCTCTGTTGTTGTATGTCACTCTGCTCCGTTGTTAATTCTGCTTGGATGTTGCTCTGCTGATGTAATCTTGCTCAAGATTCTTGTTTGTGCTCAAAATTTGTGTATGATGTGTCTGTATGTTGCTCTGCTTGTGTATGCTGCTTGTAATTGTATACTGTATGTTGTATGTTATGCAGCTCTATTTACTGGTTGTGCTGTTGTAGTGGTGTGTCTTCTTTTTGGACATAGGGATTTCGGGCTGGTGTGGCTTCTTTTTGGACACATGGATTTGGGGGGATCTTGTGGCTTCTTTTTGGACATAATTTGGGGCTGGTGTGCCTCTTTTGGACACCTCATTTGGTGTAGATTTAGGGCTCGTTGTTAAGAGTTAAGAACTTAGTAGTTTGTAGTTAAATGTAATGAACTAATGTTTAATTTCTGTTGTTCCTAACGTGTGGTGCTCATGCTTGCTATTACTCATATGTGCATGTTTACTGCTTACTAGTACTAATGTATGCTTCACTCCCCCCTACAACAAAACAGCAATTTTAGTTTGGGACTAGTATCATCATGGTAATGCTCACAAGCCTGTACTGTCAAATTGCTTAACTGAATTTTATCTGAACATTTGTTAGCAGTAGAAAGAATTTGATTGTATCAAGAACTAGCCGTAGCAGTTAAGCTAATGCTACTACTCCTCTGAAGTTAACTGAACATTTGTGCAACTAAAGTTAACTGAAGTAGGATGAACATTTTCTTGCTGGAGTGAACTTAGGATGAACGTTTACTTGCTGGAGTATTTATAGGAGTAAACTTCAGTGCAAGTAAGCTTGACACATAAGTAGGATGGAAAGACAGACCTAAGTATTTCCTAGCATCGTGTTGGTTAAAACCTGTTTCCCATTAGCCATTTGACACATCCAACTAATTAGTCCTGTACATGTATATGCTTCTGGGTGAACATAGCCTGGCCCTTGATTATGTTTCTGTTTCGTAAGATAAAAATGTATTCGGAAGTTTCGTAAGATAAAAATGATCAGTTGCTCTATTGGTTCGCTACCTTCCTCAGATGTTTTCCCAACTTAAAGAGACTGCATATCATGGTATTTGTTGTCACCAATTCAAGTCCATCTTACATTTTCTACATATTTTGTGCATGCAGTTTGTTAATTATACATAGTGCTTCTGATTAATGCATAGAATCATCCATCTTACATTTTCTACATATTTTGTGCATGCAGTTTGTTAATTATACATAGTGCTTCTGATTAATGCATAGAATCACTTCATGTCAGTTATTTTGATATATGGTCTTTTGGTTTCGTCCACTGTAATGTGAATGATGATAGTGATGCAAGCTAGTTTAAGTAAAATTTTCACGCGTTAAGGTAACGAGCACATTGCCTGGATGCACCTTGCCAATTATGTTGTATACAATGTGGCCAGTTATAGTGCCATGCCTTGCATTTATTCTCAGCCATCGTGCCTTCTCCCAAATCTACATACATAGACTTGAATACACGATTAGTATTATGTAAGGGTTTCGTACTCATCTGTAATGCTCTGTTTGTATTGTAAATTGACATTTGAATACAGCCTGCTTGAGTAGCAGTGCTTGAAGTGCTCCCAGCATATGTTCAGCATCCAGCGGCAACGGAATCGACACGGGGCTGCGGCACCAACGACGACAGCATCAACATGAGGTTGTGGCAGCGGCGACGAAGACTTTGGCACGGAGCTGCGGCTACGACGACATCGAGCTGTGGCGGCGACGATGGCATCGACACGGGGTGCGTCTGCGGCACCGACGACGACGACATCAACACTAGTTCATGTGAATTTTCATACCCAACAAGGTGAGCATTTTATTTCTTTTTGTAATTTAAACTACTAGTCGTTAACCCAAGCATTTGCACGGGCTAGTTTTCATATTGACAAAAATAGCGAAGAAGTTCCACTGCCATTTGGGAGATATCGGTTCCAACTTTAATTCTGAAAGCATGTAATTGTTTTTCTTGGTTGTCTATGCCAATAAGTTAATTCTTTAAATAAGTTTCAAAATGAAGCTTCACATGAAAGCATGTTTTTAATTATGTTTCAACAGCCCATTAACTTTATATATGTGTGCATTAAGATCTAGTAATGTTCATTATTTTGAATTTGACTGTAGACCCGTATACCAAAAAAGTGTAGCTTTATACCTTACCTTAACCTTAACAAAACCTTTTGTCCCAAACAAGTTGGGGTAGGCTAGATATGAAACCCTGTCACGAGGACTTCTCAGGAGGTCACCCATCCTGGTACTACTCTCGCCCAAAGGGGTTTCATATCCAAAAAAAAAAGTGTAGCTTTATAGCTTAAACTAAATTCTATTATATGGAGAAACTAACTTGAGTGTATAAACCTACTCTCATCTTATGATAACTTTATATCTGCATGCATTAAGAACTATTAATATTCATTATTTGGAATTAGATTGCACACTCGCATACCAAAAACTGTACTTTATAGCTTAAATTAAATTATATCGAGAAAACTATTTTGAGTGTATAAACCTAGTCTCATCTTATGAGCTTGAATTATGTACGATATAGAAAGCCTAGACCTTGGATCTATGCATGTGAATAATAACTGGTTCGTACCGAATTAGTAAATGTACTATTTCACAGCAGAAAACAGGATTTAGATCTGACGTGTGGTACTAATTAAATATAAAAATATTAATAATATCAACTTTTCTTTGACATGCAGTCACACCTGATTCCAACATTACTGCATGCTCGTATCACTCTGTCCCGATGCATGCATGTCTTGCGTACATGATTGATTGATTGGGCAGTGCGTAGTACTATATATGGAGAGAGTCCTGTCATAAGCGAGAAATCTTGCAATAAGTAAACTACGCTACCGAGTAGGAATTTACATCAGCCATGGCAGAAACGCAGCACAGACACCTGCGACAGGAGCAGCAGCGACTGCTCTGCATGGTTGTGCACCACTTTTTTTGACGGGCAAAGATATAATTATTTGCTACTCCTAGGATTCGAACCACGGTGCGATGACCAATGCCAATAGAACAGCGGTAACTCACGGGACCCAACCACAGATCTAATGGTTATATTACATTGTTAAGCTCCATCCGACGGTTGACGTTATATTTTTCAAGGATTAACGTGGTGTATGCTTCTAGGACTCTTACCAAGCCATGAGTTACGATCTTTAGATCCTATCCATAGATTTTACATCTTACGGTGCCTCGTATGGTGCCTCCAATTAGTAAATATAAGAAAGATGTGTGTTAAACAAAACGCCATAGGTTTTTCACTATGTGTTTTAAATTCTTGTCCTGTAATTAAAAACATGATGCTTGGCAGTATAAAACGAAGGAGGCAAAGATGACGACGACATGGGCTACGGCGACAACGACACAGGGCTGTGGCAACGACATTGGTCACAAGGCTGCAGTGGCGTCGACGACGGGCTGCGGCGCCAACAACAACCACAAAATCGACATGATCTTATGTATACTAGATAGATGCAATGTCATAAGGTGGACGTATGGATGAAACATGTATGTATTTGGATGTATACTAGGAAAAATGAAATATATGGATAAATTGACATTTGAATACAGTCTGCTTCATCTATTTTTGGACAAATAGATTTATGTGAAAATTAATTTATTTTAATCCCAAAAATGTTACCAGTGACGCACAGACTAGACGCACGTCACTGGTACTCCTACTAGTGACGTGCGGAAGAAAGGGCACGTCAGTTAAGATTGTAATACTCGAATATTGATTGATTGATACGGCCGGACTACATGGGTATTTATATTACAAAAGCACAACCGACTTAGGCTAGAACCTTCCTTGTACTACAAGCCTAATAGAGTCCTACTCGTAACATGATATACTCTAACACCCCCCGCAGTCGAATCGGTAGTGACGCGGATAGCTGGAGCGTCGCGGACGGTCTGACTGGAGCACAATCCGAAGTCGCGAACTGGTGAGGGAGCCGAGGTGATAGCCCTTATGCCGATGTTGATGTAGCCGAGTTGTGGGCGCTGTAGTTGTGGTCGATGTTGTCGTTGTTGGGGTAGACGAGATAGACTTTTGCTGGAGTTGATGTAGACGAGGTAGGCGACACGCCTTGCCGAGTTTGCCAGACTCGGGAACGCGTCGGGGACGAAGGCACACGCCGGTGTTGCTAGTACCGGACATGCGAAGACAGGGACCACCATGAACCATGCGAGCCAGAGCCGGATGAAGAAGCAGAGGAGATCTCCGTGATCGGCGGCGCGTAGCGCAGATTTTCCGCCGTTGTTGCCGGAGTAGACGAAAAAAGTTGCAAAAAGTAAATTGAGCAAAAATAAAAATAGACTGCAACTCTGGCGGCTCGGTTTGTGGTGGACGAAGATGGCGTGGTGGTTGTTGAAGACGTTTGAGCTTGTAGGGGTAGTAGATGTCGGAGATGTTTGTTGGTGTAGATAGTTGCCGGCGAGGTAGTAGATGCTGGGTACGTTGTTGATGTAGAAAATTGTCGACGATGATGACCACGAGCGTAGTTGGTGCAGCCCTTGTGTTGACGGCGAGGCGCGTACTTGGGAACAAGCTTGTCCCGTCGATGTTGTCGAAGACGACCCGGCGTGGTGGCGACGTGGAGGTTGCAGGCGGCGACGACGCGTGGGGCGCCGTGTACGGTGTCCTTCACATGGTCGATGACGAGTAGTTGCCGAGAGGAGTCGACGACGTGTTGTAGTAGAGGCGCACGAGGATGACAGGCGGCGGGCGACGCAATCCGATCTATGATCGGCGAAAGAAGAAGAAACACCGGTCAAGTGGCCGGTTAGAAAATTTCGACGACTAAAGATCTAATCTACTTGCGCAGCCCCCGGCGGAGATGAATCTCCCCGGGGGCGGCGCGGCGGAAGCTGTGGTGGCTAAACCCTAGGATGCGGAGCGAACCGCTCTGATACCATGCAAGATTGTAATACTCGAATATTGATATACTCTAACAGTCAGTAGTAGCCTCTTCCCTACTAGTGGTTGCTCAGTTTAAGTCTCTGAAATCAATGCACCATGATCTTATCAGATCCTTTCTTCTTGACCGGTACAATGTTTCAGATCCAGTCACTATATATGCACGACCTTATGAAATTAGCTTTGAGGAGCTGACCGATTTCGCCCTTGATCTGGTTATCTATCTTTGGATTAAATTTTCTAGTCGGTTGTTTATGTGCCTGAAACCATCTTTGATTGGCAACCGAGGCTTGAATAGCTCTCGACTTAACCCTGGAATCTCGTGGTACTCCCACGCAAACCAACCAACATATTCTTTAACTAACATGATTAGAGCATGCTTATCATCGGCTAAAAAATTCTTACTTACGAACTTCGGCCTCTACACAATGTCACCTCCAATATCTACCTGTAGTGGATAGCCCGATATAAAGCCTTGTCCCAATTTATCTATGTCGTCTAGTTTTTCAATTGCATCGTACATATCGTTCATATCAGCTCGATACTTGTCTAATGCTTATGTAGCACTGTTCATTGGGATCCATTAACTAATTGTTTCGGAGATGATTACTTCCAATTGGATTGAAGGATACTGGAACAAACCCATCCTTGGTGGCGCTCAGGAAGTCAAATCGGGTAAAGTTGCGTCTTGACAGACACATAGCATTTGGATGTTGCCAATCTGCTAGCGGCGCGCCAAAGAAATGCAAGGCAAGTCATCTGCATGGACAATTTCCACTTTGTCATCAACCCACTTTATGAGTCGTTGGTGCAGTGTTGATGGAATGCATTGGTTAGCATGAAGCCAGTCGCGCCTTAGCAAGATGTTGTAATTACCTTGCACATCGACAACAAAGAAGGTTGTAGCTAAAGCCTTGCTCCTGACAGTGAGCTCTAAACTCATAGTGTTTCTGGATTCCAATTTCTCGGTGCCTTCAACCCATTCAGCACCATATTGGTTTTCACTAAGTTGGTTTCTTCCAGCTCTAGTTTCTTGAAAACCGAATAAGCCATCAGGTTTACCACGGTTCCACCATCGACCAACATCTGTGAAACCGGGAAGTCGTCTATGTAAATAACTTGTCTTGAGAAAATATAATCGATGAAGATTCATCAATTCTTCATGAGTTAGCTAAGTCTCTAATGTTCTTTAACAACACTTATTAATCAAGTTTGTGATTGGTCTTCCCCAAACAAGTTGGATAGTAATAAGTTAGTCACAATAGTCTTAGTAATGCAAAACAATTCTTTTATTAAAACCACTTTGATTACCAAAATACTTGGAAAACACATCTAGATATCATCAATTATAATAGGATTGGATAAGGTACCTTTATTGTATTAAGACAATATGTGACATTCATCATGACACATGTAGAAACATTTATTTCCTCCTTTCATCTTATTTGATTTCTCAACTTGCGAAGCATTAGCTTGATTCTTCACTAGTAGGAAAACGGCCTTTAGTGGCGCACCAAAAAAGCTTTCTGTGGCGCATGGTCGGTGCGCCACAGAATCCTCGCCACTAAAATTATAATTCTGTGGCGCACCGGCCCATGCGCCACAGAAAACCCAGAATTTTGTGGCGCACTGCACTACCATGCGCCACAGATTGTGTTTTTCAGGTTTACAAAAAAATATGGCTGCCACCGCAGCCACCGCGGTCGTCGACGTCAGGCTGGGCTCCCGCGCCTTCACAATTTCGCCGCGCTCTGGGCCTGCAGGTCGTCGCGGCGGGCGGCCCGGATCTAGAGGCGAGCATGGAGGAGGCGGTGGTGGTCGAGGCCTTGAGGGCAGCGGGGCGCGGGCGGAGTCGGCGACCGACGAGGGAGACGGCTGGAGGCGAGGATGTTGGAGGCGGTGGCGGCCTCGGCCTCGGCGCGGTCGTCGGCCTCCCGTGCGCACATCTGGTCCTCTGCTCCGGCGCGGGATAGAGGGCTGCGGGGCGGCGCGCCTCGCTGCGGTCGCCAGCTCCCGCGCCGCGCTCGGCCAGCAGCTGCGCGTAGGCGGAGGAGGAGGTGGCGGGCCGGGCGGCTTCGAGTTGGGTGCGGGCGCTATGGGCATCGAGGACGGCGTGGGCGGCGGCATGGAGGAGAGGACAGGGAGGGCGGCGGCGTGGAGGAGATGCGAGGCAGGGCGGCGGCAGGTGGGCGTGAGGGCGAGCCCGAGGGGAGGCCGGTGGCAGCGTGTTGTGCGTGCATGTCTTGTGTGCGTGAAGGAGAGAAAGAAAGGGGATAAGGCAGAGAAGAGATCGATGAGACGATGAGTAGTGTGCGTGTGTGTTGTGTGCGTGAAGGAGAGAGTAGAAAAAACAAAATAAAAGGATAAGGAGAACGTGCGGTGGTGAAATAGGATAAGGAGAGTGAAAGAACGTGCGGTGGGCTCAGTCCAAATTACCTGTGGCGCACGGCACTGGGTGTGCCACAGAAAGCAGCATTTCTGTGGCGCACGGGATTGGGTGCGCCACATAAAGCAGCATTTCTGTGGCGCAAGTTGCATGTGCGCCACAGAAATGTGGCTTTCTGTGGCGCATATACAGCATGCGCCACAGAAAGCCATATTTTTGTGGTGCATTTGGTTTTCGTGCGCCACAGAATTCAAAATTTCTGTGGCGCATGCAAAACAATGCGCCACAGAAATTATTTCTGTGACGCATGGCTATTTCGTGCGCCACAAAAAGTGATCCACAGAAAGGCAGTTTCCTACTAGTGCTTCTTGGGAAATGATATTTTTTTCAACTCGTGATTAAGTATGAGGCTGAAGTTAGAGCCGCTTCCCTTGTTGCTTCTCACTAAGAGGCTTCTTTCTCAATTTGGAAGGTCTACAACCTTGCACTTGAAGCAAACAATGTTGACCAAATTCTTGATTTGATCTTGACCCTTCTGTTTTTTCTTAGACTTTTTTTGTTATTGGAGTTGAATCCAAATCCACTCTTGTCATTGGATGATTTTTCACACTCAAAATATCGTCGAGTACGAACTTCCCTTCATGATGTTTTTCAAATCTTTCTTCGAGTAAGTGACTTGGGCCTTGACCTTTATTATTTTCTCTACATGGTTAGTATCGACACAAGTACTATAGGAAGTAAAATGTTCATTGTTAGAGAAACAAGGCATGTAATTAAAGTAACACAAGTACTGGTGATGTTATTGGTGTTGATTTCTCCAGGTTTAAAGATCTTACCATCAGCCATGATGGTCCGATGTAAGATTGATTCCCAGTGGAGTTGCCAAAAAGTGTGTTCACACACGCGCATCTGAAATCGCATCGCCGAACGTGATGCATGAGACAATGATGCAGTGAGAGACCGACTACAGGTGTGATACACAACACATAGTTGCATATCTAGAGAATTTACCCTTGTGTCAAGCCTAAATTTGAAAAAGAGTTAAAAATTGCGTAGCACCTATTCACCCCCCCTCTAGGTGACCATACCGATCCTTTCAATTGGTATCAGAGCCTCGGCTCTTTATTCGGGCTTAACCGCCTAAGAGAAGTATGGCCATTGACAAGCATGGAAATGAGATTCCCGATCTCCCCATCATGTCCACTTCAGTTTTCATAGAGGACTTTAATCCCATGAAGAGCTCTATGGAAACTAAAATGGATAAGTTGCAAGAGACGATCTTGAAACTCATGGAGGCGAAGGAAATCTCATCTCTCTCACTCCTCTTTCTTCGGAGCCTCCTAAGAAACCCGAGGAGGAAGAAGTTGATGGGAAGAAGAAGGGGTTGACCAAGATAAAATTGACTCCCCAACTAAACAACTAATGGTTCGGAGAATACGGTAGAGTTCCTTTTCCATACTCTCCGACCTACCTATCCCTCATCCTCCTATACACCTAAGGGGAAACCCACCTAAGCTAAATGCATCTTTGTTTACTAAATGGCAATCTTCTATGAGATCTTATGTGA
Organism: Poa pratensis; assembly: GCA_947311845.1. Taxonomy (NCBI): domain Eukaryota; kingdom Viridiplantae; phylum Streptophyta; class Magnoliopsida; order Poales; family Poaceae; genus Poa; species Poa pratensis. Next base: position 31,914,368 of record CAMZMU010000081.1, read on the forward strand.
ACAGTGCATCTATCGAGCTTTGGAGGATCATTGAGCAAGGATACCAAGCCGTGGATGAATCCAACAAGACAAGGGAGATGTGGTGATTGTCAACTAAATGCCACCACTCTTGATTTGATCCGAGATGCCGTGGGAGATGATGATTTGTCTCACATCGAGCATTGCACCACCGCCAAAGAAGCTTGGACGTGCCTCATTGAGGTGTTCGTTGGAAATGAAAGCATGAAGAGAAACCGGTTTGAGGAAATGAGCAACAAGGCCGAAGGGTTCTTCATGGAAGATGGAGAAGACCACGAGCAAATGTATCGAAGACTCAAGCCCTTGCCAATGCCTATAAGCTCTTGGTGCGCCCATGTGAATGATGCTTGGATCAAGAGGAAGTATGTGAATGCTCTCTTGCCCTTTGAACCGGCCGACTTGAAGAGTCTCCAAGGAAGGCACAACTATCCACAATTGACCTCCAATGAAGTCATGCAAGAGATGCAATCTTTCAAAGTTCAAGCCAAAATTGCACAAGACTCTCGTGCCCGAGCTATTGGAATGCAACAAGGAGCTTCACTTGCTTTGAAGGCCAAGGTGGTTGAACACAATGAAGATCAAGATTGTGAAGATGTGTCCTCCATGGACCCCGAAGAACTCAAGATTGCTCATAGAGACTATGTGGCTCTTGCGGCAAGGACCTTTTGGAAGAATCCATCCAAAGCTAAAGCTCAAGTGGAGCAAAAGTTCAAATCTAGTGGTTTCAAGGAGGGCAACCCAAAAATGAAGACTTGCTTCAATTGCCAAGATAGATATCACTATGTTGCCGAGTGTCCCTATGAGAACCGTGAAGAACATGGAGGAAGGCTTGTTCTCAAGAATGCCTCAAAGTCCCCTAGCAAGAAACCTTTCTTCAAGAAGAACCTTCCCAACAAGAAGCCACCTTCAAGAATGGTATTGGTGACAAGAGAGGAGTACATGTCCGGGAGAAGATGAAGAAGAAACCACAAGTGAAGTTGCCGCTATTGCTATTACTTCATCAACAACTCCTCTCTTTGAATCCCCCAATGAGAACATCCCTCCAATCCGCCAAGTGTCTCATGGCCAAGGCCACCGAGGTATCATCTCTTCCACTTCCAAGACTATGAATGAAATGGATGATCTTATTAGTCTTAGAATAAAGGAAGAAAATGTTGCTTTGGATCGTTTCATGACTAACTTGCAAGGTGAAGCCAAGAACGCTTTGAAGCTCTTATGAGCGATTATGGGATGACAAGAGCTTTGAGGAGAAGGGAGACTTGAAAGAGAGTATGCTAATGACATTGCCGCTCTCACCGTGGCTCTTGAGGAAGAGCATGAGCTTCGTGTCTCTCTTGAAGAGAAACTTGAAAATCTTGATGAGTCACAAAATGCAATTTTTCTCAAATCATTAAAGAACGTGACCATGCATTGCAAAATATAAGCTTTACAAGAAAGAAAAGGTTGAATTTGGTGTTGGTCATGATAGACTAACCGAGGAGCTAGAGAAGCTCACCAAGGCCCACAAGGCCTTGGAGAGTGAACACTCTATCCTCACCAAGTCTTTTGAACAACTTCAAATTCAATCATCTAAAACTAATGTTCCTAGTTCCTCTACTACTTCTTGTGATCATGCAAATGTCATTGAGGAAAATGCTAGGTTGAAGGTCGAACTTGCCAAGGCCTCTATTCCCAAAGCAAGCCTCTTGATGATCTTTTGCAAATGCAAAAGCCACACATTGGGAAAGAGGGTCTTGGTTATGTTGCCAAGAAGAAGAAAAGAACAAGAAGAAGGCCAAGCCCGCACAAGCAAAGAAGACTACCATTGCGAGTGGTGATGCCACAAGGGGCAACACTCCTCGTAATGACTTTGCGGGACATGCTAACCCCAACTATATTCTTTATGTTGATTATTATGGGGATGTTTATGCTAAATATGTTGGTCCTTATGATGGTTTCATTGCTTACTCTATTTGGGTTCCTAAGACCCTTGTTGCTAACAAAAGAGGACCCATTGCAAGATGGGTACCTAAAACCAAGCAATGATTTCTTGTAGGACTATGCTTCCGGTGGGTCGAAATGGGTGATTGATAGTGGATGCACAAGTCATATGACCGGAAGCAAGGAGATCATGACGGAGTTGAGACCAAATACAAATCAATCAACCGTCACTTATGGAGATAATTCTAAAGCGGAGGTAAAGGGCCTTGGCAAGGTGGTAGTGCAAGGGATATCACCCTTGTGAATGTCATGCTTGTTGAGTCCCTTGGTTACAATTTACTTTCCGTTCGTGCCGTTAATAAGATGGGTTTTGCCGTTCACTTTGATATTGATATTGTGGTACTCATGTGGAGCAAGACTCTAAAGGTCGCTTACGTTGGGTATGTCAAAAATGAGTTGTTTGTGGTAGACTTTTCGGAGTCAACCAACTCTCAAGCGATGTGCTTATTCGGAAAGGCCGACGTGGGGTGGTTGTGGCATCGCCGCTTGTCCCATGTCAATATGAGAACTTTGCAAAGTCTTCACAAGGGTGGCCACATTCTTGGACTAAAAGAGAATGTTTCTTTTTCTAGAGATCGTCTTTGTAGGGCTTGTGTTGAAGGAAAGATGCATGATTCTCCCCACCCAAGCAAGACCATCATTTCATCAACAAGGATATTGGAACTTCTTCATGTTGATCTATTTGGTGCCGTGCCTCAACCTAGTCTTGGTGGGAAGAAGTATTGTTTGGTGATTGTTGATGACTATTCAAGATTTACATGGGTTTATTTCTTCAAGTCGAAGAGTGAGACCCAACAAGCCGTCATCGACTTCTCCAATGAAGTTCAACGTCAACACAATGTCCTATATTGGCCATTAGAAGTGACAATGGCTCCGAGTTCAAGAACTACACCCTAAATGAGTTTCTTAGTGAAGAGGGAATTCGTCATCAATATTCCGCTGCGTATACCCCTCAACAAAATGGTGTAGCCGAGAGGAAGAACCGGACCCTTATGGATATGGCAAGGTCTATGTTGGCGGAGTTCAAGACGAGGCCATCTCCACGGCATGTCACTCATCTAACCGGCTCTACTTCCGCACGGGAAAGAAGTTCACTCCATATGAAATGCTTACCGGCAACAAGCCCAATATTTCCTACTACCGGGTGTTCGGTTGTAAGTGTTTCTATAAATCAAAGGTTATCGTTTATCTAAATTTGAGTCTAAGGCTTTAGAGGGTACTTTTGTTGGTTACGGTGCCGAATCCCACACTTATAGAATCTACGACAAGTCCTTCGGGATCGTTGTAGAATCTTGTAGTGTGGAGTTCGATGAGAATGACGGCTCCCAAGTGGCGCAATTTCATGTTCGTGATGTAGATGATGAGGAACCTCAAGATGCAATAAGGCGAATGGGCGTGGGATTCTTTCGCCCAATCGAGATCCACCATGAGGCGCCTCAAGAAGGACCAAGCTCCACCCATGTGGAGCATTCATCATCACAAGTGGAACCGCACCATCCGATGGAGCAAATGATGCACCTAGCCAAGAACAAGTTCAAGACCCTCCTCATGTTGATCAAGTTGCTACGCAAGAACCAAGTTCTCCAATTGTTGATGCTAGCCATGATCAAGACCAAGGTCCATCCTCTCCTTCTAGTGATGAAGGTGTGCACATTGAAGACCAAGGTCATCATTCCGGTCAAGACGGGGACACAAATGATCAAGATGATCAAGAGATACCTCCTAGCTCCTGAGGATATCGAACCCGTCGTCATGCAAGAAATGTCAAGACCATGGAAAGAAGACAACATTTTTGGAAAATATTATTGGTGATTTGAAGAGCAAGGTTGTGACTAGAAGACAATGTGCAAACTTTAGTGAACATCAAGCACACATATCCATGGTGGAACCAAAGAAAGTCTTTGAAGCTATTGAAGATCCGGATTGGTTGAATGCAATGCATGAAGAGCTCAATAACTTCAAGCGCAACAAAGTGTGGAAGCTAGTTGAGAAGCCAAAGGAGTGCCGCAATGTTATAGGCACTAAGTGGATATTCAAGAACAAGCAAGATGAACATGGCATGGTGGTGAGGAACAAGGCAAGATTGGTGGCTCAAGGGTACTCTCAAGTTGAAGGCATTGATTTTGGAGAGACCTATGCTCCCGTGGCTCGCCTTGAGTCCATCCATATCCTCCTTGCATATGCATCTCATCATAATTTTATCTTGCAACAAATGGATGTGAAAAGTGCTTTTCTAAATGGTCCACTTAAAGAATTAGTATATGTTAAGCAACCACCGGGTTTTGAGGATCCCAAACTCCCTAACCATGTCTACAAGCTCGATAAGGCACTCTATGGACTTAAACAAGCTCCACGTGCATGGTATGAGCACCTTAGAGAGCTTCTAGTAGACCGTGGATTTGAGGTTGGGCAAATCGATCCCACTCTCTTTACCAAGAGAGTAAAAGGGGAGCTTTTCATATGCCAAGTCTATGTGGACGATATTATCTTTGGCTCAACTAACAAAGCTTTCAATGATGAATTTTCAAAGCTTATGACCGATAGGTTTGAGATGTCCATGATGGGAGAGTTGAAGTTCTTCCTTGGTTTTGAGATCAAGCAATTGAAGGGAGGGACTTTCATCTCTCAAACTAAATATATCCAAGACATGCTCAAGAGGTTTGATATGATAGGTGTCAAGGAGAAGCGCACACCAATGGACACCAAGGTTCATCTACAACTTAACCCAAAGGGTATAGATGTCGATCAAAAGGTATACCGTTCCATGATTGGTTCTTTGCTCTATCTTTGTGCATCTAGACCCGATATTGTGTTGAGTGTAGGGGTGTGTGCAAGGTACCAAGCCGCTCCTAAAGAAAGCCACATGGTGGCGGTCAAAAGAATCCTACGATATTTGATTCATACCCCAAAGTTTGGTTTGTGGTACCCCAAGGACAAGGTTTTCTCTCTTCGTGGGTACACGGACTCGGATTGGGCCGGTGATCATGATGATAGGAAGTCAACTTCCGGGGCTTGCCAATTTCTTGGTGCTTCGGTGGCGAGTTGGTCTTCCAAGAAGCAAAATTGTATATCTCTCTCCACCGCCGAAGCCGAGTATGTGGCGGCCGCAAGTGCATGCACCCAATTGTTATGGATGAGGCAAACTTTAAAGGAATACGGTGTCAATTGTGACAAAGTGCCTCTTTTATGTGACAATGAAAGTGCTATCAAGATTGCACAACCCGGTGCAACATTCAAGAACCAAGCATATTGAGATTCGTCATCATTTCATTCGAGATCATGTTGCCCGAGGTGATATTGAGCTAGGCCATGTTCCCACAAGAGACCAACTTGCCGATATTTTCATGAAGCCTCTTGATGAAGCAAGATTCACTTATTTGAGGAATAAGCTAAATATCATGGATTCAAGGAGCTTGGCTTGACTATTTTGCATACACACCTATGTCTTGACTATGTATTGTGTTTAGGTGTAGGCATGGACATAGGGGAGTGCGGTCCTAATACATTGGACTATCCCTCCCCCATTATGCCGACATCAAGAAATCATTTGCCTCTCTATATTCGTGTTATGAATTGTGAGCTTAAATGACGAGTAGTGGTAGTGAACCCAAGATATATCTTCGCGGTGTCATGCCACATACACTCATACATGGTGGCCTAGGCCACCACCCTCCTCCTTATGAGGAGTTGATCTTATTTGATTCTTATTTGGGTTTCTAGACCTTTTTGCTTTGGGAGAGTGCTTAAATTTGGCCTTTTGTGTTGATTCTTGCAAATTTGGGCATACTCTCTCTCTCTCTCTGTCTCTCTCTCTCTCTCTTCGGTGTCAAGTTCTATCCTAAGCCAAAACCTTCTCCCTCAAGCCCTCTCTTTCAAAAATGCCTTTTTATTTCGTGCTCTCGGTTATGTTGAAGGTCGGAACCGGCGACAAAGCGTTGTTACGACCCCTTTTTGGGCCATAACAGTCTTTTGCCCCTAGGCACCGGTACTACCGGTCCTGGAAGCGGTACTACCGCTGGCACGGGTGCCTCAGCCCCTTACCAGCGCGTGGGGCCCTTCCCGGGCCGTGCAAGAATCGGGAGCTGTACTACCGCTGGATCGAGATCGAGCGGTAGTACCGCTCGGGCGGAAACGATTGGATAAGCGTTCGGGGTGGACGAGCGGATGTCAACTGCTTCCACTTTCCCCATCCGCCCCATCCTCTCCAACTCCGATCCGCCGTCGTCGGCCTCCACCCTCGTCGGGATGGAGCTCCCCGGTCGTGGATCTCGCGATTCTTGCCCCGGGACGGCTTGGGCATCTCTCCTCTCCCTCGATCCTTTGCCATGAGCACCCGTAAGTTCTCTCCGGCTTGGGCTTCCGGTGAAGGATCTAGTTGATGGATGAAGATGACTAGATTGCTTTCCTCTCGGTTTTCTTGATGAATTGGTTCGGTAGAGATGCAATTTAGGAAGTCTAGAACCTTGTGTAGCGATTTTGTGAGTAATCATTGGCTAGATTTGTAGTTCCTCATCTAGAGTTGTTGGATTTGACTAGGGATATTCTTCATGTTCTTCATTGAATGGCTTACCATCTTGTGTCAAATCCAATCCTACTAGATGTTGTACTCTCACCTAGAAATCGATTTCTCCAATTTGTGTACACCCGTGTTCTTGGTTCCCTATTCATGAAGTACTTGTGCATTACTCATCTCTGTGCTTTCCCTATCCATTGCTTCTTCACAGGTGGGGCTGGTTCTAGTGGTTCCGATGCTCAGGGCAAGAAGCAAAGGTGTGATGAGATGGAAGAAGAGTTCGACCCCGCTGGTACCAAAGGCAGAAAAGGTGCTTCCAAGAAGAAGCCTGCAGCCAAGGGCAAGACCCTCTCAGCTAGTGAAATGTCTGACAAAGACTATACATCCTTGAGGAACAGAGATCCATATGCCGTTGATAGGATGAATTTGACCCCTCAGTTCCGTGGCAACAATCCTTTCTTCTATACTCGTTTTCAAGAGGAGTGCTACAATGAGATCCTTCACCGGAAGCCCAATGACAATGTGATCGAACAACGGTACATTGATATCCACCACATGGAGAGAAAACCTGAGTATTTTGAAGATGCTTTGTCCATGTGCCAAGAGTTTGGGATCGTTCCTATCATCACCCTTCAACAGAATTATGATGAAGCCCTTGTTTGCCAATTTCTTGCCACCGTATATTTTGGCAGCGAGAACCCAAGGTACATCACATGGATGACTCGAGACAAGCAATTTACCGCCCTTTGGAGTGATGTTGGTACCATGCTTGGGTATGAAGACTTTGGTCCTCATTGGACCGATGCTCACGAAGACAAGTACTTTCGGGTCCATGTTAATCCAAGGCCTTTGACCAAGGATGACCTTGTCCCCCTCTACTTTTGGAAGAAGTTCACTGCTGGCAACTCGGAGGGTCTCTATCCTCCATATGAGATCATGCATCGCATTTACCGGACAACCATCAACCCCAAGGTCGGCAATTTGGATCAAATTCACAGCTACCTAGTTACCTTGATGGTGATGACTCATCAAATGAGAACCAAAGGGAAGAAACTGGATGTTATGGATTACCTTTGGAATGAGACATGGAATGTCACAATATACAAGAAGAATGCTTGCTCTGCCCCTCTCATCATGAGAATCATCCTTTGGGCGTGGGCCAAGGAATGTCCCGCTGCGGGGCCTAGTGACCCCAACACTTGGATCGTCCACAAGCCGAAGCAACTTCGTGTCAAAGATCATAGCGAGAAGGAAAAGAGTACCAAGACTTCTAAAGGCAAGACTAAGGAAGTTGTCGGTGACGAAGGCCCCTCACAGGCTCACTAGTAGGAAATAGGCTATAGATGGAACCACTTTCTGTGGCGCACCAATATCACCATTCGCCACAGAAAATATTCAGTGGTGCACCGGGGGTGGTGCGCCATAGAATTCGGCCCCTTTCTGTGGCGCATAACTTGCCCACGCGCCACTGAATACAGGCTTTCTGTGGCGCATGCAAACCGATGCGCCACAGAAATATTGTGGGCCCCGCCACCAATGATTGGCTTGCATCCTACGGTGCCTTTTCTGTGGCGCCTGTGGTCAGATGTGCCACAGAAATATGACATTTCTGTGGCGCATATGGCCACATACGCCACAGAAAGCACCATTTCTGTGCCGCACCTAACCCCATGCGCCACAGAAATGTGATGTTTCTGTGGCGCATGGGGTTAGGTGCGCCACAAAAATGTTTGAAATCAGATCCCACCCACCCACCCACCCCCCCCCCCCCCCCCGTGGATCGCCTTTTTTGTTTTGTAAAAATAAAAGAAAATGATAAAACCTTCAAAAAATAAAATCCTTTGAGATGTAGTTAGGTTTTAGTGTGTAGTTGGTATAGAAATTTTGAAATATGAATTTTGACCTTATTTTTTGCAAAAAACGGAAAAAAATTAAAACGCCCATAACTTTTACATACGACGTCGAAAAAATGCGTTTATTATATAAAAAAAACTAGAGAAAAATTCGAGCTCGATTTCACCGGGGTTTACCCGGTGAACTTTTCTCAGATCCTCGAAATTCCAAAAGGAAAAAAAAGTTATTTCAAAAAAGATTTTTTTTCTACAAAATCAAAACAAATTCAAAAAAGACAATTCTGTGGAGCATATCTACATATGCGCCACTGAATTGTTGGGCGGGATTCGAATTTGAATCCCGCCGGCGCCTCCCTTCTCCCTCTCTTTTTCTCCTTCTCTCCTTCTCTTCTCCACCACATCTCCCCTTCTCCTCCCTCCTCTCCTCCACACTTCTCTCCTCCACTTCTCCTCTCCACTTCTCTCCTCCACTTCTCCTCCCTCCTCCACCTCCACCTCCGGCGACTTCCTCCACCACCCCGGCGACCTCCTCCTCCTTCACCACCTCCGGTAACATCCTCCCCCTCCACCACCTCCGGCGACCTCCTACTCCTCCTCCACCTCCGACGACATCCTCCACCACCTCTGGTGACCCCCTACTCCACCACCTCCGGCGACAACCTCCTCCTCCTCTACCACCTGCGGCGACATCCTCCTCCTCCACCACCATCTCCGGCGACCCCCATCCTCCACCCACCCACCTCCGGCGACCCTCCTCCTCCACCCACCTCCAGCCAAGCCACCTACGGCCATGGCCACGGGCACCACGGCCTCCGACGAGCTCCGACGAAATTCCGGCGGCGCTAGATCCAGATCTAGATCTGGCCGCCCTTTTTTATAAATTAAAAAAAAACAATTCGGTGGCGCACGGCTGGGGGTGCGCCACTGAAATAATTCGGTGGCGCACGGGGATAGGTGCGCCACAGAATCTTGGTCTTTCTGTGGCGCATGTGCCGGTGCGCCACAGAAAAAAAAATTAGTGACGAGCATTCTGTGGCACACCCACCATGCGCCATAGAAAGCTAAAATTGGTGCGCCACTAAAAGCTTGTTTCCTAGTAGTGGCTCCCAAGGAAAGTGGCTTCACATGGATGGCTCGTCAAATGAAGAAGGCCTTTTGTGTGACCAAGGCTCTTGAGAAGCGCGCTTGGGAACGTGAAGACAAAAAAAAGCTTGCTCGTCAACTCAACATTCAACGTTGCCGTGACCAAGGTGAACAAGTGGCTTCCGGCTCGGAAAAGAACATTCCAACCTATGATCAGTGGCAAGCCAAGGACTCCAAGGGAGAAATCATCACTTGGTCGGACTATGAAGATGATGAAGAAGAAGTGTCCTCTCGTCATCGCCCTCGCCCCTCAAGCAACGAGTGAACTTGGGACGCTAGCATCGGTTTCTCCCCTTTTTGGTGTCTTGATGCCAAAGGGGTAGAAATATCTATTAGGTTTTCGAAGGGATTTGCATGGGAAGTCACATGCTTTGTGCTTTTTGGTTGTTTTTTATGAGCTTGTGAACTTTGTTTGTCTTTTTTAGTTGGTGAACCTCGGTTGTTATGCATGGTGTAAGACATGTTGAACTCTATGCTTATGTTTCCATGCTTCTGTTGCTTATGTTGTGCAAGTTGTTATTTATGCTCTATATTATATCTTGCATGGTTTGTAAAATCTAGGGGGAGTGTTGATCCTATTTGTTGTGCATTTGAGCATTGAAAAGCTATCCTTGAATATGCACACATCTAGGGGAGCTCCGTCTAAATTTTGCAAATTGTTTGAGGCAAATTGTTGTATTGTCATCATCCACCAAAAAAGGGAGATTGATAGAACATATTTTTGCTCTTGCTCATGTTTTGGTGATGTTGACAATACAACATGTGCCCCTAACTTGTTGTTTAAGTGTGAACAAGTTTTTACAAATATCTTTGTTGAATTCGCAACGAGAAAAGGAAGAGAAGAAGTTGTTTCTGTCAACATGGCTTCCTGCAGCCAGAGACCAGGCGGCAGTAACGCGCCTCAGTACCGCCCAAACGGGCATCGAGAGCCAATTCGCGGAACTGCCAGCGGTATTACGGGCGGTGGTACCGCTGGCGCAGGAGGCGAAGGCGTGATCAGCGCCGATGGTTGACCGAGGCGGCGACAGTACCGCTCTCGGTACCGCCCAAAGGGGGTTCGGGCGCGCATTCACGGCACTAGCCGCGGTACTACGGCGGTAGTACCGCATGCGTGGGAGCGAGGGTGGTCAACACCCTGCTTTGACTAAAGCGTGGTCGCTGGAGGGCCGTTGACCGTGGCGCAGAAGGCGCCAGCGGTTGTACCGCCGGGCGCAGCGGTACTACCGCTGGCTCGGGCTGGAGAGCTCCAACGGCCAGATTTTTTGGAGGGGTATTTAATGCCCTCCACCTACCTCCAGCCAAGTAGCTCGCCCAAAACTTGAAGACCACCATTGTTGCAAGCTCAAAACTTCTAGATCTCCCAATCCCTCCACCCAAACTCGTTGATCTTTGGAGGATTGAAGGAGAAGACATGGATCTACATCTTCACCAAAGGATTCTTCATTTCTCCCTCATTCACTTGAGGGATTTGAGCCTAGGGTTTCCACTAGGAAAACCTAGGCATCTTGTTGTACTTACTTGCTTGTTACTTTTGTGTAGCAGGTGTTGTGGTGATTGGGAGCCCCCAATCCTTTTGTGGGTTGAGCCTCAAGTTTATTGTAAGGGCTCCGGATTCCGTCTTGAAGGATTCCGATAGTGGAAGGTGAACCGAACTTTTGGGCAAGGTTCATCGGAGAATAGGGTGAGGCCATTTGTGGCGTTTGAGTTTGAAAGTCACACCCGTCCAACGAGACATACTCCCCTAAAAACGAGGAACTCGGGAATACATCCTTATCTTCGCGTGCTTCCCGTTTGGTTACTGCTTACTCGCTAACTCTTAATTGTTTCTTGCTTAGTCTTGTGTTAACTTGTCATATAGGTAAATTCACCGTAGTTGCATATCTAGAGAATTTACCTTTGTGTCAAGCCTAAATTCGAAAAAGAGTTAAAAATTGAGTAGCACATATTCACCCCTTCTAGGTGGCCATACTGATTCTTTCATTTATCATCTAGGAAGTTGATGACCTTGTATCCTAAAGCACCGCTGATGATCATATCGGCTATCGACATAGGATTGAAATTGTTTGTTGCTCAGTTTAAGTCTCTGAAATCAATGCACCATGATCTTGTCAGATCCTTTCTTCTTGACTGGTATGATGTTTCAGATCCAGTCACTATATATGCACGACCTTATGAAATTAGCTTTGAGGAGCTGACCGATTTCGCCCTTGATCTGGTTATCTATCTTTGGATTAAATTTTCAAGTCGGTTGTTTATGTGCCTGAAACCAGCTTTGATTGGCAACCGAGGCTTGAATAGCTCTCGACTTACCCCTAGAATCTCGTGGTACTCCCACACAAAGCAACCAACATATTCTTTAACTAACGTGATTAGAGCATGCTTATCATCGGCTAAAAAATTCTTACTTACGAACTTTGGCCTCTACACAATGTCACCTCCAGTATCTACCTGTAGTGGGTAGCCCGATGTAAAGCCTTGTCCCAATTTATCTATGCCGTCTAGTTTTTCAATTGCATCGTACATACCGTTCATATCGGCTCGATACTTGTCTAATGCTTATGTAGCCACTATTCATTGGGATCCATTAACTAATTGTTTCGGAGATGATTACTTCCAATTGGATAGAGGGATACAGGAACAAACCCATCCTTGGTGGCGCTCAGGAAGTTAAATCGGTAAAGTTGTGCCCTGACAGACACATAGCATTTGGATGTTGCCAGAGAAATGCAAGGCAAGTCGTCTGCATGGACAATTTCCACTTTGTCATCAACCCACTTTATGAGTCGTTGGTGCAGTGTTGATGGAACGTATTGGTTAGCATGAAGCCAGTCGCGCCTTAGCAAGATGTTGTAATTACCTTGCATATCTGCAACAAAGAAGGTTGTAGCTAAAGCCTTGCTCCTGACAGTGAGCTCTAAACTCATAGTGTCTCTGGATTCCAATTTCTCAGTGCCTTCGACCCATTCAGCACCATATTGGTTTTCACTAAGTTGGTTTCTTCCAACTCTAGTTTCTTGAAAACCGAATAAGCCATCAGGTTTACCACGGTTCCACCATCGACCAACATCTGTGAAATCGGGAAGTCGTCTATGTAAATAACTTGTCTTGAGAAAATATAATCGATGAAGATTCATTAATTCTTTATGAGTTAGCCAAGTCTCTAATGTTCTTTAACAACACTTGTTAATCAAGTTTGTGATTGGTCTTCCCCAAACAAGTTGGATAGTAATAAGTTAGTCACAATAGTCTTAGTAATGCAAAACAATTCTTTTCTTAAAACCACTTTGATTACCAAAATACTTGGAAAACACATCTAGATATCATCAATTATAATAGGATTGGATAAGGTACCATTATTGTATGAAGACAATATGTGACATTCATCATGACACATGTAGAAACATTTATTTCCTCCTTTCATCTTATTTGATTTCTCAACTTGCGAAGCATTAGCTTGATTCTTCTTGGGAAATGATATTTTTTTCAACTCGTGATTAAGTATGAGGCTGAACTTAAAGCCACTTCCCTTGTTGCTTCTCACTAAGAGGCTTCTTTCTCAATTTGGAAGGTCTACAACCTTGCACTTGAAGCAAACAATGTTGACCAAATTCTTGATTTGATCTTGACCCTTCTGTTTTTTCTTAGCTTTTTTTTGTTATTGGAGTTGAATCTAAATCCACTCTTGTCATTGGATGATTTTTCACACTGAAAATATCGTCGAGTACGGACTTCCCTTCATGAAGTTTTTCAAATCTTTCTTCGAGTAAGTGACTTGGGCCTTGACCTTTATTATTTTCTCTACATGGTTAGTATCGACACAAGTACTATAGGAAGTAAAATGTTCATTGTTAGAGAAACAAGGCATGTAATTAAAGTAACACATGCCAAGATGTCAAAAATATTATGTCATGATGAATGACTAGGACTTGCTAGCACATCTGATAGATCCCAAATTTAGTACTGGTGATGTTATTGGTGTTGATTTCTCCAGGTTTAAAGATCTTACCATCAGCCATGATGGTCCGATGTAAGATTGATTCCCAGTGAAGTTGCCAAAAAGTGTGTTCACACACGCATATACACGCACACATGAAATCTCATTGACAAACGTGATGCGTGAGACAACGCTGCAGTGAGAGACCGACTACAGGTGATACACAACACGGTTTGGTCGACTCTTTTCACACCATAAACTTCGCTCACCCGAAAGGGATTTATCAGCGCTTGCGACGACTATTGGATGAACTAGATCAATTCGCTCGCCTCTAGCTAGTTTGGTTTTCATAGATCGTGTAAATATTTTCAAAGTCACCGAATAAGGGAAGCTACACAAGAGTTTGAGTGGATAAAGGGGAAATCCATATCGGCTCGTAGGTCCAGATGCATCCACTACTCAAAAAACATTTTTCTAAATGTCAAAAAATTCCAAATAAAATTTTCAGATATACTAGATGACATTGTATGGTAGGAAAAAAGTTTCGCGAAGAAAAGACATTTTTTGTGGGCCGTGCTAAAAAGACAAATCCGAAGTTTTCAAAATGACTTTGTACGCGATTGTTTTTTGTCTTTTTTGCACAGGTCATAAAGAATGTTTTTTCTTTGCGAATCTTTTTGTGCTAACATAAATTTCATGATGTGTATCTAGAATTTTTTTTGATTTTTTTTGATATTTTAGAAAAAAATAAAAATGTTTTACATAACGGGTGCATCCGCACCCGTGACCCAAAACGATGTCCTGGATAAAGTAGATTTTATTGATTTGATCGACTGTGTGTTGTTATGTTCAATTGGTCATCACCTCTCACGTGTTTACGAGGCGGCTGGACTTACCATGCAAGAACGGATTACAAAACTTGCATATTTACATAGTTTGATTCCAAGCCTAAGTCTATGTAAACATGGCATGCCTTCTGTAGTAAACATGATAGAGTTGGACTCTCTAGGTCTTTGGCATGAGTCTCCCTTCCATCTTCTGGCCTAAGTCGGCCGTGCCTTCTGATGTCTTCAGAATTCTGCGCTGATCTTCACATATGTGTGCTTCTTGTGTCGTCTGAGTGTTCCTTCGACGCGTCTGCTCGAGTCGTCTGTCGTGGAAACAATTTTGAACTTGTTAGACCGCCAACAACTCCTAAACACCTGGAAAACAAATGTGTAAAGCATCCATGCTTCTCTTCAAAGTTCACAGGTGGTCAGTGCTAAAAAATGAAACTGCATACATGTGAACCACAAGCAACTTTGTGCTAGAATGAAAGCCAATCGGCCAACTGCAGATGGAGTGTCATTCATGTGCCAAAGGCTACGCAATGCAGGCCGGGTTCCAGAATCATTTGCTCAAAACGATAAGGTAAAGAACAAAATGTGCCTTAATAAAAAGCAGCATGCCACGGATGAAATGTTGGCACTGAATGACCAAGAGAGCAGGACAACTGGACAACACACCTAATCCCTCCAAGTTAGTGGCAGTTAGCGTCCGCTCGTAGCCAATAAGGTGCCAACTACTGCACCGCCAAAGTGTTTGTTTAGCAAGTCGCAAATTGGCTGTCGTCGCAGAGCGGCAGAATAGTATGAGAAATGCGAACGATTCTTTGCAGGTTTTTTAGAAATCAATGGTCTGTGTTTGGATGACATGCTCATGGCTTGCATGACAGGAACGCAAAACCATACATCTCTTGCCAGACTTTGACTTCTAGTAATTAATATACTAAGAGAAATTTAGATGGCAACGAGAGCAGCAGAAATAACTAGTGAAAAAAAGAGCTATAGCTCTATGCCGTTCAGTTCTCTAGTTATTCAGTCAAAGGCCGCCCTGGCTGTGAGAAAGTCCATTTCTAGTTTGTACCACCATCAAGTAACAGTATTTGCGATGATTGAAAACTCTGATACCAGCACCATAAGAACCCAGTCCAAACCCCAAATTTTCCTTGGGAATGAAAGGCATCATAAATATCATCAAATTTCTACAGAACAAAATAAACCAGTGAATAAGTCATAATCATCACTGTAATTTTCAGTTGCTGTGCCTGATGCAAACTGACATGATTAATATTGTCTGGCTCGCCAACTTTGGAGAATTCAGAGTTGTCCTTCGGTTACTGTAACCATCACTACTTAGCCAAACTATGTAAAATGTTCACCTTTTTAATGATATTTTAGTATAATCCTACTGTACCTAGTAAACATTGATTTGCCGAACTGAGAATGGTTCTTGTACTACTGTTAAACGATAAGACAGTTTCCAACATTACCACATTTCCAAAAAAGCTTCTAACATTATCTGGAACAGACTGGCTGGATAAAGTTAACTGATGACAATCTATGCTAGTTCTCCCCTGTTTGCTACACCGTATAAACTGTTCCCGGCTACTGTTATGCATAAAATTTTGTTTTTGCCACACTAGATTTTGCCCATTTTGCTTTTGCCACTCTAAGTTTTGACATTTTGCTTTTTCCATTTTGAGGGGCAAAAACAAAAGCAAAACAACATCAATAGGGGCAAAAGCAAAACGAAATTTCGGCATTTTCCTTTTGTTTTTGCCCCAGAGAGGGCAAAAGTGATGAATTACCAGGAACTGGCAGGGCAAAAGCAAAATGTCAAAACTTAGAGTGGCAAAATCAAAATGGGCAAAAATTAGTGTGGCAAAAACAAAAATTTCCCAGTAAGTAGTTGCAGCAGTCAGGCAGAAAATGCTAAATATTTTCAGAAGTTGCATGGATTGACTTCCCTTCTTTTTTTCTGAAGAAGCAAAGCATTTGCCTAATCTGTTATTACAGCGAAAGCAATTTCCAGTTGTGCACAAAAGAACGGCATGGCAGTGGTCCCATATGGAGTATTACATTTTCCCCATAGATACTAAAGCAGAGCTCAGCAATGAAAACATGAATAAAATTAGTTTTACCCAAGGGGAGCCCATGTCTCAGTTGAGAAAGTAAATGAAACATTGTTCCAAAACACAACTAATAAAATTTAATGATACAGTATACACAAAGTTGTCTAATCATGCAATTTGTTAAAAATTAGTTCTTCTCCTGTTATCGACAACCAAGGTAGAAAAGATTCTGTATACATTATAGAAACTACACAATTGTAGTTCACCTATTTTTCAGAACTCAAAAAATAAATTAGGTCACCTTTTTTTCTACCAGAGCGTGTTTGATATTTACAATTTGCATGCTTAGATGAATTTTTATGTACTAAAGAGTTTCGCTATAAACATCGACAGAGGCAACAAAGACAGCACATCGAAGACCCCCAGCAATATAAATGCTCACTAAACCCACTATTATTTAATCACACAGAAGATGAGCTAAAATACTCTCTAAAAGTTCATAATAGCAACAAAACAATAGAATAAAGCAAAGTGCGGTTGGGCGGCATAGTAGTACCGATGATAGACCAAGCTAATCCTTAAACTAAACTGTCTGTGGTGATCATCCGCACCGCCCAGAAATACTCTAGTCCGCAATTAGAGCTTGCAAATAAGTTGTTAGCACGATTTCGTGTGTATAAAAGGGCCCTAATCTGAAGCGACTTTGCTCATCAGTTTAAGCTAAAATTCCTCTTTGAAGTTGTGTAGCTAGACACATCATCCAGGGTATCAAATTAGTTAAAGAGAGTGAAAGCAGGATGGTGAAACTCACATTCGGAAGCTTCGGCGACTCCTTCAGCGCCACTTCCATCAAGGCCTATGTGTCAGAGTTCATCGCCACTCTCCTCTTCGTGTTCGCCGGCGTCGGGTCCGCCATCGCTTATGGTGAGTCACATGTGTGCTTTGCGAACCGTGTCAGTGGTCACTTCAGTACGATGCATGTAGTTCATTGCTGAGGAACAATTTGGTTTCTGCTGTTCTGCAGGCAAACTGACCAGTGATGGCGCTCTGGACCCGGCTGGCCTCGTGGCCATCGCGATCGCTCACGCCTTCGCGCTCTTCGTCGGCGTCGCGGTCGCCGCCAACATCTCCGGCGGGCACCTCAACCCCGCCGTGACCTTCGGCCTTGCCGTGGGTGGCCACATCACCATCCTCACCGGGATCTTCTACTGGGTCGCCCAGCTGCTCGGCTCCACCGCCGCCTGCTTCCTCCTCAAATTCGTTACCCACGGAAAGGTCTGTACACTACTTGCCACACCATGACTGTACTGCCCGTTCAGTTTACCTACGTAGTACGTACGACTAACCGATGGATTCTAAACACAGGCCATCCCGACGCACGCCGTGGCGGCAGGCATGAACGAGTTCGAGGGCGTGGTGATGGAGATCATCATCACCTTCGCGCTGGTGTACACGGTGTACGCCACGGCGGCGGACCCCAAGAAGGGGTCCCTCGGCACCATCGCGCCCATCGCCATCGGCTTCATCGTCGGCGCTAACATCCTCGCCGCCGGCCCATTCAGCGGCGGCTCCATGAACCCTGCTCGCTCCTTCGGCCCGGCCGTCGCCGCCGGCAACTTCGCAGGAAACTGGGTCTACTGGGTCGGACCTCTCATCGGAGGCGGCCTCGCCGGGTTCGTGTACGGCGACGTCTTCATCACGTCCTACCAGCCAGTCGCCGACCACGATTACGCGTAAATCGCATAGGTCGAACGCTCGCTCTACCCGTTTCAGATGCGCATCATTACGTTGCTTGCTCTTCGTCCTGTCCTATGATTTTGTAAATGTTGTGTACGAATTGTGTGTCAGGGTCACGGCACCTGTGTTTCCCTTTTGATTCTATCCATGTAAAAATGTTCTGATGTCCTCGTTCGGAAGAAAAAATCACTCCACGGAATGGAACTGCTGTTAACTGCAAACACTTCGTGTGTACGGTTACGCTCCTTCCCTTCATTCAAACCGCACCTTTTAAATGTTGCGGCGCAGGGGCTTTCATTTCCTTCCTCTCTACCCTCTCTCTCCTGCTACAGTAGTTTGAGAGTCTCCCGTGCAGCCCCGGGCCAAGTCGAGGCCTTCCCTGGCGGCGATGCTGCCCGGAGACAGCTGAGACGAGGCGCCGGCCTCCGTAGTGTAGATACTAGGTTTGTAGCTTGTCCCCTAGTGGCGCTTGGGAGTAGGGTACCAGGTTTTGCCGGCCGAATCTGGTACATCTCGATCTGGGGTTCCTTTGCCGTTCTGCTCCCGTGGCGGGGGCTGTGGCGAGTGAAGGTCTGCAGGTTGGGGATCTCCGTCAATAAGCTGGCTTCATCAAGCTTTTCCGTGGCGCGTCCGGGCCACGTCGTGGGAGGGCTAGGCTTCATCCTCTTTCCTGCTGGGCTCGGGTGGTCCGAGCTCAATCGAAGAGGAGGTGAACCTGGCGGCTTGCTGAATAAGCTCGATGTGCCCTCTCTTTTGGGGGTTGTTGCGGTGGAGCTCCAGATCTCTGCGCCTCTTCACGATCTTGCCGCCATGGTGGCGGAAGGTGGTGGAAGATGCTGTGATCTTTCGCTCCACGGGGAGTTCTTGCTGCAGTTTGGAGATAACCACATGGTGGCCGTTGTTTGCCGCCATGATCTTTGGCTGGCTGGGCAGCCGCTCCAGATGCCATTGAAGGCATCGTTTCTACCTCCATGGCGGAGGCTCTTTGAAGGATTCTCGGCGGCGCGCATCGTGCTTCCCCTCCCAAGTGGTTTCGTCCCCGGTGAGCGGAAGTATGGCCGGCAGTGGAGTCCCGATCCTGACGGTGGTGAAGAAGAAGCTGGAGGACTTGATCGCGTTTCATGTTTGTACCCAAAGGTCCTCTTTGCTTATTTACAGGATTGTGCTGTAATTCATTTACTTGTAAGGTCCTGTATGCAAATTTGTACCCCCACCGATGAGATAATGCAGCTTTAGGCCTTTCTGGGCCATTCCCCTGTTCAAAAAAAAAAAATGTTGCGGCGCCCCCCTGAAACTCTGAACTGCATTCCTCCCCTGTTTCTCCTTCCAATTGCTGAAGACACGAGAGTAAAAACATACTAGTGCTGTACAATGGCGTCCAGCCTCAGGACTCACTTGGAGCGGTCCTTCTCGGCGCCGGCGCTCCGGTCGTACCTCGCCGAGTTCATCTCCACCTTCCTCTTCGTGTTCGCCACCGTCGGCTCCGCAGTCTCTGCCCGTCCGTCGAATCTCCTCTCATTTCCACGCAGCTGAACTCGACCACCCGTTGTTTCTACAACTGAAATCGTGCTGCTTGGATGTTGGTGCAGGGATGCTCACGCCGGACGTCACGTCCAACGCCTCGTCCCTGGTGGTCACCGCGGTGGCCCAGGCGTTCGCGCTCTTCGCCGCCGTGTTCATCGCGGCCAATGCCTCCGGCGGCCACGTCAACCCCGCTGTCACGTTAGCCTTCGCCCTCGGCGGCCACATTCCCTTCCCGACCGCCATCCTCTACTGGGCATCCCAGTTGCTCGGCTCCACCTTCGCCTGCTTCGTCGTCCACATCGCCTCCGCCGGAGATAATAGCGTAAATATACCACATTTGTAGCCAAATTTACCGATTGGTACCAGTCGGTGTTTAAATCGCATTTTGGTACAACATTTTTTCGAAGTTTTGTCAGAAAACCCAAATCGGTGTCTAATGCGATTTAGACAGGGTTTCTGACAAGAATGGCCCACATGTAAGGTGACGTGGCAAGTTGGCCCTACCTGTCAGTATATTAAAACTTAAAAAGAAATTAATTGGTGAGGTGTACTGTGGGCCCCACTTGTGAGCTAATCAAAAAAATCATAATATGAAAAGAAAAGTCAACCTGGCCTCCACGCACCGAAGACCATGGCCGCCGGTGCCCCGCGCGTGCTCGCCGCCAGGGCAGCCGCCGGGACGCCGGGCTCCTGGCCGGGCTTGGCCGGCCGCCACGCTCGCCTGGCCTCCGGGACGCTTGCCGGGACGCCGCGCTCCCGTGGTGTAGAGGACGATGGTGAGACCCCTGGGACGGGCGTGCCACGGTGACTCCGGCCTCTCGTCGTCGTCGGCCAGGGCGCCAGGGGACACGGCGGCCGCCAGGGCGCGCGGCGGCCAGGCGCAGCGGCCGGCGCTCGCGGACGGCCAGGCGCAGCGGTCGGGGGGTGCGGCGGCCAGCCAGCCGGGGGGCGCAGCGGCCGGGGCTCGCGGACGGCCAGGCGCGGGGCCGCACGGCGCCCGGCGGCCGGGGCGCGCGGCCGGCCAGGCGCAGCGGCGGCGTCGAGAGCATGGTCGGGGGCGTGGGGGCGTCCAGGCGCAACGGCATCGTCGAGAGCAGCTGGTCGGGGGCGCGGGGGCACGCCGGCCGGGGGGCGCGGCGACCAGGGCGCAGCGACCGTGGAACGCGACGTCCACCGAACGCGGCCGCCGTGCTTCTCTGCATTTTTCATATTTTTCAGAACTTTTTTCTTTTCTCAAATTTTTTTTATTTTTTAAATGACCTGACATGTGGGGCCCATGTCAGAAACTGTCATGGACTTGCCACGTCACCTTACATGTGGGCCATTCCTGTCAGAAACGCTGTCTAAATCGCATTAGACACCGATTTGGGTTTTCTGAGAAAACTTCGAAAAAATGTGGTACCAAAATGCGATTTAGACACCGACTGGTACCAATCGGTAAATTTGGCTACAAATGTGGTATGTTTACATTATTATCTCCCTCCGCCGGCCAGGTTATTGAACAATATGGGATGCCGCGCGCCGGCATTTGTACGTGCGTACTTCTTGTATAACAGCGATGTCCAAACTAACATCTGTAGGCCGTCCCGACGACGAGGATAGCCGTGGACATGACCGGGTTTGGCACGGGGATCATGTTGGCGCTGACCACATTCATGGTGGTGTACACGGTTCACACGGCGTGCAACCCACGCGCGGGCGGGCGGAGTGGTACCGCGGCGACGGCGATGGGGTCTCTGGTCATCGGGTTCGTCACGGGCGCGTGCGTGCTGGCCACGGGCTCGCTCACCGGCGCCTCCATGAACCCCGCGCGCTCCTTCGGGCCGGCGGTCGTTAGCGGGGACTTCAAGAACCAGGCCGTGTACTGGGCTGGACCGATGGTCGGCGCGACGGCTGCGGCGCTGGTGCACCAGAGCATGGTGTTCCCGTCGGTGCCTGCCCCGTTGCACGGGAGTGTGGACACGATGGCTGTCTGATGAGTGATGGCATCGAATGGTGGATTGGGTAGAGCATTTTTTTTCCGGGTAAAGGAACTTTATTACTCAGAAAGGATTACACAACGATCAGACTCAAGCAACTGAAGAATATCTTCAGAACGGCGCTCCAGCCTAGCAAGGTTTGCTAGATGGTGACTAACCCTAACCTGACTACGTTTCACCTTTATAAATGAACACACTCTAGATTTAGAAGATTGGGTAGAGCATGTTAGTTAGTGAATTAAGAAGACTAGCTAGATTATCGATGTCGTGGCATGTAGCGCTAGTGTGATGCAGCTTTTGTGTGTTTGACGACACTTTGACACGGTTAATCCAGTATTCCAGTGGTTGGCTAAGATTTAAAAATAAATTATGTGATAATCTATGTTATGAACGATTTAAAAGCTTGAAACATTGATATAAAAAACGAGACCAACCAGGACTAACCCTTGGTGGCATTTTTCTATACTCCCTCCAGTCCCTTTTAATTGTAGTGGGAAGCGTACTGCGTTAGTATAAAATCTTGTACAGCTTCCGACGTTCTTTCCGGATCGGAGGCAGTAGAAGAAGTGCTCCTTATGAGAATTTCAAAATTTTGTCTCCGATGGGGATCAAACTCAGATCGTTGAGTGCGCTCCCCGTGACTTCGGCTGCTGGTCCTCTGCCCTGTTCTCAAGCATAGACATAAGTCCTATGGACTATAAACTCTAATGGTTTTGGTGCAAAATAAAATATCAACCGGACACCAAGAAATATCGCTTTTTTCATGCAAGTTACTACTATACGTTCAAGTACACATCTCTCCGTTGCTTTCTTTTTCCTTAATATGCGCCAGATCTTTTCTCATGTCGTGCAACATGTAGCCATGTACTAGCAGTTCTTCATACGCCTGATTTATTCGCAAGAGTTTCAATGCTCGAGATTAATTAGGCTGGAGAACTCTTCCGTAGACTAGTGGTAGCCGTGTATATGCGCATAAGGGACAGGTCCTAGGTTCAAGTCCTCACTTCTACCTTAATGACAAAACCGGGGTGGAGTCCCCCCTCCGGTCTTGTTGAGATTAATTAGGCTGGTGTCAATATATAACAACCGTTGCAAATAAAATACACGAGAAACATGTATCCACGCATCTAGATGTGCTGAGCATCGCCACCATGGTCCTATTACCCAAGAAGCATGATGCTTTTGAACCAAAGATTATCACCCCATTAGTCTTGTTTGTTATTTCTCCATACTCATCCTCAAAATCTTGGCTAAATGATTGCAACCGGGTATGGCAGGTTCCGTACTATGCGCGACAATTTTTCCTATGTTAGAGACCTTGCAAAGGCTTTCCGGCATAAGAGAATCCCGACACATGCAATGAAATTAGACAACAATAAGGCATTTGATTTTGTGTCCTAAGAATTCCTACTCATGGTGCTCGAAGCTAAGGGATTTGGTCTTAAGTTCTGCAACTGAATTTGCACTCTGCTAGCTTCTACAACGACCAGAATCTTATTGACGGAGCTTTCTGATTATATCTTGCATAGTCATGGCTTAAGACTGGGCGACTCCTTATATCCCTTGTTGTTAGCCATTGTTATAGACGCTCTCGCTCGCTGCCTTGACATGGCTAAAACTTATGGGCTTCTTGTTCTTATCGGAAGGCAACATACACACGAGTTTCAGGACATCATTATATGTTGATGATGTGGTCATTTTTCTCAATCATTCGATTCGAGATGAATGCCACCAAGGAAACCCATCAGTTATTTGGCCACACTTCAAGCCTCACTACAAACATTGCCAAAAGCTCATGTATTCCCATCATATGTGAATATACTGACATGTCAACTATTGCAAAGCTGAATCTCCGTGCCATGTCGCCTCGCTCCCATACACTTACCTTGGCACACCCTTGTCTGGTTCGGGACACAACGAGTTGACTACCAGCCTTTTTTTCGAGAAAATGGGTAATAAGGTTGCTGGTTAGAAGCTTCCAATGTCGATTGCTGGTAGGCTTGATCTTGTCAAGTCATTTTTTCTGCAATGCTAGTGATCCAAACGATAGCCGTTGACCAGCCGAAATGGTTATGCGAGAAAATCTAAGCTTCATCGTGGTTTTATTTATCACTCGCAGTAAATGTCCGGTAAACTAGGAGATGGTATCTTCTCGCTTGGTGGGCTTGGAATTCATAACCTCTAGAGACAGTGTTGCCCTTTAGAACCAGATCGCTCTTGCAGCTTTGGACTGATGACAATAAACCAGTGAAAGGGTTTGTCGGATGTTTGAGGCCTTGGTCCCTGTTCGGCTTGAAAACGATGCCAAAGAAAGATTTTGGCAAGATCCTTGGCTGTTATCAACCTCCATTTGTACGGCCATGTATGATTTGTATGCTTGCTGCACCAAGAGATCATCTTTGTTCTGCAGGATTGCACTGATAACTATTGGATGAGACACGTGAAATCATTTCTCCCCTTTGAAGCCCTTGAGCAACTCACCTTTCCTGGGACATGTTGCAAGGTTGCATCTCAAACCAGAAGCCACCGATAGATTGGCATGGAAATGACTATGGCCTATTGGCGGTATATTCTCTATGGTATTAGTTTACGTATCCCAGTTTAAATGGAGAATTGGAACCAATATGCAGAGTACCTTATGGAACTACAATGTTGAACCCAAATGGCGTGTCTTTGCCTGGTTCGCCACCCTCAGTAATTTTCTAACTGCTAAAAAATTCTAGAAATAACCCATCAGCTCCTTATGGTGCCCTTAAAAAAGTCTCCATCTGCTTATCTGTTGTCCTTTTTTTACCAAGATCCGTTTGTGGGTGGTAGAGAAGCTTAGGCTCCCTGCCGCCACTTCAAGCTCGTCTCTCTCAGATTGGTGCACAACCATGATCGTGGCCTCGGACAAGCAACAGGGCCGGTCTAAACAAAATTTGGACCCTGACGAATATTTATATTAAACTTTTATACCTATTTTTATTTTTCATTATAGTAATTTTATATTTTTCTTTGGCAGTGTTAAACAAAAAAAAGCAAAATGTTGGTTATGTCATTCATTTCATATAGTCGTGATGCATGCAGTTGAAACATACGTTTGCATCATGCGAGATTATAATTATACTTTGTAGTATAGTTTTTCTTCATAAATTAATTTCCGGCAAATGTATATACTCCCTCCTCGGTTCATAGGTCCCGTGAGTACACTGGATCCCTAATTTGACTAATCTAACATGAATTGTGTAGCACAAAAGTTATACTGTTAGAAAATATGACATCTTAATTTTCTAATGGTATATTTTTGTAATTTATAAGTCGTATATGTTGGTTAATTTATTATTTAGAGATACACGTGGGTCTTGAAAATAAGGTAGTATTATGTAGTGTATATATTTATAGTATATATATATCTCCTATTATATACTCCTGGGTGTACATACTCCCATACTCAATATACCTCACATATGAGGGTATTATACCTCTTTATAATTTTTTATATACCTCATTAATTATTCTAAGATACCTCATTTCAAATAGTATGAAAAAAACTATCACCATAGTCCTCAAATTTTTTATATACCCTTATTACGTACAAAAAAGCAGTATATATGCAAATAATATAAAATATAGATTCAAATGAAAATTTTCATGTAACTCACTTTGGGGTATCTACTATTAAATAATGAAGTCTATTAAAAATGATAAAGAGGTATATATAATTTACCTATGTGATATATTGAACGTGAGAGTACGTACGTCTATGAGTACAGAACCATTTATATATATAGGAAAATGGTTCTGTACTCCTAGACGTACGTACTCTCACGTTCAAATATCTTAATAGGAGTCATATATATATATATATATATATATATATATATATATAACTCAGCTAAAAAGGAACCTATTCCTGTTTAAGCTAAACAGGAACTTTTTGAACCTTCTTGGATATGCTAAGTGAACCTTCTCGCGCATGACATGTGAACCTTCAGACGGAACATGAACTGAATTTTTTTCCTGAACATTTTTCGGAACGAGGTGAACTTTTTTTCTGTACCAAGTGAACCTTCTCGCGCATGACATGTGAACCTTCAGACGGAACATGAACTGAACTTTTTTCCTGAACATTTTTTTTGGAACGAGGTGAACTTTTTTTCTGTACCAAGTGAACCTTCTCGCGCATGACATGTGAACCTTCTGACGGAACATGAACTGAACTTTTTTCCTGAACATTTTTTTGGAACGAGGTGAACTTTTTTTTCGCAATTGCACATGAACTTTCTTTCTGTACCAAGTGAACCTTCTCGCGCATGGAACGAGGTGAACTTTTTTTTCTCTGAACTTTTTTCGGACGAAGTGAACTTTTTTTCTGAACTGCACATGAACTGTTTTTCCGAACGAAGTGAACTTTTTTTTTGAAACCTTTTTTTCGAACGAAGCGAACTTGTGAACTTTTTTCTGAAGGAAGTGAACCTTTAATCAGATCGGGGGATTATAAGTGGATGAATGAACTGCATAAAAATAGCAGTGACCTCTAAAAATTTATCAAGTGAACCTTCATTTAAGCTTTATACCTGCCTATAAACACGCAGTTCAAATACTGATTTAGATCGGAGCATTTTGCAACGGACTTTAACGGTGAATGACCTGAACTGAACTGAACCGTACAAAAATGATAACAGCGAACTTCAAAAATTAATCAAGTATGTGAACTTTAATTCTTGACCGTCTGAACTCTAAAATTTTGACACTGACGCAATGGCAGTACACAAGTATGTTCACGAAGATGCAGCATCGCGCGTCACATCAAGGGGGCGATGAGCAGAGGTGGCGCTCGAGTGGTTGGAGATGCTTGCCGGAGGAAGGAGCGTCTGCCAGCCGAACTCGCGCGGTTGGGGCAGGGGGTCCCCGGTGCTGCCTCCTGGCCGTGGATGCGCTCGACAGGGAGGCGTCCTCCCCGGGAGGCGCGCGTGGTCGGCTTCCTCGCCGCGGAGGCGCCCGGGGCGGCGTTCTCGCCGGGGACGCGCGAGGGGAGGCCTCCTCGTTGGGAGGTGGGGTTGGAGAGGAGCCGCCGCGGCCGCCTGCGGGGGAGGGGAATTGCGCGTGGCCACCGGAGAGGGAGGAGACGGGCGCGCGGCCGCCGGCAGGGAGGAGAGGGGCGCGTCCGCCCGTGGCGCGCGGGGTCGGCGCGCGGGAGGCCACCGGCCGGGGCGAGCGCGCGAGGTCGCCGGCCGTGACGGCGCACGGGAGGTCGCCGACGAGGGCGACGCGTGGGGAGTGCGCGGGGGTCGCCGGCGAGGGTGGCGTGCGGCGGTCGCCGGCGGGGCGGCGCGTCGGTGGTTGAGTTGGGTAGAAAATATAGTAGTTGCGCTTCGGTCGGGTATATATATATATATATATATATATATATATATATATATATATATATATATATATATATATAGCACATGGTTAACAAATATCTTAATAGGTGATTTTATCATATGATTAGTTAAGTATATTTATAGAAAGTTTCAGAGTATGAATTGAACATTGACATTGATTCTTTACTCCTAAATTTGTGGTCAAATATGTCTTGCAATTTACTAATAAATTGACAACATGTACATGATGTGTACTTAGTATCATTATCCCTAATACTCCTCCGATCCGTAAAAACTGACGTGAGCTAGAGTAGTATTTTGTACTTCCGCAGTACTTCGTCCGCGAATCTTTATTCGGACCGGAGGTAGTAGTTAAATCAATTAAATTATACTACTTTCGAATAAATATGATTTGCTTGTTTGGTATACTCGTCCGCAATACTGTCGTCGTGTTGAACAATAGATGCCTAGGGGTAGGCTTGAGTTTGGGGCCGATGGATGCTAAAGGATTTGGGGAGGGATAGCGTGCAGGATTGCACACACATAAGGTAAATAGACGAACACGAGGATTTACCCTGCTTCGGGGCTCTCGTGAGAGATAACACCCCTACTGCAGGATGTCTGGACTATATGAGTTGTATATGGGAGCTACAATGGTGCTCCTTGAGTTGTGTATCTCTTTCCAGTATTTGGCTATCTCTATGAGCTGAAGAACTAGTGATAGTGCTAGAGGAAGAAAGGAGCCAGGGGGAAATGAGCCCACGCGGGGCTGAGGAGAGCAATCCCCCTGGTGCTCCTTATATAGGGAGCCCAGGGGACAAGGTGCGGCCCACACACGGTACAACACACTGTAGCTGAAGTGACCACTGGGGTCTCGTCACACTGCGCATGCGTCATGGAGCTGCCCTGTACCGTGCACTGTAGCCACGATTGTCCATGTCCTGGATAGGCATGGCATGTCTTGTCCGTGTCCTTGGCCTTGTCCTTGGCCTTGTCCACTTGCGCTTGTCCTTTGGATATTCTGGTCGTCTTCTTATCTTCGGGGGACATCAGCTGGCTTCTGGTACTCGGCGAAGGAGATGCCTGGGACACGATCGAGCAAAGGAGCCGGGCATCTATCGGTATGCCGGCTTGGATTTACTTGGTAGCCCGGGCGCTGGTCGAAGCAGCGTCTGCCAGTCTCGGTCGAACGTGGAGCGAGGTCGCCTGAATGTCGGGGTAGCATGTAGCGTTTGATGGAACGATCGAGCAGAGGACAGCTCGGCATGGTGGGCCGCAATCTCGGCCTGGCGAGAGGACAACCCGAGGAGTTGGCGCAGAGGAAGTGGCCCGGGGCGAAGACGTCGGCCTGGAGCGGGTGGTGGCCCGAGGCGGAGACGTCGACCTGTCCGAGTTCTGGGAGATGTCGGTTACCCAGGTTAGGAGAGTGGGCCGGCCCAGCCGGGTTATGGGATCTCGGTCCAACCGAGTTGGGGGAATGCCTGGCCCGAGACATGGGATCTCGGCCCGTCCGAGTTCTGGGAGATGTCGGTCCAGCCGAGCTGGTGTAGACGTCGTCCCAGCCGAGTCTGGAGAAGCCGGCCCGATCCGGGATATGCGCTGGAGACAACGGCCCAGCCGAGACGAGGCAGTCTCGGCCCAGCCGAGGCGAGGCGGTCGCGGCCCAGCCGAGGCGCGGCGATGCCGGTCCATCCGAGGCGAGGCTGAGTCTCGGCCTGCCCGAGGCTGGAGGAGTCTCGGCCTGCCCGAGGTAATTGAATCTCGACCCAACACTGGATATGTCGGCCTGGGCAGTACCAATACCGGCCTAGGTTGTTTCTTTTATGTCTTTTCCTTTATTTTCTCTTATCTTTTTGCTATCTCTTTTACCAACTCAATAAAACCATCAACTATGGGGTACCCGGGGTTGCATCTCCGACATTAGTCCCTAAGGCTGTGGGGGACTCACAGAGTCGTGAACAGACTTTCAAAATCAAATAGCAATATTAAAATCTCCATGTAAACAATATCCTGCCTGCATGGGCACCATCATTTTTTTTAAATTGCCAACACGAGCATACCGACATATAGCCTGTATGGGCATTATCATATGTCCGTTTTTAGCCCTCTTTGGCGCTTACCGAAGTCGGATGTCTCCAGCATGAGCTGGACTGACATATAGCCTGCTTGGGCAGTGTCATGTGTCGGTTTTTAGCCACTTTGGGCGTTACCGAAGTCGGATGTCTCCAGCATGAGCTGGACTGACATATAGCCTGCATGGGCAGTGTCATGTGTCGTTTTTTAGCCACTTTGGGCGTTACCGAAGTCGGATGTCTCCAGCATGAGCTGGACTGACATATAGCCTGCATGGGCAGTATCATGTGTCGGTTTTTAGCCACTTTGGGCGTTACCGAAGTCGGATGTCTCCAGCATGAGCTGGACCGACATATAGCTTGCATGGGCAGTGTCATGTGTCAGTTTTTAGCCACTTTGGACGTTACCGAAGTCGGATGTCTCCAGCATGAGCTGAACCGACATATAACCTGCTTGGGCTAAATCTGACATTTTGCCTTCATGGGCACTTGTCAAATGACGAGTTGAGATATTTCTCAACACGTAACACTCAGTGAGATCAGATACCTTTTGACTCATTGTGCCGAGATAATGATGCTATTTCAATGAGATCAGATACCTTTTGACTCATTGTGCCGAGATAATGATGCTATGATACTCTGGTAAGCTCGGATAATTGAAGAATCATGATAATTGGTTAAATCGGTAAAGATGGAAATTATGAGATGCTCGATGATACGAGATAAATGCCGTGATATTTGGCAAAATGAAAGAACCGATGATTTGGTAACACTGGTGATACTCTGATACTGTGGCAAGCCGTAATGAGTGGCGTTCCGAGATATGAAATGATACTGTAATATTCTGGAAAACCGAAATAAACGACGATTTGAGAATACCGATAATGCCATGATATTTTTGGTAATCCGAGATAACCGATATAACCACAATCTTGGTGATGAATATTCTATCGGTAAAACCGATACCACCTTTCAACGTTAGTTCAAGCATATATATAACGAATATTTAACGGGAACAACAATTCTACTAACAGAGGAAACTAACTCTAGCAGCAAAACTATGCATTAGGATACATACTCGAACTCAACCGAGTCCCCGAGTCACTTTTCTTATCTAGGCGAAAAAGCTAAACTGACTGGCTGTCCAGTCCCCGAGTCACGATATCTCGTTCCCGGGGAAAAACAACTAAGCATGCTAGAGGGTAGCTGTCCCCGAGTGGCGTTCGAGATTAACTAATTGTGCGTGGTGCCAAGGAAAGACACTCACGGAGCATTGTTGATGCAGACTGGATGGACAGAACCGACATGAGCCGAGCCATCAAAGGGCAGTTACCTGAGATCTGTTGATGATGACCGTTGGTGGAGGCTGCGCCAGCCTCTGCTTACGGCTGCAAGCTAGAACACGGGGGATAATGGTGATGTCGAGTCCCCGAGTTGATGAAGAAGGTCCCGTCCGAATTTGATCCAACAAGCGCCACTACCAGCCCCACGGTGGGCGCCAACTGTCGTCGTGTTGAACAACAGATGCCTAGGGGTAGGCTTGAGTTTGGGGCCGATAGACGCTAGAGGATTCAGGGAGGGATAGCGCGCAGGATTGCACACACAGAAGGCAAACGGATGAACACGAGGATTTACCCTGCTTCGGGGCTCTCGTGAGAGATAACACCCCTACTGCAGGATGTCTGGACTATATGAGTTGTATATGGGAGCTACAATGGTGCTCCTTGAGCTGTGTATCTCTTTCCAGTATTTGGCTATCTCTATGAGCTGAAGAACTAGTGATAGTGCTAGAGGAAGAAAGGAGCCAGGGGGAAATGAGCCCGCGCGGGGCTGAGGAGAGCAATCCCCCTGGTGCTCCTTATATAGGGAGCCCAGGGGACAAGGTGCGGCCCACACACGGTACAACACACTGTAGCTGAAGTGACCACTGGGGTCTCGTCACACTGCATGCGTCATGGAGCTGCCCTGTACCGTGCACTGTAGCCACGATTGTCCATGTCCTGGATAGGCATGGCCTGTCTTGTCCGTGTCCTTGGCCTTGTCCTTGGCCTTGTCCTTGGCCTTGTCCACTTGCGCTTGTCCTTTGGATATTCTGGTCGTCTTCTTATCTTCGGGGGACATCAGCTGGCTTCTGGTACTCGGCGAAGGAGCTGCTTGGGACACGACCGAGCAAAGGAGCCGGGCATCTATCGGTATGCTGGCTTGGATTTACTTGGTAGCACGGGCGCTGGTCGAAGCAGCGTCTGCCAGTCTCGGTCGAACGTGGAGCGAGGTCGCCTGAATGTCGGGGTAGCGTGTAGCGTTTGATGGAACGATCGAGCAGAGGACAGCTCGGCACGGTGGGCCGCAATCTCGGCCTGGCGAGAGGACAACCCGAGGAGTTGGCGCAGAGGAAGTGGCCCGGGGCGAAGACGTCGGCCTGGAGCGGGTGGTGGCCCGAGGCGGAGACGTCGACCTGTCCGAGTTCTAGGAGATGTCGGTTACCCGGGTTAGGAGAGTGGGCCGAGTGGGCCGGCCCAGCCGGGTTATGGGATCTCGGTCCAACCGAGTTGGGGGAATGCCTGGCCCGAGACGTGGGATCTCGGCCCGTCTGAGTTCTGGGAGATGTTGGTCCAACCGAGCTGGAGACCTTGGCCCAGCCGAGCTGGTGCAGACGTCGGCCCAGCCGAGTCTGGAGTAGCCGGCCCGATCCGGGATATGCGCTGGAGACAACGGCCCAGTCGAGATAATGCAGTCTCGGCCCAGCCGAGGCGAGGTGGTCGCAGCCCAGCCGAGGCGGGGAAGTCTCGGCCCAGCCGAGGCGCGGCGATGCCGGTCCATCCGAGGCGAGGCTGAGTCTCGGCCTGCCCGAGGTAATTGAATCTTGGCCCAACACTGGGTATGTCGGCCTGGGCAGTACCAATACCGGCCCAGGCTGTTTCTTTTCTGTCTTTTCCTTTATTTTCTCTTATTTTTTGCTATCTCTTTTACCAACTCAATAAAACCATCAACTATGGGGTACCCGGGGTTACATCCCCGACAAATACGTTCAATATCATCTGCTCTATACAAGTGATCCGTGCAGATTTTGGAGATAAAATATCCATGCACAAAACTGATATTTCAGTTTGTTCAAAATAAAGGACTTCCATCAAAGGGTGATTATGAACCTAACTAAATACGTCGTTGATTAGATTGATGTGTTTCTACATATGTGGTACAAACTATTGGTCACTCGTGTGAACTTGCTCCCGCAAATTAGCCTTTTAATAAACAATAAATAATAAATAATCTTTTGACATAATAGATAATAGTGCAATGGTCATTACCACAATTTCTACTTAGGGCCCTCCTCCTGTCGAGACCTGGGGCGGTTGCTCCATTTGCCTGGCCTATGGGCCGCCCTGACAAGCAGAATGTAAGAAGGTTCAACTCGGCGATTGCGCTCACTTGGTGGGTGGTTTGGAAGGACTGGAATTACCAAATTTCAACAACTCCTCTTTTGCGGGTGGTGTGCAAAACGTGTCGAGTTAGCCAAGAATGGATGAACGCCAGGTGTATGCTTCGTGGGTTTGCTCAGAGACCTAGACACTCATATGGCGCACAACCCGTATCTCGACCGTCCGTTCGCGCAATTGAACGTTCAACGCATTCAACGTCAAATCTCGACCGTTCAATCGCGGGAATGGACGGCTAGAGATAGGGGTTGTGCACCATATGAGTTGTAGAAGCTCATAACCGCCTAGAGAACCTGATTAGATCACTTACTTTTGCTTTTACTGTAGCTATATGTTTATGTTTTTTCTCCCACCCGACCTTTTTTTACCGGGAGGTATGGTTGTGTATACCCTGTAAAACCCTGTTCTTCTTCTAATCAAATGAAGCACCGCACCGGCTGCCTTCATCGAAAAAAGATGCTCCCTCTGATGCTAAAAAACTAACGCAACTTATACGTCAAAGTTGTATATGTTACGTTCTTTTCTCACCATACTAAAATCGGATGAGAGAAAGTATATATTTCCGAAGAAAAGTTTATACTCAGTGGTCAATGGTCATCACCTCATGCCAGTCGCATTTGCTTCTTCTTTTTCCGAAATGGCATCGAAGCCCAGACCTTTTTTTTTTTGGACAAAATCGAAGCCCAGACCTCAAACTCGCATTTGCTACCATGATAGCCGGGGAATCACAGACTTTGGAGAGATTTTGCAAGTCGAGTGACAATCGGGTGTTTACCTACCCGCCCCACGTTCTGGCACTTGTCCGTTTACTCCGACCAAGTACCCCGCACGTGAGATTCATCGATCCCTGGCCGCTTGGCCAGCCCAGGTACAAAGCGAATAAATTAGGAAAGAATGTAAGACTGGCTGGCTCAGGATTCCGAGGTGTCCTTTCGTTCGTTCGAACATTGTATACACCACAAGACGTTCTCTGGAGTAGCAAAATTCCGACGAGATTGTCTCCTACACGCCCTCCCATCTCTCCAGTTGTCCAGAGCAACGTACCGAGACGGTCATGGCCACCCTGCAAACCGCCAGCGACGCTGTCACAGCGTTACGTGTCGCCCGATCCGACGCCGCCACGCGACATGGGCGGCAGCTCCGTCACAAACCAAAGCCTTGGTGTCTCCTGCCGCCCACACAGCCTTTTTCCCGTGCTTCGTGTGGCCTCCGCTCGCCGGGGGCCATGCCCATAAGTAGCCGGCGAGGCACCTATCAGTGTATCGATCGATCACCGGCCGGAGGCAGCGAAGAACACTGCAGTAGCAAACACAGCAAGAGAAGTGAGGATGGAAGGGTACTTGTTGGGGAGGATGAAGAGGAGGGACCACCTGCTGCTGGACAGCGCCGGCGCTCCGGCGGCCGCGCAGTCGCCGCAGACGCCGCTGGAGCCCATGGAGTTCCTGTCGCGGTCATGGAGCGTGTCTGCGTCCGACATATCCAAGGTGCTGGCCGTCGGCGGCGTCGGCGTCGGCGGCAGGCGGAGCTCTAACTTTGTTGTCGATCGCCTCTCCGGGATGCTCATGCCGGAGACGCTCGCTGCCGCTTCCAGCACTAACCTGAACCCCAATAAGCGCGTAAGATTTCAAATCTGCCATCAAACAAACGCGAGTTGTTGTGCGACTTCTGTAGATTAAGCTAACCTGTATCACAATTGTACGTGCAGACTAGCAGGAGCAGGAGCGCGATCTGCGCGCACCACCACACGATCGGCAAGTGGTTCCACCACAGGGACGGGAGCAGCAGGGTAGACAAGGCCCGTGCCGAGCGAGCGCGCGTCCATGCCGCGGTCTCCGTGGCCAGCGTGGCCGCCGCGGTCGCTGCCCTCGCCGCGGGAGCAGCGAACCCGGAGGACCCCGAGGACGCCAAGATGGACGCCGCGCTGGCATCCGCCATGCAGCTCCTGGCATCGCACTGCATCGAGTTTGCCGAGCTCGCCGGCGCCGACCACGACCAGGTGGCATCCGCTGTCGAGGGCGCCGTCGAAGTTCGGAGCCCCGGCGATCTCATGACCCTCACCGCTGCCGCTGCCACAGGTAAGCAAACACGCATACTCCGTCACTACTGCTGTCTGTCTATATAGTACTCCGTATGCCATTGTTGGTTACGCGTGCTGAAGCGTGACATTGCTGGACCACGGCAGCTCTCAGAGGAGCCACGGCGCTGAGGCTGAGAGAGCAGCGCGAGGCGAGGAGCAAAGCGGCGGTGGCGCCCTTCGACAAGGCCGGCGGCGCGGACATATGGTGCAAGGAAGGGGCGCTCCTCAAGCGCAGCCGGAAAGGCGCCCTGCGCTGGAAGCGAGTGTCCGTGTACATCAACAGGAGGTCGCAGGTGATCGTGAAGCTCAAGAGCAAGCACATAGGCGGCGCCTTCTCCAAGAAAAAGAGGAGCGTCGTGTACGGCGTACATGACGACATGCCGGCGTGGCCGGGGCACGAGTCCGGCGGCATGCCATTGCCAGACTCTGCTACGGCGGCGTCAGAGAAGCGCCACTTCGGGTTGAGGACGGCGCAGGGCCTGGTCGAGTTCGAGTGCGAGAGCAGGATGCATAAGCAGGAGTGGGTGGAGTCGGTGAAGAATCTGCTCCGGCAGGCGGCCGGCGGGACTGCTCAGCTCGAGCACTCCTTCGAGTCGCTCAGGCTTAGCGCCTCATAGGTCTGAACTTTGTTTCTGTGTTCGGAGTTCGGTGCAGATTTGCCTGTAGTTGTTCCTTGGCTGCTCGTTTGTTTTATTACAGGAGCGACCGAGGTGTCCAAGATGAAGAATAAAAATGTGCAGACGTGTATGAGAACCATGTAAAATGTAACATGAACAACGAACGGTTGATAGCTTACCATGTTAATCTGTTTTTTAGCCGTACCATGTTGAGATGTTGATGTAGAAAACGTTAACTTGTTGATGTAACAGTTGATATTTCATACTTTCAGCAAATCTGGCATTTGTTAAAGAAAAGAGGCATACCTCATACATTTGGCGGTAGTAGAGCCTTCGTGTTAGCGGCAATTTTGAGCTGGTGCAAAAGGGCGCTCGAAATCTGGACCGGACAGTCAGTCTCATCAGGACGTGCCGCCTTATTCTTAATGATGGACATTAATCTTATTGTGGATGCATTTTTTCCTTCAAATTACCGTCGATTCCGTTCCTTCAAGATTTCCCAACAGGTAAGGAACGATATCGAGCAAGCCGAAGCTTGCGACCCTTTGCTCACGAGCCCGTTGAACTATCAAGACAACCGACGGGCAACAATAACCGTTAGAAAAGTAATACCTGACAGGGAACTGTCGGCTATAAGTTTCTTTGAGTTATTGCTAGGCTTCCGGTGGCAAAACACACCCGACGAACCGACAGTATAAGAGTAATGGCCGGCCGAGCATCCCGATGGGAGATTACCAACGGTTCACTCTGGGTTATAAGTGTATCTGACGGGAAAAGGAAATATCATACCGTGATCTAACCCTCGGCTATATGGAGATATCTAGTAGTGGTTCCTGAACGTTTTGATGCAATGGAACTAGCGAGGTGATCTTGATGATAGATGTGGTCTCAGTGCTAATTTGCGCACCCAAGGGCATTACCTCTTGATGTGCTTGAAGGTCTCTAAGTTCTGGGTGCAAAGAGGGCAAACATAATTGTTCTCCTAGCCCATCAAGAGAAGCTTATTGGCCATAAGTGTCCTGCCTAACAACAACGTCCAGATGAACAACATGCACTTGTTCGGCCCACTGCTTCTAGATAATTTGTTTGTAAGAGTCGTGTTTACCGAGCCGCAAAATAGCATGCGATATTTGGCCGCATCAGAACTTGAGCCTGAATTTCCTGCTTGCCAGATTATGTCGTCTCTTTCCTCTGGAAGAGTGGTATATTGATTCATACGGCGATGCTTGCCGACTAGTATGGGATATGCTCTATAGTAAACTTGCTTCCTAGATTTGAATCCATTTTCAGCTGCGAAAATGTCTGGAGCGATGTCGGTTAGAGTGTCGTTTGCCATCCACCGTCATTCCAAATTCGTCCCCGACAAGGATCGAACTCAGCTCGTTGGGCTGCCACACCGTAGCCCCAACCACTGGGCCTCTACCCCGTTCGCAAAAGTTAATTATGAGTCATGTGTTTTAGCTACCGAACTTTTTTTTCAAGGTTTGGCATTTCAGCCGAGACTGGTTTTGGTAGCCATATACAGCTTGCAATGGCTTGTTTGATTAAACCGCTGATTACCGCAGCTTGTTAGCTCGATCCAACAAACTTCTCCTCTGACCCAACAACGCACGGTCGTCACGCCGTTGGCCTATTTAGTTTGCAATTTTGCATGCATGTCTTGGCTCCCGTTCATCCCACGTTTCCCTCTGCATGCTAGACTAGAGATTGTACGCGACGCGCAACCTCGTACTCGACGTCGGCATCGTCGATCTCTCTCTCCTCGGCGGCGCGGCGCGGCGCGTCGCCGCCGTCATATCGTCCCCGTTGTTTCTTCCCGTACGTCCTGGATTTGGATTACCCGTTGTGTCTCCTGGATAACCGGCGCACGCTAGCTAACTTGGAGGATGACACAGCGATCGACGGTTAACTTGGGCGGGCGCGGTGTGTAATGACGTGAAGACACCAGGCACACGCGTGATTCATATTTTGCACGCGGCGCCGTGTTGAAAGTTTCGCGGCGGGGCGCCGCCGTCTTCCGATCGGCAGGCAAGCCGAAGCCGGCGCGGCGGAGTAGCGTGTGTGGATCTGAAAGCAAATGCGTGTGACCGTGTGGGACCGGACGGTCTAGTTTGGGGCGCCATGCATGGATGTCAGTACATGCATAGGAGGATGATGCCGTCGTCCTGCATGACGGGGAGAGCGGTGACGTGGATGAAGCGTACCCCGCACCGGCGAAGCAACGTCCGACAAAACGGGGGGTGGAAAACAGTTGGTCCACGTCGGAAAGAGTTTACATGGCCCCATAATTCATTTTTTTGGATTTCGGTTTTAGAACATGTTCGCGTGCATAAATGAAAAACAATACGTACCTGTTCTTCGGGAAAGTACTAGCATGAACATGAAACCATATGATTTTTGTTTTAGAACTTAGCCATCGGGTCTGCGGTACAAGCATGTCCTTGTATTTTTAAACAAATTGTTAAAATTTGCGAGCTGTGCAAATATCACGAGATGGTGGGTTTTTCCACATAAGTTAAAGAGTTTGCACTGTGGCATATCATGCTGGCCTACTTTGTACTCCATCCGTTCAAAATATAAGACGCCCTTAAATGTCGCTGGTCAACTACCTTCAACTTTGACCGTGATTCGTATTTATAATATGTGTTCACAAAATTAGTATAACAATATATCAAATGAAGAATTTTGCAAGATGAATCCATCAGTACCATTTATACATTCCTAATTCATATAAATTTAGTACATATTTTTTGTGGTTAAAGTCGAGTATCAAAGAGCAGTATAAAAATAGTGTGCCTTATATTTTGGGACGGAGGGAGTAACTTTTTAGGCAGCCAAAAAATGTTAACATTTGTACCAGAAATTAACAATGACATGTTTCTAGTACATTTTATGAACAATTCTATCTAGTGCATGTATTAGTAGCATGCCAAATACTTAAAATAAATAAAGACGAGGACAGAAAATCAAAGCAACCAATGAGCACGCGGAGTACCGCACGAAACCAAACGAGGTGCTGCAAGTTGGGTGACCCCAAGCAATACTCCACCTCTCCCGGTATGAAACGATCTCGCAACCAACTTCCTCGTCAAACAAACAACCTTCGTTCGTTTTTATTACTTCCACACACGGCCGCGAAGCAGTCAGAAAAATCCATTAGCAGCAGAGGATTGGATTGGATAGCTGCGGGGAGCCCTCACCGTCACCACCACCACCGCCGATAAGCTCCCGCGCGCGATGCGGAACCCGCCCGGCCGGCACCTCCTGCGCGTCGCCAGCCGCGCCGTGCGCTCCTCGTCGGGGCTCGGCGGCGGGGGAGCGGCCTCCACCTCCGCCTCGTCCCCCGTCTCCGCCTCCTCCGGCGGCCGCCCGCGCAGCATGCTCCTGCGCGCCACCTCGCCTCCCCCGCCCTCCGCCGTCGCGTACTGGGACTCCCGCACGCTGCGACGGGACGGGGAGGACGACTGGGAGGAGGTCGTCGCCGGGGTCGAGGGGGCGGCCTCGGGCACCGGCGAGGCGGATGTGGATGAAGACTACAGGGTCGTGTTCTGGTCCCCGCCCACCGGGGACGAGGTCCGCGCCGCCTTCTCCAGCATCCAGGAGTAAGATTCGTTTCCTTTCTCGCTCGCTCGCCTAGATTGGGCCTTGTCTTGTGCATTTGTTATTCTGTTAGTGATTGGCCTGAAGAGTCAGTTAACCTTGCTCGGTTGCTCCAAAACGTATTGAAATTCAGTATGCTGTTATAGCTAGCTCCTCTTGTCGTTATTTGTCGCGTTGTGCTGTTTATGGTACTAGATTGGTTTCTTTGCCATGACTGGATGGAGCCCAGTGTGTAGTATCGTGTTCGTGTACTTCATTGCTTT
The DNA here is from genome assembly GCA_947311845.1 of Poa pratensis. Classification (NCBI taxonomy): domain Eukaryota; kingdom Viridiplantae; phylum Streptophyta; class Magnoliopsida; order Poales; family Poaceae; genus Poa; species Poa pratensis. The sequence goes on from CAMZMU010000081.1 coordinate 31,953,356, forward strand.
CAACGGATAGACGCTATGGGTCAATCACGGATTCATGATTTAGTTAGAATGGTATACATGTGCACATGTGTCTCGTACTCCCATGAGTTATGGGTAGGGTGTTTGGGTCTCCGGCATGCATTGAGCGCATCATATCAGGGCTAGCTCAATGGTCCAGATTCTCGAATACCAGCTTTCACATGCCATTTCATAGTGTTTGCAGCTTTAAAAATGAAAAGATCAAACTCTCTACTTTTGATGATTGTTTTCTTTGTGTTGGCATTTTGTAACACCTCCTTTCTGTAGCGTAAAACGAGCAATTTTTTGTTTGAGGTGGAATAGTTTTTTTGTTCTTTCTCCATCTAATGAATTTACTGTTTGCATTCAGGGTATTTGAGAATTCTTTCGGGGTGGATTCCAATGAAACTGAGAAACAAATAGCATTGTTGTCCACCTCAGGGTATTCTTCATCAAGCAATTCATCAGGATCAGATGACTGGGTCGAACCTGCTGCATATGTTCTCAACTCGACTGCTCTTCTGACCAAGGCATAGGACTGTTTTGGATGCCTTCCGCCTGTTGCAAAGGGACCCTAATGTTCAGGTAAATGTGGTTCATGTGCTCCGGAACTGGACGTTAGATTGTAACATTACCAACTACAACATTTTCTATTGTGCTTTCAAATTTTGATTTACAGTTGAGTTTCCAAACAGTTCTTCTCTACCTTGCTATGTTAACCCTATCCTCAATGCAGAAAATGGTCATGTCCTTGTCATCTGATAGGACTGTATGGGATGCTGTGATGAGTAACGAAGCAGTGCAAGAATTCAGGAGATCTTTCCAGGATGGTAAGTTTTAGAAATTGTGCATTCTCAGCTTTAAAAATTCATATCAGTCACATTTTTCTGTTCCTTAACTGGGAGGCTCATTTATTTTCGAAAAGAATAATCAGGGAGATGCGATGCAGTGCCCATTTTTTTGTCAATCTTGTCTTGCAAAAATTATAACTTTTTCGTCCTGGTTATATCTGCATTGTCTTACTGCAATATATCATCTTTCAGGCAAAGAGATTGATAGGAAAAGAAATTCGTGTGGCCCTGCTGGAGTGCTTAAGTGGATCCTGGGCAACACCCAGGCAAAAATAATAGAATTCTTCGACAACATAGTGAATATTGTCAGCATGCTCTTCCACCTCAAAGCGATGAAAATAAGCCCGATCTGTACAGTGACGCAGTGAAGGTGTCCTTCATGCTCTCGGTGTTTGTCTTCATCGTGGTGGCCATTGCTCGTATAAAGTGAGCACAACAACCCGTCGACTTTACATTTCCACGTTTTCATGGCATCTTTAGTTATGGTGCGGGGGCACATCTAGTGAGCGTAGTTTAGTCCAGATGTATCACAGACTTGGTTTGACAGGCCAAGAATTTACATTGCCGGTGTGGTAACTAGTCTGAATATTTAAGCTTGCATGCGGTGTGCTTATCTCATTCCTTTTCTGTGCTTTTGGATACAGTTATGAGCCGTGGGATTTCCCGTGATTGGTGATGCAAGATTTCTGCAGGCCGTGTGTGAATATTGTTTTGTAGGACATACCAGGCCTTACGATTTAGATTCACACGAAACTTATACACTGATTGTTACACACTGGGCTGTAATTGTTTGTTCATGTAGACTAGACTGATGTAAAGGAATTGTTTGTGTGTTTTGAGTCTGTTTTCCTGATGTAGCCCAAAGTCGAGGGGGATTCTTCGCGTGTAAAGCTTTCCAAGAAGTATTCCGTTCGCCCCTGCCTGTAGAAGCGCCAGCAAGCATGCAGGACGTCAAATCCGGCCTCCCCAAAGCTGTACAGCCAAATCACACTACATTACTGTAGTTTCAAACGATAGAATGCTCAAAATAAAGTTCCAACGACAGATCACTATGTAATATGTAGCCACGAAATTGTATAATCCTTGTAAAGTTTACAATCTGTAATATATGTTATTGACTATCACAGTTGCCACGCCACTATTACTCACTATATAAAAGCTGTGCAAAATCTCGCTCTCTCCGCGCTCCACGTACTGTAGCATCTACAGTAAATAGTGTAGAAACTACAGTGTTGATCAGTACGCGGTGGGACCTCATCTGTCATCCTCACATCGCGCTGCTATTTTTTGCAAAAAACTACACGGGCGCCCAAAAATTACACATCCTTCACAGAAAAACCGCCGCGGAGGACCTGTTTGTAATTACGTGAAACTCTGGGTTCTTTTTTGTAAAAATGCCACGCAACTCCCCCCCCCCCCCCCCCCCCCCCCCACCCGGAGGTGGCCGGCGCCGCCGCCGTACGTCCTCGCCGTCCAGATCGACGAGCACTGCGAGGTCCTCCGTCGCCTCCCGCACCTCCTCGCCGCAGATCAGCCGCCGGGACGCCGCCTGGGCGCCGTAATCGTCGACGCCGCTCCCGTCGTCCTCCGCCGCCTCCGCCCGCTGCCGCGGCCGCTCCGGCGACCCAAAATGGGCGGCGCCGCCGTCTACAGACTCCCCGCGACCAGGCGCGCTCGCCGCGCGCACGCTCGCGTCCCAGGGCGCGGTGACGCGTCGCCGGCGACGTCCACGCCGCCGCGGCCGAGCTAGCCTGCCCTGGCCACTGTGACGTCACTATGACGTCACAGATGGCCCACGCGTCAGTTTTTTTCCCCTGTTAAATGTTGTACAAAAAATTCGAAATTAAATATACCCACTTCAACAATAAAATAATTTATAACAAAAATGGCCACACAAAAAAAATTGGCTACTCATGCCGCACGATATAAAAAAACAAATTTGCATATTTCAATGCTGTGAAATCAATAAATTCAAATTTAAATATACCCACTACATCAATACAATAAATATATCAAAGTAGACAAACAAAAAAACGGTAACTACTCATGTCGCACGATAAAAAAACAAATTTGCATATTTCAAAATTTTAAATGACTTTCAAATCTGTCCATTTTATCCACCGAAAAAATATGCAGGACACATCCAACCGATCAGAAAAAAATAAATACTACCTGCTTATGGCAATAAAGCAAACACGTCTTCAGAATCAAATTTAGTTAACATTTCAAGAAAATTCAAATGCACTTCCTCTAAACATTATTTGCAGAAAAAAATAACAAAATAATATCCTTTGTGATGGATTGAATTTAAAAAATATTACTAACATATGCAGCTGATTATAAAGATAAATAATAGCTATTTATGACATAGACCAAACATGTTTCCATAAAAAAATAACATATGCTTTATATGCCAACCAACAAATATGTTTTTAAAATCCAAGTTGGTAAAAATTTCAAGATAAATCCAAATGCACTTCCTCTGATCATTATTTAGAAAGAAAAAAAATCATATCCTCTAATTATGAATTGGATTTAAATAAAATTTTAAAAAGATCTGAAAACATCTAATATAAATTCAATAACTTCCCAAATTTCCCCACTTTCTAAAAAAGGACATTTTAACCACGCGACATTTTCCGAAAAATGAATAATTTCCCGAACGTACACTCTCTTTGCATTTCAATGATTTTCAAAATTTCCACACTTTTAGTATTTAGGGATGATTTAACTAAACAATCTCCATTTGCACAGCTATATTTAGTGAATGCTCAAAATGGTTAACATTTGGAAATAACCATGATATATTTCCTTTGATTATAGTGCTAAATAAGAATACTACAATCAAATGGAACCATACTTGATCAACTCAATTCAGCTAACATATTCTTTTGAAACAATATAGCTTAAATCTCTCGAACTATGTAATAAAATTTCAAAAATGCTTGATTCAAAACCACTAAATACCTACAAATATCTTAAACGACAAATACCACCCAATTTGAATTTTACCACTGCTACGCGGCATAGAAGTTTGAATATTTCAAAATTTTATTTACCTTGCAAATCTAACCAATTTGCAAACATGAAAATAATTCGAAACAAGTTAAATGAAAACGATTGGTTCACTCTCGAAATAACTCCATAATTATGTACTACCTACCTAGAAGTAATAAAACTTAAATCTACCTAAATATGTACTCACATTTAAGAGAATACCTGATTACATGAATATTTCGACAAAATGCAAATCATTCCTCTAATTACGTATTGATTTCAAATTGAATTTCATCTAAGTACATTATACATATTATAACTATAACCTTCCCTCACAATATATATAACGCAACCAACAAAAAATACAAACTAGCACAAAATATTCTCAGCAAAAGCGCGTTATAGAATTCAAATAAATATTTATGGTATATTACAAATATATCCAATCATTCCAATTTGCTAAACATCTGAAAACACTCGAATGACAAACTGCTTATTTTCTTTATGTGTTTTCATTTTCCCTATTATTTTAGCTTTTTCTCCATCTTCTCCCATTGCCCTCACCCTTACAAATTTATTAACAATTGGCCTAATTACAGATTTCACATTTGAACCACACGAGTGCAACACACTAAACAATTTCGAATTGCTGAAGAATTGGAGACACTCTAAATTATATCTCGCAAATTGCATTCTCCCGAGTTCAAATAAATATTTATGGCATACTACAAATATATTCAACATTTCAAATTTACTACATATCTAAACATGCTCGAAACGATGAATTGCTTATTTCTTTCATGTGTTTTTATTTTTCCTATTATCTTATCTTTTTCTCCGCCCTCTCCCACTGCCACTAAAGTTACAATTTTATTGACAATTGATCTATTTACAAAATTTACGTTTCAACTGCACGAGTTGCGACAATATACAAACATTTTCCAACATTTCAACTTCTCAACTAATACAAACAACTTCTCAACATGTACATTTTTGAATTACAACAATTTTACAATCTAAACAACTTCCGAAAACAGACAATTCCAATTTTAAATATTCCAAAATTCCAACTGCATTTTAAACCTAACCATTTTACTAGCCTGGAAAAAAAAATCTAAATAACTTTCTAATTTGGCTAACGTGAAAAAAAGAAAAAACTAAATAATTTTCTAATTTGACTACTTCTCGAAACCTATATAATTTTCAAACATGAACTCTATTTGCATACCAACGATTCTCAGATCTACACAACTTATAAAACTTTCTATAAGTTTTATACCAACGATTCTCAGACAAGCGTACTTGAATATTTCAATTTACTACGTATTTCAATATTCTCTAATACAACTACAAATTAATTCAAAGTAACTTTTTTTTTAAATTCGAAACCTTCGAAACACATAATGCATTTCCTCTAAATACGTAACTACATTAGATATCTATGGCAAAATACAACCACATTTAAACATTTAAATTTGGAAAATATTTCAAGATAATTCGAATGTATTTTCTCTAATTACATTTAAACATTCATAACACAATACAAATATGTTTGAACATTCCAACTTGCTAGATATTTTTATATTTTTTAACAAACTATAAAAAAAATGCTCAGAAGAAAATACTAACTATTTATGGTAAAATACAAACATATTTGAACATTCCAATTTGGTTAATATTTGGATGCAATATAAATAGACTTTCCTTAACTGTAGAATCACATCCAAAAAATGTGCATTCCCACTAATTATGTACTTACGGGAAAAAAAAGCATAGTTGAGCATTTCCTCTAATTATGGCTTGATTTTACATTGAAATTAAAAAGTGCTCAAACAATTTATTCCCTCCAATTATTGAGTTCGATTAAATATTTAACACAAAACACAGACATATCATACCAACTCAACTAAATTAATATTTACAAATAATATTACTGAACTTCCTTCAATTATGCAGTTCAATTTAATAAATGTTCAACTTGAACTTAACTCTCTCTAATTATGTGGTCAAATTTAAATAATGCTTTATTTCATTCACATTTGAAGAAATCAAAAATTTGTTTCCTCTAAAGATGGATTCAATTTAATAGATATTAACACACCATATTTCCTCTAACCAACAAGCTAAATCACATATTTATGGCCAAATAGAAACATAATATTTAGACATAACCATAATATATTCTCTCTAATTATAGTGGTTCGTATGAAAATAATGGCAAAATAAAATCATATTTAACCATTCAAATTTGCCTAACATATTTGCAAGTAATATAACTTAAATCGCTCTAATTATGTAGTTACATTTAAAAAATGATTGTTTATATGAATATTTCCAGAGAATACAAACACGTCTACTCTAATTATGGATTGCTTCCAAATTGAATTACACCTAACTACATTATACAAATTAGAACAACCACCTTCCCTTACAATATATATACCGCAAATAAAAAAAACAAACAAATTATTACAACATATCCTCAGCAAAGACGCGGCGTGTCACTGCGCTAAATTCAACTATCTAAATATTTGAATATTCTACAAAATATATAAAAAAATGTTCAAACGAATTACTATCTACCCATAACAAAATAAAAAACATGTTTGCAAATTATAATTTCGCCAACATTTTAGCGAATTTTCCTGATATTCCACAAAATATGACAAGAATGCTCCCAAAAAATAACCGCAACATACTTATAGCGAATTACAAATATATTTCAACATTTCAATTTCGCCAACATTTCTGACATCATACAAACAAACTCACAAAAAACTCACAAAATAAGACAAAAATGCTCATAAAAAATGCTACCTATTCATGACAAAATAAAAACATGTTCCAACATACCAATTTAGCTAACATTTTGGTTAAAAAAATATATATACTGCACACAAAAAAAACATCAAGGGCGTGCCGTCGGCACGCCAAATTCAACTAGTCCAGTTCAATGACAGAGCAAAACAAAAGTAAAAAACGAACGAGCCATAGGGCAGCCGGCAAAAGGTTCAGCCCGTGATCATAGTGCCGGCGCCCTCGTCGGTGAGGATTTCCAGCAGGAGGGAGTGCGGGACGCGGCCGTCGATGATGCTCGCCGTGCGCACGCCCTGCGCCAGCGCGCGCACACAGCACTCCACCTTTGGTATCATCCCGCCGCCAACCTTCCCCTCGGCCACCATCTGCCGTACCCCCGCGATGTCAATCTCCTTCACCAGGCTCCCGGGGTCATCCCGGTCCGCGAGTATGCCGGACACGTCGGTGATCAGCAGCAGCTTCTCGGCGCCAATAGCGGCCGCGATCTCACCGGCCGCGGTGTCGCCGCGGTGTCGGCGTTGATGTTGTAGGCCTGCCCGGTCTCATCGGCGGCCACGGTGGCGATGACCGGGATGTGGCCGGAGGCGATGATGGGGTGGAGCACGGAGGGGTTGACGCTTGTCACCTCGCCGACGAAGCCGAGCACGCCGGCGTCGGGGGACGGGCGCGCGGTGAGGAGGCGCGCGTCCTTGCCGCAGAGACCGACGGCCGTGGCGCCGGAGAGGCTGATAAGGGAGACGAGATGCTTGTTGACCTTGCCGACGAGCACCATGGTGTCCGCGTCGGTGACGCGGAGGCCGTTGCGGAACTGCGGCTCGACGCCGACGCGCGCCAGCCAGGAGTTGATCTCCGGGCCGCCGCCGTGCACGAGCACGAGGCGCAGGCCGACGCAGGAGAGGAGGACCAGGTCGCGGATCACCGACGCCTGCAGCTCCGGCGACTTCATCGCCGCGCCGCCGTACTTTACCACCACCGTCTTGCCCTTGAACCGCTGGATGAAAGGGAGCGCCTCCGACAGGACGTCCACGCGGTTCAGCGCCGCGGCCGCGGGCGCAGGCCGCGCTGGCGCCATGGAGGAGGCCGACACGCGGAGGCCACGGGCGCGATACGAGGCGAAGGGCGTGGTGCGGCGGCCAGCGTTTAGGTTAGGATTGGGGAGGGATACGGACGGGAGGACGAGGGATGGGTGGGCCTTGGTGAGGAGCATTGTTGCGAAACTGCGGTGGCCGGCGGCAGGCGCCTTGGGTGTTTGTGTCGGGCGTTGGACGATTTGGTTGGTGTTGCACCGCGGCAGAGTTGGTGCTCGGCGCAGAGCGTGCGGGTGGCGCAGCGGAAGAGAGGATACTTGTATATCGGCGGGGTAGGGTTTTATCCTTTTTTTCAGTAGGCGGCAGGGTAGGTGGCCGGCGGCGAGGCTGGTGGGCTTTGCGAACCCGGCTGCGGTTGACAAGAGCGCGTGTGTCATTCTTTGGTCAAACACACATTCGTATTCTTTTTCATGCTTTTTGTCTCAAACTGGACCTGACAAATTTGACAAATGAGAATTTACAAGTACGCACAAACAGTTCTACTACTCCAAGTATAATTCCAAGTATACACCCAACATTTGTTCAGACTAACAAATATGTAAAGCCTCAGATAATAAATCTTGAAGAAGAAGACAATGAAACCGGAAAACACAAAAGTCGCTAATAAAGGTCGCATCATTTACAAGAAAAAATATTGTAATCAACGTTTTTCACGTAACACCGCAAAGTCACGCTTACGATGCAAGAAGAAACAACATCTTGCAACAAACACAAGATCATTGTAACAAATATAGTGCATGCGCACGGTGGAAATCATAGCGGCTTCAATCATGTTCAAAGGATCTAAGCAATATAAGACTTTCGCAATTCCGCCGACCTCTATTATTGTTAACACTTAGTGGTTGTGTTGCGTAGTAAATATTAGAAGTGGGTTTATAGAAATTAGTTTTCGACCATTTCAAGCGGAACCAATTTTTTATATCTTGTCCAACGTCACCGTGATTAGGTGCTCCTTGACCGCAACCACTCCGCCATCACTCAGGCCGGAGGCGGTTGTTGCGTTCAGGCGATGCCTAGTCCTAGCGGATGTGCTCGTAGGCTGGCGAGGTGGCAGTGATGAGTGGCCTATAGGTGGTGTGCCTGCTGACAGCGATGTGAAGGTGGCCGCCAAGTGTGGTGTTGTGGGTCTGGAGGAGGAGGCTATGATATTTCTCCATGGAAACATGCAATCAATGCAATCAAGCGGAAATTCATTTTGGCACCCGATCGCATATGCTCCTACTTGATCAAAAAGTTAAAAAAACTGTAAAACGTTTCAAAAAATTCTGAAAAATTGGAAACAAACATATACAAGTGTTATAAATAAGTGCAAATTTCGTGATGAAATTACATTTGTGATCCCCTGTGCACAAAAAAAAAAACAAATCAATGGCCAAAATGACATTTATAAGATGTAGTTTTTAGAGCATTGATTTTGTTTTTTCGCACAGAACAAGGCAAATGCCATTTCATCATGAAACTTTGCATATATGTAGAACACTTGTATATGTTCTCCAATTTGTTTCAATTTTTTTGAAACGCCTATTTGTTCATTTTTTTAATCAAGCGGAATCATATGATCTGGCTGAGTCAAAACGTCTCTCCCACATTCAAGGGCCTACAATATTCGCACATGCTATTTTTCGTCAAACTAATCTCGAAACTAACAATCATGTCCCACACATGCTATTTAGCACAAAACTGTGACGATTTCCTACCAAAACAAACTAAGATAATCAAGCTCAACCGTGTCATTTCTTTCGGCCATACCTTTTACGGAAGACCATTTTACGGGCAAATCACTAATCCCAACTCCAGTGACCTTTCTATCTCCTTAACCCGTGGGCAACGGCGAGTCCAGTAATTATTTGCAAGGGAGGGTAAAAGTTGACGACGACTAACTAAATGACTACTTCCGTAGAAAATAAGCCAATATATAAGACATAAAATTATTTAAGACAAAATACCACAAATTTTCAGGTTAGAAGCATACAAATCACACACTAATACATCCAGTACTAGAGAAGCAACAACAAAAGGACAAAGTGAACTCTCTAATAAAACTAGTAAACAGACATGTACCTCTAAGAAATCACATCATACTCGCGCGGCAGATGTCCTCTACGATCCCTCAATTTCTGAAACTGTATAATGATCTGATCATCATGAATGATTCTGAATATCTCTTTCTCACAGTAGCACACCATCAAATCATTTAGCCATTCATCGGACAACTTATTGCGCAAATCTGTTTTAATAATCATCATTGCTGAAAATATGCGTTCAACTGATGCAGTTGCCACAGGAAGAATGAGAGCCAACTCAATGAGACGATACACCAATGGGAAAGATGTGTGTTTTGTTGTTTCAACCATCAACTGAGCAAGTGTGGACAGATTTTGACATCCATTAAATTCTTCACTTCTCCTAATGTTCATAAGAAATCTTGGGAGGTCAATTCTTAGCAACAACCTATCTGCTTCTGTGAAGTACTCAGCATAAATTTCAGCAAGCCGAGTAAGTTTCTCAAAATTTAAACTTTGAGAAGTTGTTTGCTGGACTAAGACAGGCCATACAATCAAGTAACTTGGTGGAAACTTCATTGAATCGATGGTGGGCTCCTCAGCCCCCGCCCAGCCTCCTCGCCGGCTCACCGCCTCACCAGTCCCCACGTGGCCGCCTCCGCTGCTCACTGCTGGTATGCTGCTCTGCTTGCGTGAGAGCTGGGCATAAATGGGGATTGCTTCGTATGGATGAGTCGAGCTTCGTTGCCTGCCTCCGTGTGCGATGCGAGTAGGCTGTGCGACGCAAGTTGGGCCAGAAACAACTCAGCAAATGGGCCTAGCATAAGATTAGTAGTAGTAAAATAAAAACTTTTTGGGAGGGTAAGCTGAAGCCTGTTTAAGGCTCACTAGTAGCCTCGCCTTTGCCCGTGGGTGTTGGCACATGGCCATGCTTGTCAAGTTTTCCAATGAGTTTACCTGCAAAAAGACATTTTATGATTTGTTTTATTTGCGGGAATATTTATGATTAGTTTGATGAAAAATAATATTTTGTCCTAAATATTAAGCTTTCTTGGTATTTACTCGAAAAAGAAAATTATCCAGAGCCAAACTCCACTCCTCTTTCCCGTGGCTTTCTTTCCTCTCCTTTCTCTGAGTTCTGACCTCCTTCCGAAGATCGGAGCCCGCCTCGTTCGTCGTCGGCTCGTCGCCACCATCGCCGTTCTACAGCTGCCGCCGTGCAGTACCTTATCGTCACCGCCGACGCCCCAATCCCCCCCACACCCCCACCTCCCCTCCCCCCCACACCCCCACCTCCCCTCCCGTCTCTCACGCGCGTCGCCGCCGTCGCCGTTCCCCGTTCTTCCTCGCCGGGCCATCGAGTTCCTGCTATCTCCACCCCGTCCCAGTACTTGGTCATCGGTTTTTGAGGGATGAGGTTGTTCTCATCCAGCAATTAGTGAAAATTCACTGACCTTCACAATTTCTGGGTGTGCTAGTGCACACCCGGCACACCATCTAGATCCACCCCTGGACTTATGGGGAGCACTGCTGGTCCTGATCGGAAGCGGCGGCTCTCCGGTTCCTTTGCGCAGGGCGTGGATGCGGTATCTCCTGCCAAGCGTCCAGCGCTTCCGCCTTGCTCCGACGACAAGAAGGTATATACCCTCTCTAAGTAGCTTGCTCTTGTTAAGGTAGACTACTGCGTGAAGACTTTATTCCTTCAATTAAATAGCTCAGGTCAGCAACCTTGCTACGGCTGTCATGAATCGATTGGAGCTTCTCAAATCTCAATAACTGTCATTTTACCTTGCAAACAGTCATTTTACCTTGCAAACAGTCATTTTACCTAGGCTACATGTTTGATTGTGTCTCAGGCGCTCTGCTCAACTATCTAATCGATAGGAGTATTTACCTTGCCAAAAAAAAACTGTCATTTTACCTAGGGTCACATGTCTGGCCAAGCTGGTTTTAGCAATCCAGGTGCGCGTTGCATACACGGCCTACCATAACGGTTGGCATCCCATACTTTTTCAGCCACAAATTTACCTTACTGCAAAGTTTAGCGCACAACTTCTCTTCTTGCCTTTTTGGTTAGACCTAAAGGTCTTGCTGAAGTTGTTCACGACTTGGCGGATGTTACATATACACCTCATTTGAAACCGCTGGGTAATTTGTTATTTTTCACAACAATAAAGGATACGCCTCACTTGATGTTGCTAAGTAGTTCACACTTGCTTTCTGTAGGCTAGTCTATAAAGGTTTGTTACATGAATTTATTGGATCATGTATCAGGTAGTTCAAGTCAGTGACATTGCTAGGTTAGTTCATGAATAGCAGGAGTTTCTCAAATTGCAACAGAAGTTGGTTTTACCGGATTGGCCAGCCCGCTTGCTTGCAGGGATTACCTTGGAGCGTTGCATGAGCAGCCTACTGAGTACTGATATATGCATGCACATTGCCACAACCGCATTTTTTTCACTCGTAACCTTACCTCACTCCAAATTGCACTGTACAACCTTACCTGCTGTCTTTTTTGCTAGACCTAAAAGGACTTCCCGAAGATGTTCAAGACATGGTTGGTGTTAGATAGGAAAATATGTGACGTTATGAAACCAAATCTCGGGTGAATTTTGCGAGCTAATTAAGAATATAGTAACCTGCACTTTTACAAAATAATTGGATATAAATTGCTGCTTGCATTTCGAATAGAGCTCTATTTGTTATATGTTGTGCCAGACGATGTTCAGATCAAGGTTCAAAATATCGGATATCAGGTTTGTATCGGTTTGGTTTCCGCATATCGGATGTCGGATATCAGGTGATATATCGGATGATATGTAGTTATATCGGAGAAAATATGTCCGAATTTATTTCATTTTACTTGTTCAAAACATGCTTTGTTAGTACAAGAAAATGAATAATGTCAATGCTTGAGCATAACAAATATCTTATTCAAAGTTTATTGACCAGTCAATTAAGAGATAAAGTACTAAACACTCACAAAATATCACTCTAACATCAAAAGTAAATTCTACTGTGTATCTACTGAACATTATGCATGATTTTGATAATTTTCTGAAATTGTAGATACCTAATTTTATGTCTTAACAAATTTCTTGAGAAAGAATCATTGTCATCTAGATATGTGTATATATCGGTGAACATATCGGGTCAGATATCAGCCATATCGGTAGATATGTCGGTATATATTGGAGTGTGAAACCAATATTTACGAAATGATATGATGCATCTGTATCGGTATATTTAAACAATGAAATCCATGCAGCTTTGCGCCTTTTTTACACTGTAATTATTATTTATTATCTTTGATAAATAGTATTAACTTATCAATTTAACTTTTTGTTCTTGGTTGGCAGCTTGATTTTGCTGTACTTAAATACAGAAACCAAAAGCTTTCGGAACAACTAGAAGTCCATAAATTCGAGTACCATGCCCTCGAGGGTAAATTTAATGATCTCAAACAGAAACAGAGGGCTCACCACGAGACCCAAGATCTGGTTAATAAGTCTTGGGAGCATGTAAGTTACAACCCAAACCTGCTCTTGTTACTGCAAAAGACCACAAGGCCTTCCTTTGTTTAAACCATAAATTTTATACTTGAACAGCTTGTGAGAGATTTGAAGGCTATTTCTGTTTCGAAAAGCGGATCTCAAAGTTCTTCCAGTGGTGCAGGTCCTAGCAACGATTCTGTGGGTATGTAACGTATGTCAGCTGATAATATTATAAAAATTTGTAATGGAAGTATGTGTCTTCTTCACTCTTGTTATGATGTGCAAGGAATGTTTCTTGGGAGCTTTTAATTTTTGTACTTTAATTATATTTCATTTGTGTCTATGGTCTTAAAATATTTAAACCTTAGTTGTTGTGTCAAAAGTTACAAGCTTTATTTTCGAACTTCCTATTCAGATGGTGCGTGCATCCCAAAAGAGAAGGACTTCCTTAGCAGACTCGTTGAGACAGGTGCCACAGAAAGCTCAGGCTGCCATTTGGAAAACTATGCACACTCGTCAGCTGCTGATGTGCTGCAGAATGTCTTGTTCTCATTAAATGATTCATGGCATGCAAATAAGAACTGTCCGTTGGACCTCTTTGCTGCATTACCTGAAAATGGTTTGTTCCGAGTTCACATTCCTTGGTAATAGTTTGTTATTACTTATAGCTAAATGACTGGCAAATTTCATACACCTTTCGGTAACATTTTCCTTGTTTTTCTCTCCATTGCAGATAGTAGTAGGGAACTGCTAACTACTGCTAGTAAGCTATTAGTAGAGCTTAATGACGCCATACAAGCTTTTAGTGATCTCCACTTGAAGCACAGGCATTTGACTGAGAAGCACCACAATCAGAGATATTTAAATGCTCAACGCAAGACTGAACAGAAACGCATCAAAGGTATCTTGCTTAAACACGAGATGCTCTACAAATATGGATATGCCTCTGATATATGTCTGCGGATTGTTAGTTTATTATTATAAATCATCCTGATACACCTTTGGTACTTGCCTATACTCTTATGATGTGCATCGCACCACCTAAATCTCATTGATTGTGTGTGACCACATCATGCTTTCCCCAAATCCACCAATACCTAGCCACCAATCTCTCAAGTCCCTTCTCGACCCCTTTCCCTCCTATGTGTGTCACTACCACCACAACCTCCATCCCTCATCTGCTGCTCCCCTCAAGCGGCTGTTACCGCTTCCTACCTTTGGTCAGACATCGACAATATGGAGGCCGAGAGAGGATTTTGAATAGAGATGAGAGGGAAGCGAGGGGTCGAGAGAGGATAGATAATAGACAGGGGTGCCCTCACAAGAAGCATACTGCATGCTGGACTGGGCCGGCATGACCTTTTTTGGGCTTTGTAGGAAGGTTCCTTCTCTTCCACATTTTTTTTCCTTCTCTCTGTCTGTACTTCTGCATGATATATTGCTGATCGTTGTTCTTAAGGATTATTGGATCAGTTAAACCATATGGCGCATTGGACCAACCTAGCCACACAATGGCCCTTAGTACTGAATAGACGCGGGGAATTATGTAGACATTGTTTGCATAGTGTTTGCATCCGTATGATGCTATATGCAACTATTGTTAAGGATCATCAAATTAACTTCACCGAGATGTTTGTTAACTTTTCAAGAGGAGCTGGCAAGTGCTGTTGCTGAGTTGGAAGAAAGTAACCACAAATTGGCCGTCCTCAAAGCACAGGGAGACACTACACATGGAACTCCAATCTTCTTTCCAACTTTAGGAAATAAAAACTTGCCTGAGGATAATTTCAGAGACAAACACAAAGAATTGCAAGATCTGGAGGCCTGTCACAAAGAGTTTACGGTAAAATTGAATACTTGGTTTCTTATGTCCAGGTTATTGCCTATGTTTGCTCTGAACCTAATGTTATTGCTTGTTCTATTATTTGGATCAGGATCTGACTTCACAACGTTTGGTGGAAATTAGGAGACTTCACGAAGAGAGAATTGAAATTTTGAACAAGTCGGCTACTTTTCAGGTTTGCACGCTGCTTGTTTAGGTGCCATACCAAGTAGAGTACTAAACTGGATTCTACATTTTTCGAGTGTCTTTCCCAAGGCTTATAATGTAATACTAGTATTTCCCACCTGTGTTTTTATGATGGTTGCTTATAGTGCCATAAGAGTCTGTTAAGAGAGATCTGAAGGATTGGAATATCACCAAAGAACTGGCCATGGATAGGGCTGCGTGGAAGTTAGCTATCCATGTGCCAGAACCATGACCTGGTTTCGAGATCTTATGGGTTTCAACTCTAGCCTACCCCAACTTGTTTGGGAAAAAAAGGCTTTGTTGTTGTTGTTGTTGTTGCTTATAGTGCCAACACTAACGGAAGTAATTCTAGACTATCTGTAGCCTCCAAATCATGTCATACAGACTTGTCATTAAGAAATAAATGGAATGTATGATTTTACCATCCTCTCAACTAAGTATTTTATGATCTAAGGGCTAATATTTAATTTGAGTTTGATCTATTGGTTGAGATCCCAGAGAGTAGTCAATCTAGATGTGTTTCATATGAAAAATCTTCCCTGCCTTACCTTTGCAATTTATGATCAGAACACTTTGACGGATTTGAAGGCCATTTCTTCTTCAAAAGCTTTTCAAGTTCTGAAGGATCAACTCGAAAAGTCACATGCAGAGCTGGACCATTGCCGGACACTATTAGAGAAATTACAGGTAGTTAATGCTCAGTATGTATTTACTTGTCATATACTGAGTACCATAGAGGCTAGAGCCTCAGCTTCTACTTGTCTTTTCAGGTTGATAAAGATAAATTGATATGGCAAGAAAGGGAAATTAATGTGAAAGTTGATCTGGCTGGAATTCCTCATAGGGTTTCTGCGAACTGTGAGTCAAGCATCACAGTTTTAGAACAGAATCTGCGGAAAGTAGTTGATGAGAAGAATATGCTTGCGCTGAAACTCGAAGAAACTTTGAGAGAACCTGGTATGATGATTCCTATTTAATATTGTTAATTATATTGGGTTATTCTCTTCTGGCCGTGCCAATTTTAAATAAGTAAAAACTTTCTTCAGGTCGGAACCAAATAATATCAGAATTTAAAGCGCTGGTGTCATCACTGCCAAGGGAAATGGGCGCTATGCAAAGTGAACTATCCAAGTACAAGGATGATTCTCAAGAATTGCATTATTTGCGAGCCGAACTTCACTCGCTTTCTGATATTCTGGCTCGAAAGGTAAATTTCTTGATGCGAGTTTGTTGAAGAAGTTTATAAGTATTTCTTAACTGATATGATTAAGTTTAAGTTATTCGTTTTGTGCTTTACAGGAGCATGCAATTAATGAAACATTATGCAAATCTGCTCGTGCTGGATCTGAAATAAGAGATCTACAGTCCAGGGTACTGATATTAAAACTTGCTCATTTAACTAGAAATGTTCTGAAATCCGCTGTGTTCATCAGACAACAGGAAATGGCTTGTTTTAGCTAGTTTCTTGGATTTCCATTCTTGTTGTTTTCATGAAAACTTAAGCTGAATTCACATGTTGTGTAGGTTTGTGAACTAAGGCAGACGAATTGTGAGTTGAAGCTCTTTATGGAAATGTATAAGCGTGAATCTACTGATTCAAGGTGATTATTACAGCAGAAATCTTTCATGAAACTATCTCTATGATGTATCATGTTCAACAGTGCTTGTTCTCCTGTTTAGTTTACAGATCAGATCATCCGAGTTCCTTCAACTGACCATTCAAACCATTGTTCACTATCATATTCACTAGTCTCACTGAAACAAGCTTCAACTATTCTGATGAAGTGATGAGCATACCTAATTGTTTTATGACAGAGATATGTTGGAGTGCAAAGATAGAGAATATTGCGAATGGGCTCATGTCCAGAGCCTCAAATCTTCTCTTGATGAGAGTAGGCTAGAACAGCATGTTAAGGCAGCCAATGAAGCTGAAGCAATGTCTCAGCAGAGACTAGCAAGTGGTGAAGCTGAGATTGCAGAATTAAGGGGGAGGACAGAGAGTGCCAGAAGGTACATTTTATTTATGCTTGTCCGATGTAGTTTCTCTACTGGATATTTGGATAGTTGATACAATTCTAAGTCAGGTGCATTATCTACTTTTAGTTTTTTACTACTGGCGAAAGTGCTAATTGGTGAATTTTCTGCACACTACAGGAATATCAGTAGTTTAACTGAATTATTGAAATCAAAACATGAGGAAGGTGAATCTTACTTGTCAGAGATCGAGGTCTGTATCATCTCTACGCCTTTGTACAATGCAGAACACCAGCAACAATAGAAATATTTATTTTCGACATTTCAGAGTATTGGACAAGCATATGAAGATATACAGACACAAAATCAACAATTGCTACAGCAAATTATAGAGAGAGATGATCACAATACAAAGGTAGTTCTATGGACTCATCTGCTATTGTTTGTTCATGTTGATGTATCCTTGTCTTAGCATTAATTTAATCTAATCTCCCACTTCCTTCCACGATTACTCGAGTGTGTGGTTTCACTTATAGCTCATTACTGAGTTCAGTGCCCATTGCCTGCGTACATGCCAGTAGTAACTTAAATGGGCAACTGAAACGTTTAGATTACGACAGGATTTTATCCCGTCTTTCATGTAAGTCAATGTATTGAAACCAGTTCAGCATAGAAACACCATTGTAAAAGCATCTTCTGGTCGCGGTGATTTGCAACACAAACTAATAGAGTGGTAGTTCACGTACTACTATCGCTCAGTTCAGTACATTGTAAGCTTTCAAGACACATAACGAAATAGCAGTTTCAAGCTTCCTTGTGCCACCATCAACTTAGGCATGAGGCTATTGGTTCCATTAAGGCTTGATTCTGCAGACACACACTAATATTTGTTAGCTGAATTTACGTTCTTTCCATGGATAAACAAATCACACTGTCCCAGCACGCCGAGTCATTGTATTTTGCTTGTCCTGTTCCACGCCCTTCACCCTGAGTGGCATCATTTTTTGTTGGTGTACGCAGTGCCCTTGGCTCCTCCACCATGTTTGATCGGGGTGTGTTATGATCCACATTGTAGTATACGACTGCGGGATATTTTTTTCTTCTAAGTTGCTTGGTTGCTGTAGCCCCACCCCACCTCCTTCCTACATGCCCTTGCTCTCAGGGCCTCTCCTAAATACGGAGGCAAGCACGGCTCACTGTTTCTCTTGCTTTCAGTCTTCATGCCAGCTGAGGGTGTGCATTCAGTATATACCTTTTTGGTAAAAAATAGGTTTGGTACTTTGGCAAATAGAAATATCATCCGCTTTCGGTAAATACCGAACTTATTCTATGTGGTCTGGTAAGTAGCAAATAATGAAAGGTGATGTTTATTTTAAAAAGGGTTAAGTGCACTTTTGGTCCCTCAAGTTTTGTAAAAGTCTAACTTTGGTCTCTTAACTCTATGTTGGTCTAAACGTGGTCCTCAAACACTTAATTTGTGAGAGTGATCACAAAACCCTTAGGTGAGATGGGATTGTATGGGAGAGTGATTGAGATTTGTGCCGTTGAACGTGCATGCTAATTGCATAACGGATCCACGCGTCGGATGAGACAAGTGTTTGAGGACCACGTTTAGAACAGAATAAAGTTAAGGGACCAAAGTTGGACTTTTGCAACACTTGAGGGACCAAAAGTGCACTTAACCCTTTTAAAAACAACACAACGGCATATAAGTTCTGCGTGTCTCAAAATTCAAAAACCATACTAGTATTTTAGTACACAGCATCTAGGCTTATGCATGCATAGCTTAGTGGCTGGTTCCATGCCTTCATGAGTTCATGCTGACCTTTATTTCTGGCATGCTCGGCTGAGAATTGGACACTGAGACTAGGAAGTAGGAAAGGGATTGCATTTCAAGCTCTCTTGCTTAGCTCACTAACTACTTTGCTTTCATGACTCCCGGGCCTGAATTAGTACGTTGCACACCCTCACTGCTCTACTGCGGTCACTGTTTAGTGTATATGGTAGCAGCGACCTCTCTGTTTCCAGGTGACGAGTAGAGCTGTAGAGGCGAGATGCATGTAAGAAGAGTCTAGGGAGTGGACAGCACTAGATTGGACCGTGCAAGCGACACCGTCTCATGGTGCGTGCGGGGACAAATCAAAGGAAAACAAAATGTTTTGCTTTGGTAGTTCGGTTAACCAATGGTATTGTCGTCGTTTACTGAAATAAAATGGTTTGAAATTCTCATAGCGTACTGATTTGCCGGCCTTTTCTGTTCGGTTTGGTGTAGCTTGCTGATTCATTTTCTCGGTTCGGTAGATATATAAGCTCCTTCGAGAACCAACAGCCAGATCAACATAAACAGTACCCATGGCACCAAGTCAAAAAAAAAAAAAAACCCATGGCACAGGGAGTATCTATAGTGTATTCCGCTACAGTCGGATGGCTACTGTATGGCCGCTACAGTGCTCTCGTGCTACAGTGTGTGATCTGGACGGTCCATTTTTATCCGATGGCAAAGTCACTGCTGGACTTTGCTCTACGCCCTGTCAGTTACTCGCCCCAACACTAACGCCTCATCACTCGTGCATGTTCGAGTGCCATGCGCATGCAAGCGGAAGCCACAGCGTGGACTAGACTACCCACCATCGAACCTAATAATAATTACCTCAAGACCCTCGTCCTTTGCACCCAACCACGAACACGCCCCTGGGCTCTGACTCTTTTCAACCTGTGCGCGGTGGCATGAACGTAAATTCTATCACAACCCGAGGGCCCTCTCCCACGGCCTCCAGTATAAATAGGAGGCAGCCCCTCCTACTCACGGCCCCCTTCTCTTTATTCTCTCCTCCCACCCCCGCCTCTCTCTTCCGTTCCCCCTCAGCTCTCCGTTGGCTCTTCCTGCCGCGTGGAATTACATCCTGCCCCGGGTGGGCCCCACCACCGTATTATCCCCAGATAAATATTTTTTTACTCGTTGTTTTCTTTGCCTCCCATCAGAAACCGCTTTCCCGTTATTTCTCGATAAAAAAATCGACGGCATCGGTCACTCGCTGCTGACGTGGCGGGTTTGGAGCCCTCGATATGTCTCTGAGCGAGAAGCTGGAGGCGGCTCGTGCCGTACTGGGCAAGCGCAAGGAGCGTGAGCTGCAGTCGCAGCTGCCAGCTGCTGCCGCTAAAGCCGAGCTGTCCAAGCCGGGCGACAACAAGCTCCTAGCCGGGAGCCTGGCCCACGAGTTCCTCACGCATGGCACGCTCCTGGGCCGCCGGATCGAGCCCACGAGACAGCCCGCTCGGCCTGAGCCCGAGCCAAAGCGCAGGTACGCCGAGGTGTCCTGGCTCCTCATGGCCAGCGGGGCCCACATCCCCGGCGTCGTCAACCCCACGCAGCTCGCTCGCTGGCTGCAGATAAAGGAGTGACGCCCGTGCCACCATTGGTTAGCCGCCGACCAAGATTGTTTTCTTGCCCAGGAAGGAGGACGAGGAAGAAGAAGACACCCAAGACAAAGTTGTTTAGCCAACAAGACACCATTGTCTGGCCGCCCAAGATTGTTTTCTTAGATCTAGCGAGAAACTTGTTGTACTTAGCTATCTCTGTTCGATGCATTGCTCTTGGTTTATTTTTTACCGTGTCATTATCCATGTGTGTTAGTCTGCCTTTTCCATGCGCCGTATCATCATCCATGCGTGTTAATCTGCCTTTTCCGTAGGCTCGAAAGGTCTCCTTGCGGAAATGTTGCCATGTATGGCGACGCAACGAGCATGACACAAAATGAAACTGATAATACAAAGGTGTTCCACCCCCAACCAGACGAGCTTTGATCTCTCTACAGGAAACACCTAAAGAGAACTAAGCTTACTTTTCAAACATCAGAGTAAGCTACGCGAACCATCACAAGTTCCACAACACAGGAACCGAACACACATCCCTTTTATGGGGCGGCACATCATATACTCCGATGCACGTAACATCTACCAAAACAGAGACCATCAGCCAAGAGAGTCAGGATCTGTCAGTCTCCAATACGAAAGATGTCCCCAACCTTGGTGACGTGGAAAAATTCAGTTGCAACCAGACCAGAAGCTTTGCACCGCGACCTGCGTTTTTATGATACATGGTTTCGGGAGCCCAGACCAAAAAGACAGTAGGATCTTGTGGAATTACTCCATCCAAACAGGCCATATTTCTGGCACGCCAGATAGCCCATAACACAGCAGTAATCCCCACAGCAATGTAACTACGAATTTTCTTAGAAAAAGTCAATATCCAGCCAGGCAATTCTTCAACAGATTGTGGAAAGATATGGACACTAAAAGCACAACTGATAACGTTCCAAATATATCTCGCAGTAGAACATTAAAAAACAGGTGATCAATAGTTTCTCTACTCAGCAAGCAAATATGAATAATCTCTAAATCAATTACACCCAAACCTCCTTGCTTTACTGGTTGACAAACATTTTTCCAGTCGACTAGATGATATTTTTTCTTCCCTTCATGCCATAAAAGTCTTTTTCTATAGAGATCAATACGCTTGCAAGGTCCCTTAGGAAGAGTGTCGCTGTTTCTGTCGGGTTTTCTGTCTAAGCAACTTTTCCATATGTGCATCAACTTCTCGTTGACTGGATGCCCCACAATCACTCTTGTCCTGATCAGAAGGGCCCCTACTAGACATTTGACCTCCTTCAGACTCTCCTTTCCGCTCTTGTTGGTTTTTTCTCCTCTTTGCATTCCTATCTTCTTCCCTGATGTTTGAAGTTTTGTCTCCTTGCTGTCCATTTTTTCTGACAACTTCCCCATTCATTAGCCTTCTTCCTTCCTTTGCAATTTCCTCCAGATGGAAATAGGCATGATAAACTAGTGGATCTTCTGTGTACTCAGCAACTTCTGGAATACGGATCCTTAACTCCTACCGTTACTCTGATGATGTCATTAGCTCTGTAACTTCCTATGTCTACTTCCTGCACTGTCCCAACTAAAGAGGCAATTTCAGAGTAACCATCTTTATGCAACATAGTAAAAGGAACTCCATAGACTCGAACCTAGACAGAAAATAACTTGAACATTGCCAAGTATTCCACTTCGCAACCCTCCATGGCAGTGCTGTTTTTCAAACCAAGGATATCCACACATTTCCAACAATCTGTGATGAAACGGGAATTTGATCAAGAAAGTTTTTTCCCCGTCTCTTTTGATTTTCCAGGCACCTCCCATGGAAACTGCTCCCCAAAGGCTTTAGTCAACTGCTCCAGGCCAATATTCCCATCCACTACATGCACCAATCCGATAACCTGCAACTGCTTATCATTCTCAGGTTTTTCTTCCAGTTTGAGCTACTAACATTTGGAGACAATCATTTGTACAACCCACTAACTTCATAACAGGACTTGGCTTGTTGATCATACCATATCTTTCTGATAAATGTGCATTCTCTTTGCCACAGTGTATACATAGCAAAACAGTCTTGCGATCTTTGATGACATGCCCCGAGAGATTGCATCTGAAACAAGTGGTCATCTTAGCTTCTGCCTTCTCAGCAATCACATCACCTGAACCAGTCCCTCCTCCATTGCCACCAGTAGCAACAGATCCTCCACTGGCAAGATTGGATTGGTTCTGTCCTGTGGACTGGACACTGCCAGTTGATCCTGAGCTGTTAGCAGCTGGTTTGTTCTGCACATAACCCATACCCTGCCCCCTCCAATTGTTGAACTGCCGCCCTCCAAATCTACCAGAGCTAGTGTTACTCCCAATGAAAGGACCCCAAAGTTGTTCCCCCACTGCTTGTGCTGTACTGCTGTTGATCAGACGGGAAAAACATCAGGTTGTTGCTGTTGAATTGGTCCAAAGCCTGGCGCAGCAGAGTTCTGCGGTTCCTGGTAGAACCCGCCCTGATCCTGCGCCATGAACGGCATCGTTCCTTGCCCCGTCTGCCCTTCCCTCCATTCGCCACCACCACCTGGACCACGCCATCCTCCATCACCAACGTTTCTTCCTGGACTGCGCCAATCACCATGGCCTCCATCGCCACCCGCCAGCTCCCTCTCCCCTCATCGCTCCTCCAATCACCTCGACCTCCAAAGCCCCCCGCCATGTCCACCGCCTCCGCCCGTGTCCTGTGGCAATCCTAACTTGCGATTCCCAGTCCAGAATTTGCTTAGCAAACTCTTCAATGGTCTCACTGGTGCAGGAGCCCCACCTGTCGGCGAAAAGCATCCACGGATCTTCTCTGTTGGAGCTGGCCCACCCAGCCCAGTTCCGTTTGTGTTTTGAACCACCACGGTACTTTGCTTCTCACACCCCTGCTCTGTGGTGTCCACACTGCGGTTCGCCGCCGGTACACTCCTCGCCTGACCCTGCAAACCTCAGCGATCTCACCGGTTCCTGCGCTCCGGCAACCAAACCTTCACGCGAACGACCGGGATCACCATCCCAATCCGGTTCGAAGATCGATGCCGATTTTTCGTCACCGCTTCCTGCACAGCTTGCTCCTCTTCTTCATCTTCCCCCTCGTTCCTCCGCCAAAAGCGCCCCCATGTTCCCCTTTTATCAGCGCAGACGGAGTCAGTGGCGTGGCCGGGCTGACCACCGGTGTGTTCTCGATCGCCGATGAACTCTCCATCGCCTCTCCCCTGATCCCCCCTTGTTTCAACAACAGCTTCTGTCAATTCGTAGCCTAATTCACCGGCTTTTCCTGTAGTTGGTCCAGGTTTTTTTCCATCTCCGTGTCTTGGTCCGTCACGAATGCATGTATTGGCATGTACATGGATTCGCGTGCGGTGCTACATAATGAAGTTGTGCAGAAACCTCAAATTAGTAATGTATTGCCATGTACATGATTGGTCGATTAATCAGGTTAGTCTAACCGCTCAAGAAAAAACTAGCACGATCATTCTAGAGTCATGTTGTCTTTAGTTTTCAGATGTGGAAGTACGATCTTTTTGAAAAATGACTTATATTCACTATCTTATGTTTACATGTTACTGCAGATCTTTATGGAAGGTGTTAAAGTGAAACAGGCACAAGATACTTTGCATTTAGAAGTATGCAACTTGAACAGGAATTTACGACAGGCAAAGAACTTGATGGATCTCTACAAAGAGAAAATTGCACAGTTAGATGACAAGGTAAATGGAAACACATAATGTGGGGAATAACATCATATTTTGTATGGGAGTGCTGAACACATGCTTTTCCTTATCCATTTGCAGTTAAAAGTATGGTCAGAGCAGGTAGGGAGACTTTCAGAGGATGGATGGCGACATTCTGTTTCTTCGGGCAATATTCAAAGAAAGCTGATAGATGTACATGGAGAAGCTCAACAGTTGAGGCAGTCAATGGATCAAGTAGAAGACAAGGTTGCAAGGAGTCGATTGGAAGTTGCTGGCCTGCTTGTAGAATTGGAGAAGGATAGGTAATTGTTTGCAGTGATTTGATCTTTCCATACTCAATGTGAGATTCAGGTTTCTCCATGTTACAAGTTTAATGATGGTTTTGCAGGTTTAGTAAGAGGAGAGTCGAGGATGACTTGGAAGTGATGTCAAGGAAAGCCAGTTCTCTTAGAGCGAAGACAGAGGCATCGTCAGTGTTGGACAAGGTTCAACAGGAGGTCAATGAGTACAGGGGGATATTGAAATGCGGTGTCTGTCACGACCGACAGAAAGAGGTGAATCACGTTTACTTCATTTCCTTAACCTTCCTCACCATAGCAAATCTGACGGCTTATCCTCCCGTGTCGTTTAGGTTGTGATCACCAAGTGCTACCATCTTTTCTGCAATGACTGTATACAGAAGTTACTGAGAAACCGTCAGCGAAGATGTCCTTCCTGTGGATTAAGCTTCGGGGCTAATGATGTAAAGACGATTTATATATAGGACAAGTAACTTGATACTGCTTGTTTTGCGTGCCATGACCCTTTAGTCGGAAATGTTGAGCTTAACTCACCAAATTTCTGCAAGGAGGCACATGCCCGTGGCTTATGCTATGCCAGTGTGGCTTCCGCTCCTTTGTGGAGTGTGGAGTTTTCTTGTTGGAATAGCTTGTAGCGTTAGCTTACATATACATTCAACCATAGATTATATAACATTGTATAGTTTGTAGTAGATCTGTTGTAGCTGATAATAAGTGTGTAGGTTTTGGCTGTTGGTCTCAGCTTGTACTTTGTACATTTTCCGTGGTTTATGTCGATAGTGAAATCCAGCTAACTGCAGTTGGTTAGTAGCAGAATTGGCAGGCATGCATTTGTGTTTGCTGTCACAGGCTCTGATGGGTATTTTATGATTGCAAATTGCATCACCTCTTTGTGGTTGTTTGATGGCTGGTGGTATGTGGGCCGTGCCCTGTGTTGTATCCTTTTAACTTATGTAGGATTCGTGTCCTTTTGTTCGAGAGAGAAAAGTATTTCCTGACAAGAGGACATCAACCGGCTTTATTGGCGCCACTGTGAAGACAGGTTGGTAGAGATTGCAGCAGCATCCACCTTTCTCCCTGTCTCCTTTCCGGCATACTGGTAAACTGGTAAGTTATGCCGATGATGCTCGCATTGATTGCAAGATTGATATGCTCACCTCACGCACGGCGATGCCACTTTGTTTTAGGCCCGTCAGTATGTTCCTTCCTTCGCGGCGAGCCTGAAGATGTTAGTAGTAGTTGGTTTCCACGGCGTCATGAAAGGCTATGCACTTGTGTGACAGCAACTTATTTGTGTTTTGAGTTTTGACCCACAAGCGAAACGCTGCAGCTAAGAGCATCTCCACCGGCCCGGCACCTCCAAAGCCCATTGAGGCACCGGACACAAAAAAACCCATAGCGACACACCCAAGTGTTTGGTCCGATCCGATTTTTGTCCAGCAACTTTTAGAGGGCCTCTAAAACTTTAGTGCGGTCTCGGGCTGCCGGATAACTCCTGAACATGTCGGCATGCCGCCATAGACAGGCGGGTCCCGCTTGTTAACCGCCCACCGGCCATGTCGAGGTTGTAACTGCGGAGCAACCTTCCCAAGCGGCGTTGCCAAGGCAACGCGGAGGAAACGTGTCGCCAACATTAAACTAGCACATCTCGCACCACCCACCAGTTGAATCCCGTGCGCGTCACCGCTTCCCGCCTCGCTTCCCCGCCCAGTCAGCCGGTATAAGAAGCTCCGCCGTGCCGCCGCTTCTTACCGTTCTCTCCATCTCGCCGTCGACAACACAACCCACACCGCACCGTCAACAACATGCAACAACATGCCACGCCGCCTAGCCACCTCCTGAGCCACCATCAACCAGGCCTCCCGACGGAGGACCCAAATCCTCCACCGTTTGACGACGAGCACAACGAGGAGGGCGAGGAGAGTGACGTGGAGTGGCCGAAGGAGGGTGAGTAGGAAGCGGTGGAGCCAGGAGATGCCACTTTTTGCCCCTTAAAATCATTTTACGGTTACGCTTAGACTCGTTTTACGGGTCGGAATTTTACGGGATCTGCTAGAGATGCTCTATGGGCAGGTACAACGCGGGCGCTTAGCGCGGGTGGTAGGGATTAAATCCTGTCCGTTTTGTGTAATTCCCGGTAGCTATTTTGGGATCGGCGGAAAACTAGGAGTCGGGCGCTTTGCTTAATTAACGCGTGCAAATTAGGAGTCCAGGCGTCCGACGCTTCAATAATCAATACACGTGTAACGACCAAATTAAGCGCCTACTCCCTCTGTCGCCTACTCCCTTCAGGGCGTTATTTTCGAATATCTTGACCCAAGCCGATATTTGATTGGAGCTAAAATCTTGCATGCGTTGGTGGGGGAGGCAAGCAGCCTCTATTTGAAATGGGACTAAATACGATTGTGCCTACAAGGTGAGGGTTACGGAACAAATCGTTTTTAAGATTATGCCCTGCGAAGTAGAACGCGGAGGGAGTAGGTAAGAGCCTAGCGCTGTACATGCCCTAATGATAGGGCAATTGGGGCGCGCTTCAGATTCAGAGCGCATCCCGGTCTGCTCCGGACTAGCACTCTCCGTGCGGCACCGGACTAGCCCAATGGTACTACTTTTACCCGGAAACAGTCGTGGCCGCATCACCACCCATCGCTCTTACCTCACCTGTAGGGGGTGTGAGCAATATTGTATCGTAATCCGCTACACACAGCACACTCGTCGTGTACGCAAACCGTGGCGAGGTTGCGCATTGACCGATCCCAGTTGGGCCGGTCCGTACGTCGGCACGGCAATCTCGTCGCCCTGTTGCTTTCGTGATAAATGGGCACTCTACCGCCACAATTATTCGCCCAGCGCCCGAGCTACCGGCGCTGTGTATCGGATCTCACTCACCTACGTGGACCATTTTTATATGGCGATATTCAGTCAGTAGCACTTGGCAGCAGCTATCGTCACTGCAGGAATCGGGTGACACAGACAATAATAACTAGGATCCAGACACTCGAGCAAATGAACAACAGTGGTCAAATAGGATCCACACGTACGGACGCGATCCTCCCCAGACGAGAACAAGATCAGTTTCCGTGGCACGTCCGTACCCACGCATTCTACTCGTCTTCGGACCTTTGGGAGCTGTATGTGCGATATTTAAGTATTGCCTAGCACACGTACCTCCGTCATGTGCAGATACATCCACATGTGATGCATAGCAAGTCAATTAATTTGGAATTGAGGGAGTAGCATGTAACTTGACGTTCATCAACTAACTATTACTCCTGCCGTTGCTAAATAAATATAAAATGTTTTAGCTTTTTTTAAGATCTACATGTTTAGACACGTTAAACATGTATATTCACCCATTCGGGTCCACACCTAGTCAACATGTGAAACACATGAAACATTTTATATTTAGTAACAGAGGAAGTACTAATCAACTAACTATTACTAACTAGCTAGCTACTCCTTCTCCTCAATCTGGGTAATACACAATGAAGTCGTCATCATCGTCTATGGGGTCATGATCGTCATAGTTGGAAGAGTCGGAGTCGTCGCGGGACTTGTACAAGAAGTGACCTCAACATGGTAGAGACGGAGTGTGTACGAGGGCCACTGTAATATGTTCGTCATACCTCATTGGTGACAAGAACTCTGTAGTTCCGGACGGGCACATTCAGCTGTGCAAACGTTGACATGCTACAAGAAGTCATGTATGACTATGCATGGGATGGTGTGAGAAAGAACATAAATTAGACATTTTTGGGGTGCAACATTTGAACAATTTCAGCACAACATGTTGAATTAAAACATACCGTTCTAGTTTGAAACCTCTCCGAGAGAACTATGCCAAACTTTTTATCCATACAATGTGCACACACGTGATCTATTTGATGCATTCTTATAATATATGTTAATAATGAAACAAAGATAAAGAAAACACATTATGAAATATACATAAAATAAACATGAAGTAATTCATTACAGAAAACAATCTAAACATTAACTCGACGATAATAAGTTGCATATTTATATAAAACATTCTAAATATCAAGGGGCATACGGCGGGGAGAGGATTGCTGGGCCGAGGTGATTAGTGGTGTGTGCTAGTTAGCCCAAACCTAATGTCGTCTCCATTGACGCGAGACCGAGTAGATTACGGCAACCAAAACCCTAAGCTAATCTACTGAAATATTACCTTTATCAATAGCAAAAAATGCTCAATTTATAGACCGAGTTATTCGCACCTCCTCGTATGTCGGCGAGGCTGATCGGAGGAGGGGCAACTGACTTATAGGCAGAGACAGCGGCTAGGTTTCTTCGAGTAAGGAATGTTATGTTTCTTAATACATTTAGTCTTATCTTGTTGGTGGAACAAGATTTCCTATATCGTGGTGGACGTGTCCAAGAAAGATGACGCTCGCTGTACGTAGTTGGACGCACGCTGTGACCTGTGACCTCATGGGGCCGTGGAACAATGGTACAGCCCACGGCGACAGAGAGGTACGGAGTATATGATTCTGCCCAAAAGAAAATGGATCCGTATCTGTCCAGTCCACTACCTGTTGCTTGGTGCTTGTTTTGGCCGAATAGGGTATTGCAATTACTACCAGCCATTTCTTTCACAAGATCTAAATAGTCTATCAAGGGCAGGCTAAGCGAAGCAACAGCTAGCAGCGCTGGTATGGTCGGCAAAACCTGCAAGCATAGGGCAGCATCTACCAGGCAGGGAATGGCGGAAAGTGGTGGTGAGAAGACCGGCCGTAGCGTGCCATTTATATGTAATATGATGATGAGTCGGGAACTAGAATGTTGTGTGCTTCTCGGTTGTGTACCTGCGCCACCGCCGGCGCGTACGGCCATCGACGCCTGTTTGCTTGCTTGCTCCAGTAATCATGCGCGGTCAAGATACATGGTCCTCCTTGCCGCCGCAGGCTGGAGTGAGAGAGAGCCACCGGAGGCGAAGAGTCCACTGATGTACATGCATGCACAGGCGGGGGCGGACCAGGTGCGCGGTGGCCGGCGAGAAAGCCGGCTGGCCGCTGGCTCCTACAGCGCACACCTGTACGGATGACTGATGGGGGAATAATAACCCGATAGGCCCATGAGGAGGAAAGCATGACCCGTCAGGCAGGAGGCCGGGCGAGGCCAGCAAGCCATCATCATGGGTCGGGTTACATTGATAGGCCGGAGAGTTTCGCCTTGCCCTACAACTCAAGTTACCCTATGGTAACATCTGACGTGACAACCCCACGACAGATGACCGTCTTCTTACCGCTGTCCGGCAGCGTCGTCTGTGAATGAATTCTGCCTGCGAGAGCCGAGCCGACAACAGTGCCTTGCGTTGCCGCACGTGCTACGTCTGTCGCCACCACCTGAATCGCTACCTTGTCCCCCACGTTCTTTTTTTTGGAACAAGGTTGGGTCCAAGGACCTAGAAGCTTCATTCATAGCAGAGGGGACAAATTACATGGAGCACCTCAAAGAAAAACAAAATTACAACCTGCTCCTTACAAATTCTAAAAAGGACCTCAGCAAGATTCACGAAACGCGATCGGGTCCATCTCCTCTGCAGCAGAACCACCAAGACACGACCGCCGCAATCGTCGCCGGGGACGCGACCACTTGGGGCAAATTCGACGCTTGACGCCGTGCTGGGGCTGGTGAAGATCCTCCATAATGGCTCGTCGGCCTGGAGGAAGAAGATCCGTCGAAGCTTCAAGCTTCGCGGCGCGAAGTGGTCCCCTTGACCAGAAGAAGCGGCGGCGCAAGCTCGCCGTCGCTGATGCCCTTCGCCAACAGAAGCTTCAAGGGAGAACCCGGGTTCTCCAGAGCCAGCACTCCCCATGGCCTGACCACCTCCATGGTGGTTGATTCCAAAGGAAGACGCCCGCTCTGGATCTCCCGCGAGCTTATTTAGGAGAGGGGAAGGGGAAGTGGGAGCAGCACCGCCGTACCCCATCTCCATCCTCTGGAGCAAAAAGGACAGCAGAACTAGAACCACCCATCGCCGGCCGCGCTCGCAAGCCACGGCGGTAGTCTTCCCGGCAGCATGACGCCATACGCCACAAGGGACGAAAACCAAACACTACCACTAGCAGTAATATACATAGGGGCCGGCCACCCCCCTCCCATCGTCGCCAGACGGCAGAGCCGCCGGGGAAGAGGGAGGGAGGAGCCGGGGGCAGCCGGGAGACCCTCAAGGAAAGACCGAGAGAGAGGATAGAGGAGAGAGAAGAAAACAGGAGAGAATGAGCCCCCAACAATACCTTGTCCCCCACGTATAGGTGGCGCATTTAGAAGCGGTCGCCACCAGACAGCCATCTGCCAACCACCCTTAATTTTCACACAATATAGTATTTCCTCCGTCCCAAAATAAGTGTCTCAAAATTGTCCAAAAGTGAATGTATCTATACTTATTTCATGTCTAGGTACATCCACTTTTTAACAAATCTAAGACAATTATTTTGGGACGGAGAGAGTAGTACTAACTATACTTCACACAGCTCGTCTTCGTCGTCATCATATACAGTATACCGCGTGCAAGAGCAGCCACCACCGAGTATCATATCTCAGCGCGCGACGTACGTGACCAAAGTGGTAGCCACGCAGTTCCCGTACCAAGAAAGAAAATCCCGGCCGTAGTGATCACAAGACACTGACGCGAGCACTGTGCAACGACTGGAGTGAATATTCGTGCCTAGAATTCAGTGCAGCGCCCTAGCCAACTACTCCAGTCGTTGTACCCAAACAGAAAATATCAATGGGAACGCAAGACGCCCAACTCGTACCGGGTATCCAATGCAAGTACGCACCACATACGGTACAGTGCAATCGCAGTCGAGACACCCGAACGTGCATGCCGGCCCAGCTCACCATCGTTCGCGTAACTGCAATTGTTGGCGAGTTAGGTCGACGAAAATTGCATTCCTGCATGCTGTGGGTAAAATAACCGGTTTCAGAGCATCTCTAACGGGATCCCCAACTTTTAATCTACTCCTATATACTCCCTCCGTTCCAAATTAATTAACTTCCATTTATCTAAATGTGGATGTATCTATACTTGTAACATGTCTAGATACATCCACATGTGGGTAAATAGAAGTCAATTAATTTGGAACGGAGGGAGTATGTTCGAACCGACAAATAGGTCACCGATTCGGATAGAAAATGGTCACCGATCGGATCCCTTATATTCAGTCCGAACGTTATATCTGTTCGGCAACTCTCATACTTAGCCCACGTGTGGGCGGATGGTCTTGGGAACCATCCCGAGCCACGACCCGGTCTTTCTTTACTAGGATATTTAACCAATATATGTTTGTCTTAAAAGTGTTCAGTTTTTTCAAAAAAGTTCATATTGGGAAAAAAAAATAGGAATGAATTATTTTCAGTTTACAAAATGATCATGTTTGAAAGTTGTTTTAATTTAAAAATATTCAAATTTAAAATTCGATTGGATGACATAAACAATCTGCATTTTTTTTTTGTGATTATTTGTGATATGTATACACATATGTGTTCATTTTACAAAATGATCATGTTTGAAAGTTGTTTTAATTTAAAAATATTTGAATTTAAAATTCGATTGGATAGTTTTGAAATTATTGGATGCATTATATTATTTAGGATTTTAATAAATATGAAATTGTTTGAGGGTGAAAATAAAATTGTTTTTTTTTTCGAATTTTAACATTTTTTCCTGCAGTTGTGAAAATATATGACGACTGGGACCCACATATCAGGATTTTAATAAATATGAAATTGTTTGAGGGAAAAAAATCAGTGGACCATGCTGACGTCATTCATGACGTCAGTCGCCGGCAATGGACGCGGCCGTGGACGTGCTTGCCGAGCTCGCGCTCGCGAGCACGCGCGAGGGTCTGGGACACGCAGAGTTGGCGGAGGGGAGTAGAACAGGTGGTGGCTCGGACCAATTGGTCATCGGAGCCGCCGACAATGAGGAAGAAGGCGGCGGCGGCATGCGAGTTGGTGTATGCACAAGTGCAAAATAGGAATCAATGTGGCGTTGGCGTCGATAGTCATGTAAGTCGTGCTTGCATGTTATCAATTCTTTTACTCCCTCCGTTCGGAAAAGGATGTCACAAAAATGGTCTATCTATAGTTCATTTTTGTGACATTCTTTTCCGAACAGAGTGAGTATTTCTCTTCCTATCATTGCATTGTTTTGAATATTACTGGAGTTTGATCGAGCGATATTCCGGGAGAACATTGAGCTCGAGATGTTATCAATTCTTTTATTTCTCTTCCTATCAGTGCAGCGCTGATCGAGATGTCCCTAGCCAACTACTCCAGTCGTTGTACCCAAACAGAAAATATCAATGGGTAATCAGTAACGCAAGACGCCCAACTCGTACCGGGTATCCAATGCAAGTACGCACCACATACGGTACAGTGCAATCGCAGTCGAGACACCCGAACATGCATGCCGGCCCAGCTCACCATCGTTCGCGTAACTGCAATTGTTGGCGAGTTAGGTCGACGAAAATTGGATTCGTGCATGCTGTGGAGAAGGAATATTTCGTAAACCTTGTGGAGGGGGACGACTCGTCTGAATTGGTGGAAGCAGAGGTCGTCGACGAAACTCAAGCCGGCGACCACCCCGCCCTCGCAGTGGCACATCATGGGAAGCTTCACGCGGGAGGAGGAGGAACATGTGTCCCCAGACATGGTGTGTGACTCTCCCCAGCTCCAACGGTCACGGTCATCGCCAAGCATCTCTGGCACTCAATGCACCCACCGCCTGTTCGACGAAAGTTTGGACACGGCTAAGGCATATTTTCTTCTCCATATGCATTATTTAGGACTATTTTTAGGATAAAAAACAATTTCTATACATTCTTAGGACTCGCTTATGACGTGTCTCATCAATCCTGGCCAAGAACCTCCAAATTATGAGATTGATGACACTGCACTCCCTCTTTTTAGTGTTGCACAATCGTCCACACTCAAAAAAAGAAGAGAGAAAAGGCAAGAGGTATTCCATACTCAACACGTGAAGATAAATTGTTATGCAAATCTTGGTTGGTCACGAGTATGGATCCTATTCGTGGAATCGAGAAAAATGACTCAAATTACTGGGAGAAACTCCACAAATTTCATCATGAGCACAAGCACATCCACTCGCAATGCACGTTCTCTCCAATATAGACGGGGCACGATCCAAGAGTCAGCGAACAAGTTTTGCGGTTTTTATGCACAAGTGCAAAATAGGAATCAATGTGGTGTTGGCGTCGATAGTCATGTAAGTCGTGCTTGCATTTTATCAATTCTTTTGTTTCCCTTCCTATCATTGCATTATTTTGAATATATATTGCTTGCTAGATGGCCATGGCCGCCACTTTGTATCATTTGGTGGGGAGTAATCCATTCACTATGCCCTCTTGTTGGCTCGAATTGAATTGGAACCTAAATGGTGCACCCTTCAAGGATCTCAATAATTCCGCCAAAAGATGAAGAACAACGATGGATCTAGGTCCAATCTATCTAATGGAGTAGATGACGATAATGCGGTGGCGGATGGACAAAAGTGTTCAAAATAGGATAAGACATTTGATGGGAGAAGGTGGGAGAAGGAAAGTGCTGCGTGGCAAGCAAGATGTCCACCACATGGACGGATATCTGCTCCACCCAAAGGTGAGACCTTGAAGCAATTGGAGGAGAAAAGGAGGATGAGAGGAACAAGCTCTTCTTGGATGTTCAAAGGTAGAGAATGTAGTTTGACCGAGCTGTACTCTGGAAGAACATTGAACTCGAGAGGGAGAGGATGGAATTGAAGAGTCATGATAACTGGATGAAAATGGAGTTGGAAAAAGGAAACGTTAAATGATTCCTTTGTGATTGAGAAAGAGAAAGTTAATCTTGCAAAATTCAAGGAGGAGTCGACAATCATGTTCCAAGACGCTAGCCTCTTGAATGACGAGAGCGCAAAGTGGATCATGGACATAAAGAAGAAGATCAACGAGCGTGACTTTGGCGGCCTTTGATTCACTCTTATATCATAGATGTATGAAATGTTGAATTTTATTTTAACTAGTGTTGAAGTGAGACCGATTTTAAATTTACATTGAATTGTTAAATTAGTGATGAATTGTGATCGACGTGCATGTGTTTGCATGGATTAGATTCGGTGCGTCGTGGTTGCGTGAAAGGACAAATGAGGGTTGACCGCCCGTGTCCACTTACACGTAGAACGTGTCCGCGAACCTCATATAGGAGATCAAATTACCCAAGTGCAGCTAGAAATGCTCTCAGACAATAGCATACATCCCTTTCCAAAATAAATAGTACCATTAGCAGAGACTAGACAGACGCCCCAAAGCCTAATAGACCTGGATAGTACTCCCTCCGTTCCAAAATAAATGACTTCAATTTGTCTAAAAGTGGATGCATCTAGACATGTTACGTGTATAAATACATCCACTTTTGTACAAATAGAAGTCAACTATTTTGGAACGGAGGGAGTAGCACTCTACAAGGAAAGAATAACCCTACCCACCATCATTTATTAAAGCCTTGTTTTCGATGGGAGCACCTACACTAGACATGTAGAGACAGGGTGAATAAAGGATCACGCAAAATGACGTGGATCAAACAAAGGCACCGATCGAGAGATTAGATAGATTCCTTATGATTGTGTGCGTGAACGTACAGGGCAGCAACTTACGCAGGCAGAGCAAACAGCTGAGAGAAATTAAAGAGAGGGCATTGGAGGATACCTGGTTGGGTTGAGTACATGTCATCACGAAGCTAGGCAGCTAGCTACACAACCGATAGGCAGAAACGAAGCTCCAGGCACAACCGATAGGCATAGAGTACGCGCTAGCTAGCGCATCTGCTGCGTCGGCACCCACCTCACCTTGGTGGCCCATGCAAATTCTGTGCCTCATCTCGTGTGTCCACCAGCTAGCGAACGTACCTACTCTCGTACGCGCGCGCAATTGGCTACAGATCCCATCCAAAACGATCATCGGAGGAGGAATCTGATTCGTACATACGGTGGTGGTGGTGTTCCGCTAAGATTTGCAACCAACTTGTAATTTTCTCAAATGGTGTCCTACCATGCATCCCATCGGATACATCAACTGTGTGAATATTGTTCGATTATGAAAATCAGAATTGACGTCGTCATAGGGGAAAATGGGCGGCGCGCGGGCTGGCCCGTTGGAGTCACGGCGGCCTCCTACTCATCCTCGTCGGTGGCTGATACGTATCAAACGTATCTATAAATTTTGATGTTCCATACTTATTTTATAACAATACCACATGTGTTTATTATGTTTTTATATTATTTTGGCATATTGTCTGGAACTAACCTATTAACCCAGTGCCCAGTGCCAGTTTCTGTTTATTATGTCTGTGCATTGCAGAAAAGGTCCAAAATCCAAAGTGCTCAGAAAAATCCGAAAAAATTATAGAAATTCTTTTTCACCAGAAGACCCCGGGAACAAGAAGGGGAGCTGCAGGAGGGCCCCACAACCCCCAGACGCCACCCATGCGCGGTCAAGGGTGGACCGCGCCTGGGCTCCACCTGGCGCCCTCGTGCACCGCCTCGCGTCACCTCTTCGCCTATAAAATCACTCCTGACCTAAAAACGACGACTCCTGAAGGATTTCTCCAGAAAAGCTCCAGAGCTCCGCCGCTACAAAAAACCCTAATTCAGGGGACAGAAGTTCTTGTTCCGGCACCCTGCCGGGATTGGGAATTGCCCTCGGAGTCATCTTCATCGCCGTTGCTGCCTCCCACGATGACGAGGGAGTACTTCATCGGGGCTGAGGGCTCATGCCGGTAGCTATGTGTTTATCTCTCTCCCATGGTGTGATCTTTGTGTGATCATCAACATTGTTAATCTAGTTGAATTCGTATATGTTGTTTCCCCTTCATTATGTAATGGATATGATACTCGGTTTATTTATCTAGTATAATTTCCGGAGTCACAGTTGACAACACAAAACCATGGTGACAGTGCGGGTGGCGTGTGTGACTCTATGGTGTTAGATGTCAATATAAAATTGTGGTGTTTGGACTTTAAGGTGTGACAGACCTACACAGTAATTGTGGTGTTCAAACTTTAAGGTGTGCTCTGTAGCCCTACGCGGTGGTCATGGGGTTTCTTATCAGTGGAAGAACAATTCCAAGTAGCATCTAATTTACATGTTGAAGAGGAAGTATCATGCATGTGTTTAATTGTGTTAATTTTGTTGAGAGAGTCCACTAGTGAAAGTATGATCCCTAGGGCTTGTTTCCAATCATCAGAACACCGTTTTGTCACTTTTGTTACATGTTTGCTTGCTGCTATTTTTATTACAGATTACAAATACCACTTGTTACCATCTATATTACTTGCATTTTACCATCTCTTCGCCGAACTAGTGCACCTATACATTTTATTGGGTGTGTTGGGGACACAAGAGACTTCTTGTATCTTAATTGCAGGGTTGCTTGAGGGGGATATCTTTGACCTCTACCTCCTTGAGTTCGATAAACCTTGGGTTACTCACTTAAGGGAAATTTGCGGCTGTCCTACAAACCTCTGCACTTAGAGGCCCACCACTGTCTACAAGAATAGAAGCGTGTATTAGACATCAGTGGCGCCACCGGAGGAGGGATGCCCGGCGCCTCGGGATCCTGCGGCCATGCCGCTGGCGGCGCGTAGGCCTGGCCCTCCTCGTCCTGTGGCCACGGTGACCACGACACCTGCCACCGTGCGCGCTCGGCGGCCGCGGCCTCCTCCTCATGCTGGCGGGCACGATTCGCTGCCTCCTCCGCTGACGTGCAGAGCGCGAGCACAATGTCGGGCCATTGCGCCAGCTCCTCCAGGTTGGAGGCGTCGATGGCCGCCTGGAGCTCTGGGTCCTCGTCGACGGGCGGCGTGGGCTGAGCGCCTTGGTACGCCGCCCAGTTGGGCGGCGCGGCGTCCTCCTCCATCTTCACGGGGCCGAGGTCGTCCTCCACGGCGCCGTCCTCCCAGTCAAGGTCAGAGTCCTCGTCTGGCTCGAGGCCGACAAGGGCGGGGTCCTCATCCTCCAGCGGCCCCTGGTAACCCTCTGACGCCACCGCCGCGAAGGCCGCTTGCCACCGCGTGTCGTGCTCCAGCTCGAACCACCGGTCCCAGAGGCTGGAGTTGAGGGCGTAGGCAGGGTCGTGGACCAGGTCCTCCGGCAGGAGCGACCGCCGACGCAGGATCTCGTATGTGCGCGCCCTGCCGGAGCGAGGAACGGGCGACACCGGGATGCGGCGGCCGTTGAGGTGCCACCCGCCCGTTAGGTGCACGTCGTTCCACGGCAGCGGCACCGCCACCTCCCAGTAGATCTGGGCCACGTCGGTAGAGACACGGGCTCGCTGGGCCAGGCGGCGGGCGTTGCGCCTCCGCGACTCCTCGGCGCGGGCGGCCGCATCGGCGGCGGGCGCACTAGCGGCGGACGGCGGGCGGCGGGAGCTGGACGCCTCGTGGTTGTTCCGGCTGCCCTTCCACCACGCGGGTTTCTTCATCGCGGCGGCGACGAGCTCGGCGAGGGTTTGGGCTAGGGTTTGGGACGCGGCGTAGAGGGTTTGACCGTGGCGAGTGGATAGACACGGCACTGGACACATTTAAGAAGGACCCAGCGAGGTAGCCGAAGCGGCCCACTCGCTGCCAGGTGGGCCAAGGGCGGACAAGGGAGGACACACGCCGTGTCCGCGCGTCCCCAAACCTGGACCAAACTAGGGCCGAGTTTGGTCGAAAACAGGTGTCCGCACGGACACTTGTCCGTTTGTGGCGGTCCGTTGAAGGCCCTTCATTATCCGTTCGGACAAAATCGGACGGCTCTGATCCGTTTGCGGGCCTCTGTTGCAGCTGCCCTAAAAATAAAATAGGAGTCGGCTCTGAAGCCAGGCCCATCCATGATCGATCCCCGGGATAAGTGGGCGCAGAGTGGCAGCATAGTGGAGAGCATACTAGTTAAATTTGGCGTGCCGTCACGGCACACCCTTGATGTTATTTTTGTGTGCAGTATATATATTTTTTGTTAACAAAAAATGGTAGCTAAATTGGTATGTTGGAACATGTTCTTTTTTGTCATGAATAGGTAGCATTTTTTGTGTGCATTTCGGATATATTGTATATAATATTCAAATATTCAGTGGATCGAAATGGTTAAACATGTTTGCATTTCGACGTTAATATTTAAGTGAAATCAGGAAAATCCATTTGAATTTGATTCTACATTTGCGGAAAGTATTGGCCAAAATGAAATGTTGTAATATTTTTGAATTTGCCATGAGTATTTTTTTCCTTGAGCAATTGCGTTATATTTTGTGGAACATCAGAATATTAAGCAATTGGAAATGTCTGAAAATGTTGGTATGTTGACTTAAATAGTTCACTTTTTTTTTAGCATGTTGGTACATCTAAAATCGAAATGGTTGGAAAATGTTTCTATTTTTTTATCAGTAGTTAGTTTTTTTTTCAGCAGTTGCGTTACATTTTGTGGAAAATCGGAATCCTAAGCAATTGGAAATGTCTGAAAACGCTGGTATGCTGACCTAAATAGTTCACATTTATTTTTTTGTAAGCATGTTGGTACATCTAAAATCGAAATGGCTGGAAAATGTTTCTATTTTTTTATCAATAGTTAGTTGAAGTCCATACGTGGGTAACGCACACTTATTCAATTGAATTTCATATAATTAGAGGGAGTGCATATTACTTTAAAATATTTACCAAACTGGAATGTTTAATATGAGATCATAGCTAGAGGAAGTGCATTATGTGAGCATTTAATATATGTAACTCCACGTAATTAGAGGAAGGGCAATTAGATTTTATCGAAATATTCACCAGTTGGAAATATTAAAACATATTTGTCTTGTCCATACAGTTTTGCATTATAATTTTTGGGAAATTTTAATATACATATTACTTGCATTATTTTTGCGCGCATGTGGAGTGAATGGAATTTAAATTTGGTAGTCTGCATAGTTTGTGTGGAAAGTTTGGAAATTTCTTGAAGAAGTCTTGGAAGTTGTAAAAATTGAGGAATTTTGATATGTATAAATTACTTTTAAATATGTTAGTTAAATTGTAATGGTGGAATATAATTCCATTTTGCCATAATTTGGTTATGTAGCACTACATTCACAGGGAGTATATCATGGTTATGACTATTTTTATGTATGTATTTTGCCGTAAACATGTAATTTAGATCTTTGATTAGAGGAAATAAGTTGTATTATCAGTTATTAATTTTAATACATCCTTAGAGGAAAAGAATATGAGATTTACTGGAATGTGCGCGTAATAAAGCATTATTTAAATTTAATTACATAGTTAGGGAGAGTTAAGTTTAATTTGAGCATTTAATAAATTTGAATGCATAATTGGAGGGAGTTTGTTTCTATTATTTGTAAATGTTGACCTAGTTGTTTTGGTAGGTTATGTCTGTGTCTTATTTTAAAAGTATTGTTGCTCTAAATTGGTTATTTGGTTTCCTAAAATGTTGGCAAATGTTGAGAAATTTGAATTTTACAAACATGTTTGTTTTTTATGTCAGAAATAGTTGGTTTTATGTTTTAGAAATGTTTAGGTTTGAAAAATTGTTCGAATCAGAAAGTTAGTAAGATTTGGGTTATTGTCATGTTTGTAAGATGATTAAGTGCGGAAGACTTTCAAAAATCTAATGTACTGAAATATGGAATTTGTATTACAATGTTTCAATATGGCTGCAATTTGTTTTTGAAAACTGTACAAATTTGTAAATTGTTGGGGGGTTTAAAATGCTCTATCATGTTTGTGTGCGCCCTTGGTGTGTTTTTTTTGTGGCAGTATATATATTTTTTGTTAACCAAAATGTTAGCTAATTTGGTATGTTGGAATATGTTTTTATTTTGTCATGAGTAGGTAGCATTTTTTTGTGCATTTCGGATATATTGTATATAATATTCAAATATTCAGTGGTTCGAAATGGCCAAACATGTTTGCATTTCGACGTCAATATTTAAGTGAAATAAGGAAAATACATTTGAATTTGGTTGAACATTTGCGGAATGTTCGTTCGTATGGTGTCGAAATATTGGACAAAATGAAATATTGTATTTTTTTGTAATTTGTTATGAGTTTTTTTTTGAGCGTTTGCGTTGTATTTTCGTGGAACATCGGAATATTAAGCAATTGGAAATGTCTGATACAGTGACACGCTGCGTCCTTGCTGATAGTTTTTTTGTGGTAATTTGTTTATTATTTTAGCTGCGTTATATATATATTGTAAGGAAAGGTGGTAGTTCTATTTTGTATAATGTAATTAGCTGGAATTTAATTAGAAAGCAATCCATAATTAGAGTAAATGTATTTGCAATTCGTGGAAATACTTATCTATTCAGTCATTTTTATTAAGAATG
The DNA here is from genome assembly GCA_947311845.1 of Poa pratensis. Classification (NCBI taxonomy): domain Eukaryota; kingdom Viridiplantae; phylum Streptophyta; class Magnoliopsida; order Poales; family Poaceae; genus Poa; species Poa pratensis. The sequence continues at coordinate 31,994,385 of CAMZMU010000081.1, forward strand.
TAACTACATAATTAGAGAGTTTTAAGTTGTGTGCTTGCAAATATGTTAGCTAAATCTAAATGATCAATTATGGTTCCATTTTGCCATAAATTTCTTGTGTAACACCATAATTAGATGAAATATACTATGGTTGCGTCTAATTTATCTGTTGTGGTTAAATATTATAGGATGGAAATTATCGCGTAAGAGTTTAAGTAAATATGATGTATATTTTTTCCTCGATCACGTAGAAACGCACCGTGGGCGTTGTGATTAAAAATGTTAAAATTCATCGTAATTTCTCGTCTGGAGTATATGAACATATTTCGCAATTTTGGAAAATGAAGAAAAAATCTTGCAAACGGTTTTGTTTTTTCTGGAAATTGTGGAAGTAAAATGGTAGCACGTGTCAGGAACCTAACATTTTGAAGAAATGTTTTTAATAAGATTAAAAGTCACGTTAATTTATCTGACGCGTTTAAATATATTTGTAAATATTAACTTTTTCGAATTGATGTGTTTTTGTTTTTGTCTTAAATATTTAATTTAACTGCAAAAAAAATTCAAATTTGTAAATATACGCATTCAAAAGTTGTTTAAGTTTTATTCTGTTGTGATCTGTTAAAAAAAATTACACCTATAAGTTTATTAAATTTCAAAAATTGTCAAATTTGGGAAGCTATTCATAATTGTTTTTTTTTTGTCTGTTTGTTTAATGTTCAGTTTTGAAATGCAATTAAATTTGAATTCTTCAATTTTTTGAATTTGGTCGTATGCCATAAATAGGCAATGTTTTTTTATTTTGTTGTTATGCTGTTATGTTTGTCATATTATTCCTGGCCTTGTGGTAAAATTTTGAAATGGAATTGTTTAGATTTAAAATGTTGCAGATTTCAAAATTATTGAAATTCGAAGACAGGTTACGTTTTAAGATTGTTCGGACTTTTGGAATTGCTAAAAATGGGAAGTTACTTGGATTTGAATTTGTCTAACGTTTGCAAAACATGGCCGATTTGAAGGGCATTTTGGAAATTTAAGACGTTTAAATTTAAATTATGATCGGATGCCATAATTAGGTAGCATTTTTTTTTTGTCATTTTGATATGTTTTTAATATTTCTTCTGCTGAATATATTTAAAGTTATTGAATTTGCATTTTTAGGAATTTTTTAAAAATTGTTTAAACAATCTGGGTGAAAAAAAAAGGAAAGGAAAAAAAAATCCCGGGCCTACTGTGACGTCCACGACGTCACAGCGGCCGGAGCTCCGCGGCGGCGCCAAGCTCGCGCCGGCGCGGCAGCGCGAGCCGGGACGCGCTGGGGGGCGCATCGGACGCGCGCGAGCGCGGGCTGCACGGGAGCGGCGGCGCCGCCGCGCGTAGGTCATCGGAGCTTCGGCGGCGGCGGCCGGAAGCGGCGGCGATTCCCGCGCGGCCGCAGCGTCCCGGGACGCGGCGCTCGGCCAGGACGGAGCGGCGGCGACGGCGGACCGCGCCATGGCCTTCGATTTGGCCGCGGAGACGTGCCGCGGCGGCGGGCCGCGTCGGTGTGCGCGGCGACTCGGCGCCGGTCGCGAGAGAGGAGAGGATTTGCGGGATTGTGGTAATTTTACGAAAAAGAACCTGAAGTTCTGCGTAATTGCAAAAAGGTCCCTCGCGGCGAATTTTCTGTGAAGAGTGTGGAATTTTCGGGCCCCCTCGTGTTTCTTTGCAAAAAACGCCATCGCGTTGTGAGACTGACATGCGGGACCCACCGCGGACTGTTCAACACTGTTCATTTTCTACAGTAGTTACTGTAGCTGCTACAGTTACCTGGGGCGCTCTCAGGCCGCGGAAATGCCCAGCTATTATACAATCGATGTAGCTGCTACAGTTACCTGGGGCTATCTCAGGCCGCGAAAATGCCCAGCTATTATACAATCGATAACTCTAAGGCCCTCTTTGGGAAGAGGTTTTAGACTTGCTTGTCGATTTGGAGACGGCTCGTCCTGGATATGGCAAGGATATTGTTTGTGTCTTGGCGGGGATAGCTTCAGACGGTGTGTTCATGAAGGTGAAGAAGTCTCTCAGAAGATGGCAAGAAAGAAGCTTCGCATCCCAAGGACCGCTTGGGCTTGATTGTTGAGCCCTTTTGAGGTTGTCGTGTTGTCAGTTCGTGGTTGTGCTAGGTCGGTGGTTGTGCTAGGTTGGGCGCATAGTTGCTTATTTGTGGTTGTTGCTCGTTTTCGGTGTTGCTCTTTGTGGTTGTGTGGGCTCCTTCGTGTGGTGTTCGTTGTATGGTTTTTTGTCCGGTTTCTCCCGCTAATAAACCGGACACCTTCTTCTTAATAAATCGATGGGCAAAGGTTTTGCCCTTGTTTCGAAAAAGAAAAAAAAAATGCTGGTGCGTGTATGTATGGCCAGATCTCTGGTCCCTCCATCCGTCGCAGCACGGAAGTAGCGATAGCGAGCGCATTCACTCATTGTTGTGCTTGTGCAGTTGTGCTGCTACGTCGGCGGCTCCGAAGATGACTCCGGCAAGGAGGTGTAGATGGGACAGGGGGGCGCTCGCCCCGGCCGTTCATCGATTCAAGCTCCGCCGCGGCGCGGCGGGCGGGCACGGCGGCGTCTCTCATAGGGCAAAAGCATCCCTGACTGCGGCAAGAAGGAAGGTGGTCGTCTTCGTCTCCGACGCCGGCGAGGCCGGTGCTCCCGTTGCTTCTGGTTTCGTTTCCTCCCTCGTATTATACGTCTTCTGTTCTTCCGTGTACTTTGTGTATGTGGTTGTTTTGGTGAATATATGAGGAAGTTGGATGTGTCAAAAAAAAAAAGTTGTGCTGCTACGTGCAAAATCACCTTTTACAGCTGCATACGTGTACCCTAGAGGGCAGCTTTATTTTTTTAAACAGGGTCGGTCCCGGAGAGACCGAGTGGCATAATAATACACGGAAGACCAATAGTAACTGAGAATTACAAACAGGTCCAAATAAATTGCACAATGGACCCTGGATGGAAAAACTGAAAACGTGTTGGGGTCCAGCTCCTCCACCGCCGCATTGATGAACCGCGACACAACGTAGCACAACACTGCGGGGGAACAAAAACCACTTGGGGCAAGGCGCCTGGAGCAGCTGCACCAGCGTATAGAGGCCTCTGTCTTGGCACGATGGCCTGGACGTTGATTTTCGCCATCAGAAACCGTCCGGAGAAAACCGAAGCCGACACACAGGGAGTGGTCACCCTTCGACCACCTTTGATGGAAGCCGAAGCAGAGCTGTCCTGGTTATGTAGCGCCGGTAGTAATGGCGCTATACTATGTAGGATAAGGCCCGCACCGGCGGCGCTTTTTTTTATAGAGCCATAGGAGGCCGCGCTATGCTCCCTGCCAGCGTGGCAGCATTGACCCCAACCCTGGTTATGTAGCGCCGACAGTAATGGCGCTATACTGCATAGGATACCATGTGATTGGTGGCGCTATGCCCCTCAAGAAATTTAAGTGGTTGGGGCCGCGGTTGGGTTGCCCACCCCGTGACCCCCAGCCACATTTCTTCCTACTCCGCACCTAAACCACGCGTGCGGGCGCAACCAAAAGGGTTAGTTAAAAAAAATCGAAATAGGTTTATTTTGTGTTGAACTTTTGCCACGTGGTCAAAATTGTGTTTTTTCACCCACCATCCATAATGAATCGCGACCGCCGGAGAGGTCAGACGCGGCACTGGCGCTGACCATGAGCACCAGGAGCAAAAAGAAGCACAACATGGCGCCATACGTCAAGAGGACCAGGACACATAAACCCTAAACCTAGACCTACTACTTTCTACAGAGGAGGGTCAGCCTCCCATCCTCTACCATCTTTGGCCGTCGAGGCCACCGGATCTGGGGGAGAGAGGAGCCCGGGGCGAGCACCCAGCTATCAAATAGGAGGGAGAGAGGGAGGGGGAAATCAGAGCGGCCCCACACAGCTAGAAGACAGTTGACCCCTCGCCTTTCGTCCCATGGCTACATGGCGTCGAAGCCGATTTTGAAATTGGTTACTAGTGGTAGTAATAAACTACACTACATACTTTTAAGAGGGGTCACGAAGGACTCTGAGCGCTGCATTAAGTAATCGTCGGTGGCATACGTTTCACAAACAGGACCCTGAAGAAATATAAATGGTACAACATAGTTCTAGACATAGCACTGAGGACCCTACAAACAAATCAGAAAACACGATCAGGTCCCTGGTCCTCTCCACCGAGCTTGGGACTACAACGTCGGCCGCCTTATTGCCATCGAGGCTGCACCACTTGATGGCGAAAAGACGATGAAAAGGAATGCATTCTCTTAGATGATGTTCTACCACTTAAGGTAGACTTGTTTCTCACTTATATTATGTGTCATTTATTAGTGACACATTTTACTAATTAACTTTACACAACATTTAATTTGGAGTATCAAACACTAATTAGAAAGTGATACTGATATATCTATTGTAGAACATGTTCTAATACTTTGTGGAGAGAATTCCTTATATGACACTCTGTTAAAATGTTGTTCCTTATTTGACATCGGTGAAAATTTTCTTCCTTGTATGGCCTCTCTCTAAAATTTCTGACACTCTAGTGCATTTTATTCACCAAAGTAGGATGAAAATACCTCTTTTTACCCCTGATGTATAATGTGTTCAAAAATCTGTACATTACAATAACCTGCTTTGTTATGGTGGCGAGACGCGAGACGAGCTTCTGACGAGAGACGCGCAACGTATGATTCTCTCCGATCGTTCCGACGCGTGTGTACGCACAAGCCAGCTAGGCTTAGCTAGCAGCTGATCGTTTGCTAATACAGTAGCAAACACGACACATGTACGCTCGCGGAATCGAGTTGATTGCCAAAGCTAGGCCTTGTCGTGCCTTCACGTTGGTATTTTACAGGGTTCCGTATGTACATAGGTATTTATACTCTGCAAGGCGCAAAAACCAATCGATAATGACCTCCAGTCCTACTCACATTTATTTTTGGCCAGATGCTATATTGTATGCATTCAGAAAGCAATCTATCAAATATATAACATTTAGTTATTGTTATGTACAGAATTACGAACACATTATGCACCAGGGGTAATAAGGTATTTTCATCCCTCTTTGGTGAACAAAATGCACTAGAGTGTCATATAGGGAAGAAAATTTTGGGAAGAGGCCATATAAGGAAGAAACATTTTACCAGTGTCAAATAAGGAACAACATTTTAAGAGAGTGTCATATAAAGAATTATCTCTACTTTGTGAGGTAGCTGATGAACATGTTGGCAGACGACATGATCTCATCCTAAAACGTGGTTAGATGATCCACCAGAGTTGTCTTATGCCTAAGCTTGTAATTGACATGACCATTATTTGAGCAATAAAAGTTTCTTCAAATGTGAACAAGATTCCCAATTAATTAAATGAGTAATACAAACATAATTTGTTGTTGTTCGTCATTCAACAGATTTTTAAAAATTATTTCGGATGGATTCTGACCAATTTGTTGTTGTTGGTCATTCAACAGATTTTTAAGGTAGATTTTAAAAATCAATGTACAAGAAATTGGGTTTTTTACAAAATAAAATAAAATAACCCGGCAGCGATCTAAATCTATCTATGCAATTAAACTTGAGGAAGGGGGACACGATGTTGATCACTACCACGTTTATCATACGTTAACGTGGCAGTACATACATCGAACAATGTTCAGGAACTAATATTAGCTATTAGTAGTAGTACACTTGCACTTAAAAATGTTGAGCCAGCAGACAAGTTTTAATACTTGTATATTAGACACAAATCAACAACGGTACATACACATTGTTGTATTGGGTAGCAAAATCTAATAATAATGTAGACCAACTCCAGGCAACTCGGCACTTGTTGCCACACGATGAATACGAAGTTACAAATCAGGTCAGAAAAATTGAAGTTATAAACTGCATACTTCCCGGAAATGGAGAAGTCACAAACTGCATGCTTCCCGGAAATGGAGAAGTCACAAACTGCATGCTTCCCGGAAATAGAGAAGTTATAAACTAGGGAAGACGTACGTTGATGAGGACGGCCGAGGTTAATTAACCCCTAAAACAAGGATTCCAGTACGTCCAAGTTTAATTAGTCTTCTCCGGAGCTCTGACCGACGTACCGCCGATCCATCAAAACGAAATACCAAAATCAAGCAACTTCAAGCCTTGTACAAAAAAAAAAAAAAAAACTTCAAGCTAGTATTAGAATAGAGGTAGCAGTACTAGACTAGTCGTACACATCGCGTCCGTCCGTTGCAGCGGTCGATGATCTGGTGCATCCACCTCACACTTGTACAGCTATATTCCACGACCTCCCCTCTCCCTTTGGCTCCTGCGGACTGTCCTCCACGAAGGCGTCACCACTGGCAATAACTCACACGGCGACGCCGGAGAGTAGGAGCATCGGACGAGGGGGCCGGAGGCACTGGCTCGGGATCTCGCCTTATCCTCCTCGCGGGCGGTACGACGAAACACGGAGCCATTTACACGCGCGCAACCACTCCGCCATGCCATGGCCATGCATGCATGCTCGTCAGCGACGGACGATCCATGCCAACGGGCTCCCGACGAAACGACGACGCGTACGACCAAAACGCCGAGCAAACGCAAGCGGCGCAGGCTCGTCGGGGCCAGAGACGATGGCGACCGATCGCCGCGATACAGGCAGCGAGCTCGGAAGCCGCCGCTTTTAGCACAGTCGCCGTCGCTATCGCCTCTCCCTCTCCCGCGTCACGAGCTCGCTGTCCATGATTACGGCCGGGTCTCTGTGCCGGATCAGCGGGGTGAAAGGAGAGCACGAACAAACCGGTCGAATATCGCTGTAATTTAAAAGGTGCATCTTTTAAAGCGGTTCGCGTCGCATTAGTCCAACAAATCCCGGTCACCTTTAGCACTACTACTAGTAGCGCTCAAACAAGAAAAGAAACGCTAGCTAGGAAAAAGGAGGAGATGCGCTGTTAATTGCATGCACACAAACATATTCTTGCCGCACAATCCACGCAAAGCGAAATACGATACGAAAGCTGCTAGTTTTGTACGTGGTCTGATTCCTAAATTTAGCAAAAGCAGACGCATCAGCGCTGGTAGTCTTGCCTCCTTTTTCTGGTTCACCGGTGGTTTCCCCATGATTTCTTTCTCGTCCGGTATATGGGAATGAGGACCTACGAGCACACATGCAGCGGCGGCCGGAAGCGCCATGTATGGTTTGGTCACACTGGCTTCAGTATTCCCACTGCAGCGGCTCCTCGAGGCGGAACACGCCAGCGCCGGCGCCGGCGAAGGCTGCGTCGTCGTCCCACGAGGAAGCGCACGAGAGCTGGCAGGACGGAGGGCCGTGTCTGTGGTCCAAGAGGAGGTCGGGGAGGTCGAAGAGCGCGTCGTCGGCGGTGTCCGGCAGCGGAGCGGTAGAATCGTCAGCGCTTGCTTCCTCACCGTCGGGCTTCTTGGCGCCGGCGGCATTGGCAGAGACTGGGAAGTCGGCGGACGCGGCGAGCGCCGCAGCCGCCTGTACGTCCTTGGGTGCGGCGGTGGCGGGGCGCGGGAGCTCGTGGGCCAGGTCCGGGAAGTTCAGGTGCGCGCCGCGGCCCTTGATGGCGAGCGCGGCCACGTCGTGCGCGCGCGCGGCCATCTCCGCGGTGGCGAAGGTGCCCAGCCAGATTCGCGACTTCTTGCGGGGCTCCCGGATCTCCGACACCCACTTGCCCCAGCTCCGCATGCGCACGCCGCGGTACGTTGGGTGGAGCTCGTCCTTGCGCGGCCGCTTCTTCTTGGCGGAGCCGGAGGACGATGCGGTGGTGCCTGTCGGGGAGGGAGGCGAGGCCTGCAGGACCTCCGCAGAGGACGACGTGGTGGTCTCGGAGCCGGAGGAGCAATCCTCCATGGCGCCGCCCATGGCTGCCGCTAGCTACTGATACTGGTGTGGTGGAGTTGGTTGGGGGAGTGTCGAGCAAGAGGAGGGCGAGTGGTGGTGTGTGTTGAAGTGGGAAGGAAGTGGGAGTTGGAGTTTTTATGATGAGGTGCAGGGAGCCACGTGGAAAGACAAGTAAACAAAGCGGGGAATTGGAACGGTGAAGGGCTGAAGGCCTGAGGCGAGTAGTGACTATAGCTGGCCAAACGGGCCAGTGTTTGTTTGCGGGCCAGCCAGTCACAACGTGTGCTCGGCTTGTCAGGCCTCACACGTGGCTTAAGGCTGTGCTCGTCCGTTGGAGCGAGGCCCGTGGGCTGACACGACACGTCCCTTTTTCAGATTTTTTCAAGGACGCTGCCGCGGAGCGCACGCGCCACAAATAGAAATTTTTTCTCACGCGCGGCCGGAAAGGGAAAGCTCCCGGGGACTGCCCATGTGCTGGTACGACAAGCAGTACGTACGTACCAACCGGACCCAGCGACTCATGTGCGCTCCAAAACCAGCATCTGCGCCTCCAAAAACCACCAACACAGGTCGTGGGTACCACGCAAAACACAAAGCAACTCGATAAAAGCAGATCTTACTGCTCCTCATCCCCTTCCTAGCTTCTCCCCCGGGAAAACATCAGATCGGAGAGGATAGAACCAGGAAAAGCAGATCGCCATTGCCGGCCAAAAACCACAGGCGAATTCACAGATCAAAGATCAGGTACGTGCAAGAAGAGGAACCCACCCCATGCTACATCAGCGCTGGTAGTCTTGCCTCCTTTTTCTGGTTCACCGGTGGTTTCCCCATGATTTCTTTCTCGTCCGGTATATGGGAATGAGGACCTACGAGCACACATGCAGCGGCGGCCGGAAGCGCCATGTATGGTTTGGTCACACTGGCTTCAGTATTCCCACTGCAGCGGCTCCTCGAGGCGGAACACGCCAGCGCCGGCGCCGGCGAAGGCTGCGTCGTCGTCCCACGAGGAAGCGCACGAGAGCTGGCAGGACGGAGGGCCGTGTCTGTGGTCCAAGAGGAGGTCGGGGAGGTCGAAGAGCGCGTCGTCGGCGGTGTCCGGCAGCGGAGCGGTAGAATCGTCAGCGCTTGCTTCCTCACCGTCGGGCTTCTTGGCGCCGGCGGCATTGGCAGAGACTGGGAAGTCGGCGGACGCGGCGAGCGCCGCAGCCGCCTGTACGTCCTTGGGTGCGGCGGTGGCGGGGCGCGGGAGCTCGTGGGCCAGGTCCGGGAAGTTCAGGTGCGCGCCGCGGCCCTTGATGGCGAGCGCGGCCACGTCGTGCGTGCGCGCGGCCATCTCCGCGGTGGCGAAGGTGCCCAGCCAGATTCGCGACTTCTTGCGGGGCTCCCGGATCTCCGACACCCACTTGCCCCAGCTCCGCATGCGCACGCCGCGGTACGTTGGGTGGAGCTCGTCCTTGCGCGGCCGCTTCTTCTTGGCGGAGCCGGAGGACGATGCGGTGGTGCCTGTCGGGGAGGGAGGCGAGGCCTGCAGGACCTCCGCAGAGGACGACGTGGTGGTCTCGGAGCCGGAGGAGCAATCCTCCATGGCGCCGCCCATGGCTGCCGCTAGCTACTGATACTGGTGTGGTGGAGTTGGTTGGGGGAGTGTCGAGCAAGAGGAGGGCGAGTGGTGGTGTGTGTTGAAGTGGGAAGGAAGTGGGAGTTGGAGTTTTTATGATGAGGTGCAGGGAGCCACGTGGAAAGACAAGTAAACAAAGCGGGGAATTGGAACGGTGAAGGGCTGAAGGCCTGAGGCGAGTAGTGACTATAGCTGGCCAAACGGGCCAGTGTTTGTTTGCGGGCCAGCCAGTCACAACGTGTGCTCGGCTTGTCAGGCCTCACACGTGGCTTAAGGCTGTGCTCGTCCGTTGGAGCGAGGCCCGTGGGCTGACACGACACGTCCCTTTTTCAGATTTTTTCAAGGACGCTGCCGCGGAGCGCACGCGCCACAAATAGAAATTTTTTCTCACGCGCGGCCGGAAAGGGAAAGCTCCCGGGGACTGCCCATGTGCTGGTACGACAAGCAGTACGTACGTACCAACCGGACCCAGCGACTCATGTGCGCTCCAAAACCAGCATCTGCGCCTCCAAAAACCACCAACACAGGTCGTGGGTACCACGCAAAACACAAAGCAACTCGATAAAAGCAGATCTTACTGCTCCTCATCCCCTTCCTAGCTTCTCCCCCGGGAAAACATCAGATCGGAGAGGATAGAACCAGGAAAAGCAGATCGCCATTGCCGGCCAAAAACCACAGGCGAATTCACAGATCAAAGATCAGGTACGTGCAAGAAGAGGAACCCACCCCATGCTACATCTCCCCCCCCCCCCCCCCCAAAAAAAACTTCTTGTTTCACAGGTTTAGAAACAACAAGAAAGATGATATCTTCCCCTGAGCATCAGTTTTCTGGATCTTCTGTTGTTCCATACGAAAACAGTAGCCTTTTCTCCTGGCTCTTCTTAGTTGCCTCCTTTTTTCTGATGATCTCTTCCCTGAGCAAGAAGTTTTCTGGATCTGCTGTTGTTCCCAGGAGGCAAGTGCCTCCCTTTTTTCTGACCTCTCTACAAGTGACCTGCGTGTCGACACATAGATGTCAAAAGGTTGTGCAATAATCTGCAAGAACTAGCTAACTGATGCTTTTTTGAGAGGCAAACCTAGCTAATTTTGTTACAGTTACTTCCTGATTTTATTTTGTAAGAAGCAACAGCAGGTAATTTAGATGCTTCCTGGGTTCGTTCTCTCAAATTTAGTGTGTGGAAAACATGAGTGTTTCCAGATGCAACACCTGTTGTATGAACTTGCTTTCTGGTTATTTAGAAAAGCAACTCCTACTGAATTGACTTGCTTCCTGGTTCTGTAGCCTACCAGTTTCATAAAAAAGCGCAAAACCTAACTATTCTATGTGGATTTTGAGCTAACAAGCTGACAAAGCAACTCCTACTAAAATTAACTTGCTTCCTGGTTATGTAGCCTACCATTTTCATAAAACAAAGCGCAAAACTTAGCTACTATCTCTGGATTTTGAGCTAACAAGCTGTTTCTCCACGTATTTGTTGCAGGGTGATGGATTGGCTTGACCTTAATGAGCCTCCATTTGACTTTGGCAACTTGGATATTGGCAATGAGCAAGATGAGCATGTTGAGCTTATAGATGAGTCCCCTGATCCCGATGAAGGCATAAATGTTGACAATACTACTGCTCCTGGAGGTGGTGATGCAGCAGATGGTGCTGATGGCAGTGCTACTGGAGGTGGTGTTGGTGCTGGTGCAGCAAATGTTGCTGGTGCCAGTGGTGCAGCAGATGGTGGTGCAGGAGATGCTACTGGTACTGGAGGTAGTGGTGCTACCAACAATGAACACAATGGTACTGCTACTGGAAGTGATGGTCCAGCAGATATCCAGCATGATATGTTGTACGATCCAGGGGAGCCTTATGTTGGGATGACGTTCGACTCGATGCCCCTAGCTAAGAGTTACTACAATGACTATGCTAACAGGGTGGGATTCTCTATCAAGTCGAACACTAGTAGGAGAAATACTTTCACAAAGGAGTTGGAGAAGCAACAGTTTGTGTGCAACAGGTACAAGAAACCAGCAGATGATGATAGAAGCAAGCATTGGCTGTTTACACCCATGACATTTTCTACAAGTTTTCTCATGAGTTTGAGAGAATAGGCAGATACAATGTGCGGCCGAGGCAACAACTTGTACCTGATTGTGCCTAACAATGAGTGGTGCCCTGTTTATGGTTCTAGGGAATATACTGTCTATGCAAATGAACTTGAAAGTGAATTCAGTTGTGAGTGTTGCAAGTTCAGTCGAGATGGCCTGCTTTGTTGTCATGTGTTGAAGGTGTTTACACACATTGGTATTGATCGCATACCAGATCGGTACATCTTGCCAAGGTGGACTCAGTCAGCTGTCTCATTGTTAAGTGGTGGTTTGGGACATAAACAACAAGGTCAAGTGGATGTTATGCCGGCAGAATCCAAGAAGCAAATAAAAGTTGCTAACTGGACCAACTCGTTTGCCAAGATTGCCCGGTCAGCTAGCAGATCAGATCCAGCAAGCTCGATTGTTGATCGACACCTACGGGCAATGCAAACAGAGATCAACCAGTTGAACAAAACTCTGAAGAAGAAGGCTGCGGGGCAAGGCCGGCTAGGTGGAGAGATATGTTCGGGTTCGCGGGCTGCTGCGTCTACTGCTTCCGCAAGTGCTGCTCCTGAAGGTCCTCCTCCAGCGCAAACTGATGGGGTTGCAGCTGTTCCTAAAGGTCCCCAACTACATCATGCCGTTGGCGCTGCTGCTGCTCCTCCTGCAGTGCCCATGGCATCGCCAAATCGGCCTCCCCAAACACGACAACATGTTGGACCTGCTGTTGCTTCTGCTTCGAAACGCACATTGTCATCTAGGGTGCCCAATTCATCGCCCGCTCGTCCTCCCTCTAAGAAAATTCAACCTTCTGTACATGCTGGTGCTCCTGCTTTGACAACCGTACGAAATTCTGGGGTGCCCATTTCATCGCCCGCTCGACCTACCCCAACAAAACAACCTTATGGACATCTTGCAACTCCTGTTACGACGAGCAGAGTTGCTTTTGGGATGCCCATGTCAACGCAACCTCGGCCTACCCCAACAAAACCAACTTCTGGTCATGGTTCTGCTCCAGCGGTGCCTAATACAACACCCCGACGGCCTCCCCAGTCTCAACAACCAGTTGGTTCCGCTGCATCGCCTGCTGGTACGACAAGCAGACGTGCTCCAGGTGGGCGTACAGGATCACATCCCGTATCACACCTCCCCCAGGATCCTGCAGCAGCTACTACTCCTGCTAGCACACACGCACGGGCTACAGGACTGCGCCCTTCGTCGAACCTAGTTTCTGCTTCTGCCTCAACGCATACTGTACTGCCCAATACACCTCTACCTGGGGGTCCAATGCAAGAACCACCAGGTGGGCCTGGGTATGTTGATCAAACAGTCCAAAGGTTGGCTACTAGTCCTAGACGGGATCGCTTAATACTTGGTAACCCGCCAAGATCAAACACAAAAGGGAGATTGTCAAACAACGCACAAGGGCATAGGTACCGGTCAGCCCTTGAACTGCAACCCAAGGGGAAAGTCACTTGTGGATTCTGTGGTGAAGAAGGCCACACCATAACTAGTTGCGAACGTCGTTTGGCTGGTAGTGCACTACAGAAAGAGCCTTAGATTTGTAATAAAAAAAGGCGTTACGCTGTTTTGCGAGTAGGCGTGTGGTCAGGAATACCAGACAAAAAAAATATGGACATGTTCACTTGAAGGAAACTTTGTTGACTCTAAAACTTATTTGTGGTTGGTTGTTTAATATGAAGAGATTCTGGTCTGCCATGGTTTGCTTTGTTGGTACACTGGGCTGCCATTTTGTTGTCTTAAAAAAGCAAATTCATATTCAAGTGTTGTACGAAAAAGCAAACTGAAAACTTGTGTGTTGCCTTACAAACTTATTTTTGGTTGGTTGATGAATGGGTGATAGTTCCCAAACATATTCTCTCTCTCTCTCTCTCTCTCTCTCTCTCTCTCTCTCTCTCTCTCTCTCTCTCTCTCTCTCTCTCTCTGAAAATGAAGAAACTAATTCGTATTCAAAGTGTTGTAAGAGAACAAAAACATATGGTACACTTGGCTGGCATTGGTTGCCTTAGAATGAATGCTAGAAAAAAAATTATTTGTTGCCTTAAGGTGCATGTTAGAATGCAACTGGGATGGGTTTTTTTTGTTGCTTCGTTGGTACACTGAAAAAAATATTTTGTTTCATGGTAAGCCCCTGTGCCGGCAGGTCGTGCCACTGTTTTCACGGAAAAAAGGGAGTATGCACTGTTTTCTACAACTTGGGTAGTAGAACAGAATTCATATTCAAGTGTTGTGAAAAAAGAACACTATAAAAAAGCAACTACTCTTGGACGCAAAATTTTGCCTCTTAGGTGCACAAGAAACACACATGGAAAACGGGTATGCACTGCTGTAGGGTAAAACAGTAGTACCTCTATCCCACTCCCCCCCTCCCACCTATTTGATCTTGAGTATACCCTTCCAATCTTGTCTGTTCTTCTCGCACCTCACGAAGGAATGTGTTTGAATCTTCCTGATGTTGGGGATGTTTGCCGGTCCATATGGTGGAAGGAAACTTCCCTCCCACATAATTGCATTCTGGAGCATGTACACCCCGCAGTCGTCTCTGTCATGCACAATTCAAAAAAAATAAGGAAAACATTGTTCGGGCATGGGTAAAAAGAGCTGGATAGAAAGAATCAGGAAGACAGTGGGAAAAAAGCAAAAGATGTGCACTTACGTGTTGTCCTGTTTGGGAACATCAATATCAATGAGTTTGAAATCCTCTATCTGGAGGTTGTACTGTGTTTCCCAATGTAGTACAATACCATCAACAATTGTCTTTGCGGCCGCCTCGAACTGCTTATCCTCAAGGGTTCTTAAAGAGTCCAGTACTTCGAACCTCCTGTCCCGGACATTGACATTGATCATCCAGTAATGGTTGACTGGATTGACCCCAGGACCACCTTTAGTTAGTGTTTCAAGGACCGGGAACATGACCTGGTTTTTTGGTGTGTGAGAAACCCATGTTAGAAACAACTGTTTAAACAAAAAAGATGGAAAAAGCAAAAGTGTACTGGACTGAAGAAAAAAAGACCTTCCACCAAAAGGCAAAAATATGTAAAACAAATTGGGCAACACAAAAAAATTACCATCTCCTTGCGATCCAAGTGCATGGTTTTGTTGAACACCTTCTTGACCTCTTTTCTGAACAAATCCTTCTTCAGTAACCAAATCTGTTGCGTTTGGAAATATACACGGCATAAAACAGAAGTATAAGAACTATGGAGAAACAAAAAAATAGTAGAAAAAAGCATAGAGGCTTGGGGTGTGTTGCAAGTTACCCCTATTCGTAGTGGCATGATAATTTTGCTGGCATTCTCGGTCAGATTATGCATGATTGACTGTATCCCTATCTCAACAACAGAGTCTTTTAGCTCCCCTCTCGGTTTCATTGACTGGGCAAGTTCTTTGACAGAGACGAAGTAATTGCCGTGGTCAATGATGTTTGCGCTGCAAAAATTGAATAAGAATACTAATGCAGTTAAACAATTTGTTGCACATATAATTGTATATGCAACATGTACTACTTGCCTAGTTTGTCAAAAAAAGCTATGAAGCTGACCTAGTATCTGCGCTTTTATCTCTAGATGACCCCCGCCCAAGCGCCAATACAGCATCGTATACTTCTGTTACCTCCCTTGAGCACGGAAATGTTGCCTTGCTTTTGTAATCGACAAATGGTGAACCCCCTTTTGCCATGGCGCCACTTGACGATCCAATGTCAATTGGGTTTGACGGAGCACCCCCTTTTGACGGAGTGCATAAACCATCTCCTGAACCTTGAAGTTTTGCCTTCTTCCTCGCATTAATTTGCAATTCAGCCTCAACAAACAACCTGTCGAGCTCTTCAGGGTCCAAGTTGGCGTCCCAATCGTCTAACGATATCGGGTGGTTGCTTTTTCCTCCTACACCTGTGGCAGCATTAGATGCTACCTGTTGTGATTTCCCCTTGGTTGCAACAGCTTCATCGAACTCTGGCCCTAGGGAGAAAGAAGGTGCATCACAAGGGTCTCTCTGGATTTCGTCTTCAGCTGGTAATCTCTGCTCAGCAGGTATGTTAGGCATCTCTCCCTTCTCACCCTCAATGTTGCGAGGCAGCTGTATCTCCTGATCATGCACAACTGGGGATGCACAGTGGGCACCAGATGGGCATGACACCTTTGCCTTCTCACCATGCATGTTGGAGGTATCAGTAGGCAAAATTTTCCCAGCAATTTGCACCTGCAGCAGGATCCCAGTGGGTGCCTCCTTTGGTGGAAGTTGTCCATGTGAGGTGGAAGGAGGCAACTGTGCATCCAGACCATGCACAGTGGGTTTGGAACTCTGTGAGGTCCCAGAAGGCAACTTTGTAGTTGGAACTTGCGCATCTGATTCCCCATCAGGCAACTTTACTTCAGTTCTTTGCTCCTGTTGGACATCAATATCCCCAAGCTTTGCCCCTTTGCTTCTGTGTGCCACTCTTTTCGTCTGACTGCACTTGCTGCTTCTAGGCCTTTCTTCTTGGCTAATCTTGTGTTGTACCTTTTTGTTTCGAACCCTAATATTTCTTTGAAAATCTTACTTCTCAAACTTTTAGGACACAGTGGATCGAAGGATGACATGCTTTCAGTTTCCCTTCCTTTCTGTTTTAAAAGAAACAATGTCCGATCAAGCTGCAGATCGTCTTTTATTTCAGGCACAGGGAGCGTGGAACAAGATTCTGTTCTCACAAAATCTAAGTACGTCCTTTTGTCCTTGATGACATGAAACACACGTTCGTTGGGAGACCCCAAGAGGAAGGTATGATGTAGTCAGCAGCAAGTTTTCCCTCAGAAAGAAACCAAGGTTATCGAACCAGTAGGAGCAGCAACTCTTCAGAAGGTTGTCAACGGCGCCAGAAAAATAGCTGTCGCAGGGAGTCTGGACTGTTGATGTGGAATCTGCACACAACACAATCAAACTACTTTGCCCCAACGAAACAGTGAGGTTGTCAATCTCACTGGCTTGCTGAAAACAAAGAATTAAACGTATGGTGTGGAAAATGAGTATTAAATTGCAGAGAATGAAAAAGGAACAGTTTGCAGTTTATGGTTGTTTAATCAGTGTAAAAGAATGGACCGGGGTCCACAGTTCACTAGTGGTGTCTCTCCATAAAAGATAACTAACATGTTGGGTGAACAAATTACAGCTGGGCAATTGACGAATAGTGAGCGCATAACAATGCATATACATGACATGTTGACTACTATGATATTTAATTGGGCATTACGACATAATATATAGATCGTTATCCAACAGCATCTATGACTAATAATCCACCGTCGAGTTGTCATCCGAGTCCCCCGTTGGTATTAAGTTGCAAGCAACGGATAATTGCATTAAGTAAAGTGCGTAATGTAAACAAACACATATGTCTGTGGACATAGCATCGTTAGGTTAACCCTAGTGGCAACAGCACATCCACAACCTTAGAACTTTCTGTCACTGTCCCAGGTTAAACGGAGACATGAACCCACAATCTAGCATAAATACTCTCTCTTGGAGTTACAAGCATCTACTTGGCCAAAGCATCTACGAGTAACGGAAAGCATGCAAGATCTTAAATAACATATAAGATAGATTGATAATCAACTTGACATAATATTCAATATTCATCGGATCCCAGCAAACACAACATGTAGCATTACAATAATATGATCTTGATCATGTAGGGCAGCTCACAAGATCTAAACATGATGGCACAAAGTGGAGAGACAACCATCTAGCTACTGCTATGGACCCGTAGTCCAAGGATGAACTACTCACGCATCACTCCGGAGGCAGGCATGGTGATGTAGAAGCCTCCGGTGACGATTCCCCTCTCCGGCAGGGTGCCGGGAAGAGGTTCTAAACCCTCCCGAGCTAGGGTTGACGACGGCGGCGTCTCTGGATCTTTTCGTGGATATTTGCTCAGGTACTTAGGGTTTTCGCGTCGGGGGGAATAAGTAGGCGAAAGGGCGGCGGCTGCGGACCCCCGAGGGGCTCACACCACCCCAGGGCGCGGCAGAGGGGGGAGCCACGCCCTCATGGCGTGTGGGGCCCTGGTGGCCCTCCTCTGCTGCTCCTTCGCTCCGTCAGGCGTGTTCTGGAAAAATAGGCACCCCCGTGAAGTTTCGTCCAATTCTGAGAATATTACCAGACTAGCTTTTCTGGAATACAAAAACAGCAGAAAACAGGAACTGACACTTCGGCATCTTGTTAATAGGTTAGTCCCAAAAAATGTATAAAAGTGATATAAAGTAGATGCAAAACATGTAGCAATTGGTATAAAACAAGCATCGAACATCAAAAATTATAGATACGTTTGAGACGTATCAGTCCTCCTCGGTCAACCTGCCAGGACGCCGGGGGCGCGGGCTGCTTTGGGACATTTGCCTAACTTTACGTGTAGAAGACCCACCAGCTTGTTCTAAAAACTCGTTCATTGTCAAGCAATCATCAGACTCGGTGCCTGTGTCCGAGCAGGAGGCATCAATAGCTTCAGCTGGTTTCCCTGCTTCATGGTCCTCTCCTCCTTCCCCCGCTGTAGTTTCTAAATCATGTATGAAGCTGCCATTCCCAGCTGTGTTTCCTTCCACGTCATCAGCCTTTCTCCCCCTGTCAAAGACAACATCTGCTCCTTTAACGCTGTTGTCTTGTGCTCCTCCGCCTTCGCATCGGTCTCTAGTGACTGCAGCGTCATGTGGTACTTGCTGGTCGTCATCACCGTCAACGGCTGCTTGGCCATCATCGCTTGCCTGATTGCCCGCTTGCCCGCTTCCATTGCCCCTGCCATCATCTTCATTATCCTCTTCGTCCTCTTTGTCGCTGTCATCCTCAACACCATCCACTTCGGTATCATCGCTCTCTTCTCCGCTGCCAACTTCATCGTTTTCTTCTTCATACTCATCGTCTTCTGCATCGGTGTCAGCGCTCTCTTCCAAATCTTCCTCCGTGATTCGCCGCCGCTTCCTTGTGCCTGGAACTGTGCTAGTCCCTGCTTCATTCTCGTCCATCTTGACGAACACATCTATCATGTCTTCCATTTTTTTGACATAATCTGAGCACATATCGTTCAACATGTTTACAAGTTTCAACTTTTTTGTGCATGAACAGAAAGAAGGACTTTCAGTGGGACTGTTGACGTATAAGAAAAGTACAAAAGTTTCTGGAAAAAAGCAACTTCATGGTGTAATGTTACCTGTGGGTGGTATCCTGGTGGGACACGTGATGAAACAAATGCTTCAGCGACTGATAGACCTCCAAACAACCTATCCTTCAGTATTACCCCAACACCATCCTTCAGCTGTCACATGTGGAAAAAAGGAAAAAATGCAAATAAGAAAGGTTGAAAAAGCAATAGATGCTTCATGGTAGAACAGATTATCATAAGAGAAGAACAAAAAAAAGGCATCTAGTCGTCGGAAAAAGATCTTACACGCAAATTTCCATAATCACCGTCGTCCTTCAGGTCCTGCTGTATAACACGTGAAATCGCCCTGCCAGTCCATGCTTCAACCCTTACCGTGCACTTCTTGACAGGCACATCCACCTCCAGAGAATCTAGATATAAAACCTGCAAAATTGTCACAAATAATAAAACATAAAGGTAAGTTATGTAGAACAAAAAACAGATTGTGTTCTAGAAAAAAACAGTACATCACATGTGGTAACTTACCACCAGGTGGTAAATACAAGCGCAGAAAGAGCCTTTGTTTGAAGTCATAGCAAGCTTCAGCTGGTCCACGACAAAGCGACACCAGTTTGTCAAAGGGACATCTTCCAAGTTCATCAAGGCCTTGTAGCATCGCGGGCTCACGCTCAAGCTGGTGGTTGGGCATAGAAAGGTACTGATAGCAACTATCAACCAAGCGCGCAGGAACTTGTCATCTGTCGCTCCGTTCATCGCCTTAATCTTGTCACACAGAGCTGTGATATCAGGTGCTGATCCCAGTTCATACTCCTTCATAATGAAGTCTGTTGCTTCTTGGTCCGTCTCGAACTTGACCGCAAAACCATCACAAGGCAGCCCCATATTCTTAAGAACCGTTTCCTCATTGACCGGGATTGAGCCCCTCCCTCTGATAACTATTTCTGATCTAATAGGATCATAACGTCTAATGAGCCACTTGCCGAGCTTGTTGGCCATTTTGGTACACTTGAGCAGCAGCAAGCCCCCAAACCCTGCGGCTCTGATAACATTCCTTTGATCGTTTGTAAGAGACCGGTTCAGCTTAACGAGCCTTGCTGGTGATGCACGGTTCCTACCCCTAGAACTACCAGCCCCATCCTGGGAAAATGAAAAGGCGCACATTAGTATTCATGTTTCCAAAAAACATGTGCATGAAGGAACTTGATTATGTTTTGTGGAAAAGCAAAAATGCCTTGCATTAGTTGCACAATGAATATGCTTCATAAGGCAAATATGTATTCATGACTTGGCTAATGAGAATAATCAGGAGTTCAGCCTGCAGCTAAAAAAAAGCATACTGAACACAAAAACCACCTTGTTAACTCTCCGTGGAGGACGACGACAAGCACCACCTCTTTGATGAGCAGTTTGGCCACGACTTGTGCCCGCCTGCACGTTTGCTTCCTGAAAAAAAATACAAAGCCGAAAAAATGGGATGATCATTCTTCTGAATTTGTTGTAATGATTAGAAAAAAACAAAGAGCTCATCCACACAGATACAAAAAAAGCATCATGTGTACATGCCAAAAAAAACAAAAATGCATTCCCTCACACGTAAAAAAGCACCAGTAGTCCAGTACATGGCAGTGGGCTATGTAAAAACTGGTCGAGTCACTCGGCAACACAATAATGCCCCCCCAAACCATTGTGTATTGCACACTTTCGTTGGAAATGCTACCTATGTGTGCACTATGCTGAAATCTTAGTCCATTAAGCAAATTTAGAAAAAAAAACTATGCTCAATTCTTAGTCCATTAATACCACAAATCCACACCATAATCACACCGTTATTCTAAGCAGCATATTCATGGCATCAGGAGCAAAAACATCCACACAGATACACAAAAAGCATCCTACAGGGCTACTAATTACCATGAAAAACAACTATATACAAACATCATTGGAGCACCATGGTTCCATGTCAACCCTAACCCTCTATTTTCCCTTTAAATTTCAGTAAAATAATACACAATCCACACCATTGAAAACACCATTATTCTAAGCATCAGTTCCATAGCATCAGGAGCAAACACATCAACACAGATAGACAAAAAAGCATCATAACATCCCTACAGACCAGTAACAAAACTACAGGAAAAAGGACATGTATCACAGACATCATTGGAGCACCATGGTTCCATGTCGCCCCCTAACCCTCTACCTTACTCTTAGCATCATGGAGTAAAAAAACACCCACACATATACGCATAGCATGCGAGGGAGATGGGAGATCGTGAGGAACCATACCTGAGGAAGAGGCGCATCTGTCGTCTGAGGTCGATTTGCCACCGAGCTGGTGGCGCGAGGCTTGGACGTCGGTGCGCGTCCCTTCTTCAACCCGCCGCGGGCCGCGGGGATGCTCTCCCTCGCCTCCAAATCCGCATCAGCCGCCTGCGCTGGCCCTGGATCAATCGTGGACACCGGCTTTTTCCCCACCGCCGCAACTTGTAGCCGGAGACGCGTCGCCGCTGCGCGGGTCTCACGGGCGCCATCCGCCGCCGTTTCCCCGCCGTCCATGGCCGCGAAACACTGCCCCCCGACGCCCACCAGAGCCTGCTACTACTCCTACCCCTCCCAATCGCACGCCAGTGTCCTGCGCCGGCGAGAAGCTGCGGCGGAGACGGCGAAACCCTAGCGTCGCCGGAGAGCGGAAATGGGGAACGGCACGGAGCTCTCTCTCTCAATTTTTCAAACAGTACAATAAAAGCCCCACATGGCGGGCCCTATCTGTCAGCGTCGGTGTGTAGGTTGTGTCTGCGTGTGCGCCATTCCGACCGCGAGGCGTGCGCCGCGCAAGCCAGAGCGCACGCGCGCGATATGTCCTTTACCTTTTTTCAAACATAGGCCGAAGCAAAAATAGTCTCTTAATAGCCCAAAAGGCCTAAATGGGCCGCCTCCTCGCAGTAGCTAGGCCACAAGGAGGATGGCACGACCCACTTATGACTTAGCCGCAGTGAGCCGTGTTAGACCAGTCACGTCTAAACGGGTGCTGAGCCCATGTCAGGGTTGACCCGTTGGCCACCTATTGTAGACCAAAATTGAGCATGCGACATTGGGTGAATATAGCATGCCAATTGTGACCTTTGGGGATTGAAAATGGAATAAGCAATGATTTTATGTGATTAAACAAGTTTTTTGATACTCTTATGTTGCAACTATGTTTACGTCATAGAGTTTTATAAAGTTGAAGAAATAGATGCATTAGAAGCAAACACTTATATGTGCTACCAAGGATCTTGAAAGACAAGTTACAAAAAACATCTCTAAGCACTTCCATAGTTTACCCAAAAAAGGACCTATAATTGAGGCATCATGTTTTCCCTCCGTTTCAAAAAAAAATCCTTCTATGATTGAAGTCACACATGTCAAAGATGCTTACTATTCAATAGAAAGTTAGAAGTATCATCATGTCAAGTGTTTCACCAACCTCACCGGCATGTATGAAGACAAGGAAGATCCAAATGAACTTCCATCATCCACGTGTCTAATGAAAAGAGATTCACGCTAGACAGTACAACATAGTGAATTTTTTCTTTGAAGCCTCTCCAATTGACATGGCAAATAAAAGGATGTTTCTTAATACTTAATCTACATGTATTGATAAATTTGAAGCGGTATGTGTGAAGAATAACGCCAACAAAACGAATAACTTGGTTGGATCCCCGAAATCATGGGTTTCAAGGTTCAGATTATGGATGATGCGAAGCATGCAGATACGGAACTAAACTAAGGTCGCCACAAAGCTAGAGTTGAAGCCAACCCTACCATGAAACCACCCGATATATACACAAGAACCAAGTCCGGTGAGCAATCTCGGTACTACTGAGATTCAACTTGGTGCCATTAGAGTGTGCTTAAACAAATTTAAGACTAATATGAGGTTGAACCCGGAACAAACATACTGAAACAACTGACGGGGAAAGTTAAGTTTACCAACAAGCATGTAAGTTTTTTGGGCCAATCTAAGCCTAGGTTAAAGGGTATGACTATATACCCTTCATCTCTTCTTGTTGGGGGCATTGATATGTCGTTCAATACACAGCTATGCATTTTCAAGTTTATTATATTAGTACCCGAAAGATCAGTATATACGACTAAAGTGGGGGGGGGGGGGGGGGGGGGGGTGTGAATAGAAGTTTATGAAGATTTTCTAAAATAAAACTTCATATGGCGACACTTAAAAAGGGTTTAGTAGAGGAATGAAGGAACTTGAGAAACAATGATATAACAAATAGATCTTTAGTCCGACAGGATACTTCAAGAATAATGAGAGAGGATTAGACAAATGGTGTGGCAGTGGGACAGAGGGTCCCCCCTATTCCACCAAAGTGAGATAGAAGAATAGGGGGATCGAACACCCGTTGAAGGCAAACCACCTTGGCTAAGGGAGCAAGCTAGCCGTGCCGTGGCAAGATCTAGGCCTACAGTCGGAGCCTTAGGACTAACCGGCTATCAGGGTGGCCGACCAATCATGGTCGGTTGGGCGAATCCTCAGAAAACCTTCCCAGGATTGTAGTCATGTCCTCCAATGACGTCAGGAACTAAGGAGGAGGGCCACCGATGGAGCAATCTCGTCACTGAGCATCAGGAAGTAAGGCCATGGCCTCCTTAGGTCATCCTCGTCCTACTCTAGGGTGACAGGAAACCTTACGTACCCCATCCTGAAGTAGGAGGTTGTCTACAGGAGCCTAGCCGCTAGGTAGGATCATAGAGCATAGTGTTGCACCGCCATCCTTATAAGGCGGTGCCCCGTCCCTATAAAAGGGGAAGGAATCTCCCCCGGGGGTGGGGGGAGATCGGTCATTCTCACCAAACACCCACACGCGCACGCACACACACACACACACACACACACACACATCTCCTCTGATGGAGAACACAGCATCCACCATAGCCGGCAGACACAACCAGCCGACATCATCATCTTCCTTGAGCGTCTTAGACGCCGGAATACAATCGATACCCACAGGAGTAGGGTTTTTACTGGGACGATCCCGGGGCCTGAACCTGTATACATTCTTGCGTGCTTGAGACTGTTAACACATCCGATCGTGGGTCACGATCGGATGTGTTAACAGTGCTTGAGACTGTTAACACATCCGATCGTGGGTCACGATCGGATGTGTTAACAGTCTCAAGCACGAGCTAGATTTTGAGAGACACTATATAAAGCCAACTTGAGGAGGGTACCACGACCAGAATTCATCTCCCCACCATTGTTGGAAGCTCCAAATTCTTAAATCTCTCTCCCTACTCACTCAAACACCTTGTTCTTTTAGGATTTTGGAGAGTTGGCCTAGATCTACATTTTCACAAAAGGAATTTAATTTCCCTCTCCATTCCATGGAGGAACTTGTTACTCTTGATCCTCCAAGTCGAACAACATTACCATCATGATCTTGGCATCACATGGCTCGCATCTACAGTACGTACGGGGCTGAACTGCCCAAGGACCCCATCGGGTAGAGAGGAAGCCAGGCCTCTCGATCGGAATCAAATGATTCTCTTGCACCGTACGAGATGAACATGTTATTCGTACGCTTGAGCTGGGAAAATCCACTATTCGACGTCATTGTGCATGTTATTTCTACAGACGCCATAATAGCCCTCCAGTTTCCTCGTACCTCCCTTCACTTTACACGTAAATGCGCCCATTGTCCTTCTGTTTTGTAGCTTCTGACCAAGCGAACCTTACTCCCCGGACCTGCATCCAGTCCCTCCTAATCCCCTTTACAAGTTGGAGAACTGAAAGCATTGGATGAACACAATTCTGTCAGCGTCCAGGACGAACGCCCTTCAGACACTTGTAAATGACAGTTGGCGGCTTGGATAGCAGGATCACACTCCACGGCATCAGTAGACAAACAAAGCGACACGGTACCCGTGGGCCGTGGCTATATGCAATGGTTGGCCGCAGATTTGGACACACTCAAGTTTTTGGATTCCATTTTCTCTCTTTCTCCCTCTCCTCCACTGTAAACGGACACCAAACTAGCTAATCGACACTAATATTCAACTGAAACTCTGTAGGCACAAGGACCAAACTTGGTACATAGTAGCATAACATAGAGTCGAGCTTTCCAAGATCACTGCTGATTCTTCTTATCGAAGATGTTGCTGCCTTAACTACCACCCTACAGCAAATAAATAAATAATGATCAGGCCCTTTTAATTATTAATTTCTATCTCCGTCCGTTCTAAATGCCTCTAAGCACGCTTGCCTTTGCTTAATGACAAGAGAGAGTAGGGCATTGTTGAGTGTTGACAACTCAAAGAACCCATACCAATAATAGCATCATCATCACTGTTGTGCTTGGTGGAGAAGATGGAGATTAAAATAATGAAGAGGATGTTTACAAAAGGCTAATCTCTTGGGTTGTTCCTTTTTACCTAGGTTTCATCTTTCTTGTAGGGATCCGGCCTGTGTAGGGAGCATCAGTGAGTAAGTGTGGCTCGCTGGAAAGCTTGATTTGGACAGCCTGCAATTTGTTAGTGTAGTTGTAAGGAAAAGCTTGATTTGGAGTACCATTTCTTGAGAAGAGGAGTTCATTGTTTGGTAGAGATGATTAATTATGAGGCTCATGGGTCGATTGCTTGCCAATTCCAAATCCCCAAAAGAGGAAGGAATTGGATAGGTGGGAGGCCAAGACCCAAAAGAGTGGTGATGCTGGATTAAAAATGTAGAACTGCCAAGACACGTTGCTTTGATTTTTTTTTTTTTGCGAGGAAACAGCCGGATTACATCAAGGTAATACAGAAAGGGACATCACAAACTTAGAAATTACAGAGCAGTCCTTCTGTAGCTCGATGTCGATGACGAGGAGAGAAACGTGCCGATGGCGCGCCGCCGCTCCTTCTTCACAGACGCCTTGGATGGAAGAAGATCCCCGAGCGGACGGGAAGTCGTCGGGCCTCGAACTCCGGAGAGCCTCCGCCTCGCTCCATCGCCAGCATCGCCTTGATGGCCCTCCAGCTGCTTCAAAGGTGTCGACCGGATCCGCCGCGGCGAGATCCGGAAGGGGATTAAGCGCACACGGCGACCCCGGGGGGCCGCGAGCACGCGGAAAGGGGCGCTCCGCCGCGACGCTCCCACGAGCACCGCCGCCGGAGAGGAAGAGCACCTCCTGCAAAACGAACAGCATCACCAGCCGCGCCACCACCTCCCTGACGCCGCCGACGAAGACCCTAGCAACGCCTACACTATGTACATGCCGGGGCCCGGGGTTCCCCCCACCTCCCGCCGCCGGAGCGGCCGACGGAGGAGGGGGAAACCGGCGAGCCGCCGGCGGCGAGGTGGAGTTGATGGGGTGGTTCAGAAAATCGCCTCTCGGTCGCGGGAGAGGATAAGGGTCCAGGGCTCCTTTTTTTCTTTCGTCCACGTTGCTTTGATTTGATTTGACTAATTATGGGGCATGACAACTCGTTGCAATTTGTCGTTAAGTAGGACGACTAGTTCTATTTAGAAGCAACGCAATCGTTCTTTACAAAACACGCAGAGATATTGTCGTTAAGTTTCAAATTAACAACCCTCGAAAATCAGGAGTACCAGTTGAACAATCAGTTCGTCCCTGTTCTTGCATTCTGCAAGTCGCTGTTCTGACATGCATGATTAGACCAGTATCTAACTATCTATAGTATTCCATGTAATTCCGATCCTTGCATGCATGCGGCTCATGACTAGGATGGTTTAGGGCACAATGCGCCGCTTGCTGATATATACAGTATGTACCAAGATCAGATCACACCCTGAATCCGAATTCTTGTTAAAAAAGGATTGGAATTGCTTTAGCATAGTTTTGTTATGCTTAAAGAGAGCTAGCCAGCGCTGGCTGACGCCTCTCAGGCATGCATTAAAATACAGGTCATTGTTTCTTTTTTTTGAAACTTTCAATTTATTAATTAAGTCGAAAAGAGTTGGACAATTTATAAGGAAAACCGGTCAAAAACCGTATAACACAACGCACCGCTCACCGGCCCAACCCGGAAAAAACCAACATAAATCGCTGAGCGGCACCAAACAAAGAAAACCCCACACGCCTTGTTTCTCATGCACACAATGCGCCGCTTGCTGATATATACAGTATGTACCAAGATCAGATCACACCCTGAATCCGAATTCTTGTTAAAAAGGATTGGAATTGCTTTAGCATAGTTTTGTTATGCTTAAAGAGAGCTAGCCAGCGCTGGCTGACGCCTCTCAGGCATGCATTAAAATACAGGTCATTGTTTCTTTTTTTTGAAACTTTCAATTTACTAATTAAGTCGAAAAGAGTTGGACAATTTATAAGGAAAACCGGTCAAAAACCGTATAACACAACGCACCGCTCACCGGCCCAACCCGGAAAAAACCAACATAAATCGCTGAGCGGCACCAAACAAAGAAAACCCCACACGCCTTGTTTCTCATGCATGAGTGCATGATTAAAGCCAAAAGGAGGAAAAGTACTCGCACTCTAGCTCAGATAAATTTAACAAGTCCATGCAACTGCATATGCACATTCTGCTAGCCTAGCTACATGCAAATGTTACAGAATAATAAAAAATGCGGATTGGAAGATTAGACGGCCCTCCAATTAACTTTGATAGAAGAAATTTTGGTGAGTACACACGAGGGAGTGGGCGCTGGCACTCGAACTCGAGACCTCGCGGGCAGGGAGGTATCAACACCTCCTAGCCATCCGGGCTATGCCTCGGTTCTCATGGTTACATAATGACACAGTATTAGACAAACTAGACACGATGTACGCGTGAATCATGATGAGCAGTAAACAACTCTGTTGGTGCATAGGCTAACGCCATAATGCTCCTGCACATGCAATGGAAACGGCTTAACTAATTAATTTGTTAGATTAGAACCTGCACATGAGCCCCAGACTATTGTGCGACATGAACACGAGGTAAGCTGAGCTGTCTCCTTTCTGAGTATTCAATTCTGGTGCAAGATCGCCATGCTGCTCCCGAATCCACCTATCGGTTTTGTATTCTCACAACTTGATCTAGGCGTAGTACCTTTCTAGATCTATCTGGTAGAGAGATACTACACACGATCATGCTGGAATCCAACACACAATGTCATGGAGCCTCTAAAGATCGCCAATTAATGATGCGAAAGTGGATAAATTAAACGCCCTAAAGATCGAGAGCTGCGTTCATATATTTGCGGAGCTCATACGTATTTACATGCACCTGGATCTAGTGCCAATGTCGAAGTCGAGAGCCACTTGATCGACGAATTAGCGCTGTACTCCGTCCATATGGACTTCCAACAGACTGCACCTTCTGCAACCGCGCCTTATCCCTCCACGAACTATATATTCCTGCTGCTGATTAATCTCATCTGGGATTTCAGTGTTGGCACGTCTCAGGGAATGCTGCTGTTAGCCTGTTACTAGATCATCGAAGTATAGGCAGGCACGAGCTAATTTCCTGAAATTGAAATTGTGAGCTGGAAACACATTAAGACCGGCAAACAGAAGACCGAATGGTGGTAGTTAATATGTCGTTATTATAGAGCGGAGATTTCTTGCTCCCGGGTTTCAGTGATCCTATTATTTTAAAAAGTTTGAAAATCATATTTACTAGTATCAAAAAAATAAAAAATCCGGATGTAACCAATGCCCACAAGCGTGCAAAAAAAAAAACAGTTTCAGATACTTTGTATTCTGAGCTACACAAAATGATAAAAGTTTGGATCTGAGTATACATATTTGTAAATCTCTAAATTTTATCAGATTTGTCATTTTTATGTAAGCCCGTAATACAAATAATTTTGCATTGCGATTTTTCATACTCGTAGGATATGTATCATTGGCTATGTCTAGATTTTTTTAGAATTTTTTGAAACCTGTAAATATAATTTTTGAATACTATTTTAGTGTGGAGTGAGCACTGTATCTTTCCGGTTATGGCAAAATATCTGTTCTAACGCATGGCATGATTTGCATTAGTGGGATACGTACGGCTCTACTGCTCTCTACACATTGTTTGGTGCCGCGCGTGGCTGTGCGGACCCTGGCGGGATGTATATAGCCCTATAGTCTAGCTGTAGTAGGTCTCTGTTATGTTTCTGCTTTTGGTGAGTGAATGAAAACGAGGGATATCTATGTCGTTTTGCCATATTAATCCAGACCGTTCGAATCATGATCAGACATTCAGATAGTAGCTCTTTAACAAAAAATGATCAGATGGGATTGAAGCTGGTAACACTCCCGGTCCCGGACCTTCTCTCACCCCGGTCCTGCTGCCGTACGATTAGCTTGGAGAGCTAGCCGTTAGCTAGGTCCTCACGATTCACGAAGTCTTGATATGATAATTAAGTCAGGACCAATCACATGTACAACAACTAGGTCATACCCGTACTACTGGTACTACACTGCGTACTGCCTTGTGCCCTCGGTGACCCATGCCTCTTAAGTCCAAACCCTACTATGTAGCATGCCACCATCTACACCATTTTGGTATCACACTCATCAATTCATTTGCCCGTGTACGGAGTACTCCTCCGTTCGGAAAAAAATGTCACAAAAAATGAACTATAGATAGACCATTTTTGTGACATCCTTTTCCGAACGGAGGGAGTACTACTTTTTGGCACAACCTCTTTGGCGCATACATACATGTGTGCATCAGTACAAGTGTCATGGCACACTTCGCACCGAGGGAGTTTGTTGAAACTTTACAGAAGGCTTCAATTTCAATGCATGTACAAAATTTGAGTGCACAAGGGTATCATGTGTTAAACCTAAAAAAAGGGGTATCATGTGTTCCACTTGATTTAGATACGACGGGGAGTTCTGTACCTTCTTAAGGCATGATGTCTCTCGCGCCGCACCCCACATTTTGGACTTCGTCTCCCAGTTAGGATGTCGACATCCCGACCAGTCTTCTCTCTAACCCCCAAGAGAGAGAGAGAGAGAGAGAGGGTACCCATTTGACCAATGGTTGACCTCTGGGAGTCGGCGTGGCTTCATTGGTTGTTGTCTAGATCAGTGTCCACTCCTCCCCTCACACAACCGCCCTAGGGCATATAACACTCGGGATGGAGAAATTTTCAAAAGCAAATTATGTGGTTTAACTGGGTCCAGTGCATTTCTTCCTTAGCTTATTATGCATCAATCGATGTAGAGTCCAAGGGGATCAGCCTCTCTTTTGAAAAAAAAAACTTGCCCCTCGATTCTCTAAACTTTTGGGCCTAATCATGGCCCATTTTCTTCTAGCTCCACCTCTTCCCCCTTCTCTCTTCCCTCCTCCTACCACCTCATGGTTCCTCCTCCCATGTTCCTTCTTCCACGTATTCCTTTCGATCCACGATACCTGGAGGTTCCATTTAAATTTTTCGGTGTAGGAAAATGCATCCTACTAGTACTAGGCTTGAAATGCCGTCACATATTCCTATACTTGGATGCAGTGTGATTGAAGATATGTTGGTCAATTTTTTCGATCGGGAAATAGACTCGAGCCATGAATATGGAGCATCATAGAAGCTGGTCTTGAATCTTTGATGATCAAAACTTGGCAAGTTAACAATAGGTAGGACGAATCACAATGTAAAGTAGCCCGAGCTTTATTGAGTTTTAGCAAGTATGAACCTGCAAACCATATTTGGCCTGCGATTCTATTGCATCTGCACTTATGTTAGTTATCACACAGGAATCGAATCGGCAACACGCCGCATGCAGATCATCATTAACCCAACTCGAATCTGACAGGCATGCCGCGTGTTGCCAGCCCTGTACCTAGTTGCTACTTGTTCTTCACACGACGGATCGTCAGTGCTCCCACAGAAGCAACGGCGCCGGCTCGAATCGGAAGTCATCGTGCCAGGACAAATCGTGCTCGTGCGTCGACGGAGGCGACGCGAAGCCGAACTCGTGCAGGAAGTCCGGCAAGTCGAAGAGCGCGAGATCAACAGCGTTGCCACCCGGTGATGCCTGCGCTGGTTCCGGCGCCGGTTCCTCGGTTTTGTCCGTGTCTTGGGCAGCCTCCATGTCTGGTGCGCGGTCCATGTACGCGGCGAGCGCGGCCGCGGCACGCACGTCCTCGGGCGCGGCAGTGGCGGGGCGGGGCAGCTCGTGCGAGGTCTCCGGGAAGTTGAGGTGCGCGGCGCGGCCCTTGATGGCGAGCGCGGCGACGTCGTGCGCCCGCGCGGCCATCTCGGCGGTGTCGAAGGTGCCGAGCCAGATGCGCGACTTCTTGCGCGGCTCGCGGATCTCCGACACCCACTTCCCCCAGGCCCGCATGCGCACGCCGCGGTAGCTCGGGTGCTTCAGGTCCCGCCGCGGTTGCTTCCTGCTGCTCGCGGCACCAACGCCGCCGCTCGACTCGTCGGAAGACGACGTCGCGACGGGGGAGCCGGGGACGGAGCCGCGGCTGCTGCAATAGGGGGTGGAAGAATTGGACGCCGGCGACAGCGCTCCCGTCTCTTCCATGGGTACGTCGTGGTGGTTCGGATTCTCCAAGGAAACTGGGCAGTGGGCACGGCTGCCACAACCTCGAACAGTTGTATGCTTGGACAGCTTGGTGCTTGCTCGTCACTTGCTAGTTGCGCTACGACTCTCGGCTTACGAGGGAGCGAGTTATATATACTCACAGGAGAAATGCAGTGTGAGATTGTTTATTCCGCGAGTCCAAAATGGAGAGTACAACGTGTATACATACATATTAGTTGGCATAACTTTGTCTAAATTCATATGTATCTAGTTAATTATTTAGACTAGATACATGTGTATCTAGACAAAGTTGTGCCCACTAATATGGATCGGAGGTTGTACTATTTTTGCTCTTCCCGAGGAAATGTGTTTGTAATGTATAGAAAAGAGGGTCAAAGCTTGATCGACAGTAAAACCATGTGTTCACGGCAGGGAGATCGGACTCTGCATGTAAAGTCACTGAAACAAAGTCACCATCATGAACCGTTCATTTAGCATCCAATGCATCAGATTCATCTAGATTTGTGGCTAAATTTTTCAAAGTGTTCCGAAAGTTTTGAGATTTTTCCAATAAATTGTAAATGTTCCGTTTTGTATTCTCATAAAATTTCAATTCATTTACATGAGTAGCTTGTGAGTAAATAACTTTTCATGAATTAAAATGTAAAAATCTAGTTAATCACAAACCATTTAACCAAATGGACCGAAACTTTCTCAGAATACACAATGGAACATTTATAATTTATTTGACTTTTTTTATTTTTTTCATGGATCAATGCTTTGGAGAATTAAAGACCGTACTCAGAAATTGAAATTTTTAATAAAGTCAAAATTATGTCTCAAATATAAAAGCATCACTCCCTCACTAGATATCAAGAAAATCTTATCGTGTCAAAGTCCATATTAACTCAGGTGAATCTAACGTCCTCTCCCTACGTCAACTGTTTCAAAATGAACGCAGCTCTTAAGAGTGAACCTTGGTCCTAGCACCATGAGGTTATGGCAAAATAGAACATTGATGGGGATTTGGATGAACAACGGAAGAAAGACTCAAACAGTTGCAAGTGATCATTAGACAAGATGAAGTCATATAACCGAAACTGGAAAACGAGTAGTGATTTCCACACAACGGATGCACTAGAGTTACAAGTATATAAAAGCTCTCCAATGAAACTAGTGGGGGTGCATCCAACTTACTTTCTTGTGAAGACCTAGAGCATTTGAGGAAGCTCATCATTGGAATATACAATCCAAATTCTATAATATAAAAATAAATCCCCACCTAGTATAAATAATAAGCATATGACAACTCTATGAATGAAAATATGGTGCTCACATGGCACAAGTGTGGATAAAGGATAGTAAACACCCCCCCCCCCCCCCCCCCCTCTCTCTCTTCCTTTTCTCTTTTTATTATTTTTTCATTTGGCCTCCATGGCATCTTTTATCTCTTTTTTTAGAGAGGAAGGGACAACATCCTAATGAACAACAGTACACACTTAATACTCATACTTGAAATAAACTAATAACATGATGTATAACTGAATGAATCTGCCAGTGTAGCAGGATGTGCGATGATCTAGCGTAATATGGAATAAATGGACATTGTGCGACGAAAGCCTCATAAACCAAATGTCAGTTTTATATGATCACGCAAAGCAATATGAAAAAGTAAGAACAACATCGACTCAAGTAGTATAATGGAAAGTTGCATGGCAATATATCTCGCAATGGCTATGGAAATGCCACAGTAGGTAGGTATGGTGCCTGGTTTGAGTAAGATTTTGGGTTTATGTGTAGGAGAACGAGAGAAAGTTCTCCCACAGAGTGTGGATGAACTGGCTAAAAAGGCACCAACTCTTGATGTGAGAAAGGGCCAAGCACAGTACCGAAGAGGCTAGCAAATTTGGATGGTGGAAGTGCATCAGACCAAAAGTTTAACAACATAATCGCATTGTTTCCATCTATCAGTTTATGTAGTTCAAACATGATTCGAAACACCCCAAGAGGGACCGTGGCGGTGTTATACGTCCCGTTGGCTTCCTCTGCCTTCTCAAACACCTTTTCACTTTCAACCGCTCCCTACTTATTGGTTTTCATGATACTATACACATTTTCAACTTAGGTTGTTTAATGCGGCGGAGTATGATGCCAAGCTTTAATAAAATCTCCCCTCCTATTAGTTATAACAAAATTAACCAACATGTTCATTTATTAGGTCACTTAATGACTCAAAACAATTGCAAGGTATTATGTTATCAATGTTCAGTGATCCACAAGACCATGTAAATTTTTATCATACCATTAATAGACAATATTTTTAGTTCCAACATATATATAACAAAGCGACCAAACCAATTTCTATTCAACTATCCAAAAAGATATAAATGAAGTAAGAGAGTCCTAATCCTTTCTTAAAGAGATGCAAAGCAACACTCTTAACAAGATATAAGGAAAGCACAGAGAGCCATAAATAACAGAACAATTACCCAATAGATATAAGTGAAGCATAAAGAGAATTCTATAAATGAATGGAGCGTGTCTCTCTCCCAAACAAGAGTGCATGGTATAATTATTGTAAACAGTGGCGGATCTAGAGTAAAATTGTTAGGGGTTTCAAGCTTCAAAATTATCTCATAGGCTTAGCATTTACTCAGATTAGTTCATTTCTCACTAATAAAAGGTATGGATTATTCTAAACACTAGTGGGTAAAATAATTTCTATTTTTTGGAGGGGGTGCCATGGCACCACTGGATATGCCCCTGATTGTAAAGATCAGCAAGCAATCCCAAAAAAAAAGTAAAAACAAATACAAAGATGCTCCGAGAACAACACATAATATGTAAAGCAATAAAAATATAGTTTCAAGGGAGACAACCTGATAATTGTTGATAAAGAAGGGGATGCCTTGGCCATCCCCAAGTTTAGACGCTTGTGACTCCTTAAATATTTCCTTGGGTGTCTTAGGCATCCCCAAGCTTGAGCTTTTATCCCTTGTTGATCTTTTCTAATCATTCTCTCTCATGAAACTTGAAAACTTAAAGACGACTACATACATAAAACTTGAAACATTGGTGCTCAATGCGAACAATTTTGTTCCAGTTGGATACATGCAACCCTTGTCTTGTGTGCAGTGATTGCGTGATAGTATTAAGCAGCCTTGTATTCGAGTAGCACTCATTTTCGGGTACATTGGGTTTACATTTCTTTTTGTGTATATTCTACGTCTTTAATGTTGCCACAATCACCTATATGTGTGCTTGGAACATATGGTTTCATATTTTTTGTGTGTAACATATTGGTTTGTGGCTTCACCACTTAGCTATCTTTGTATCGTGTGAGCCTGTTGTAAAATACCACTCTATAATTAAACATGTCTAGCACCATTTTTCTTGGGTCTCGGAATTGTTTTAATATTTGTTTTTGCATTGGAAAAAATTCAGTGCTCAATCTCTTGAGGCCAATTTTATGTTGATCAGACTAGCTCGGGGAAGTGGTGGTTTAGAATAACCCTCTTTTAGCCTATATATTTCAGTTATCTGTGGTGTCATTATATATTTGGCATGGGGCACACGTGTTTGATTCAAACAACTAGCTCTTCGCTAAATACAACTCCAAATACAGCGTAACTCGTACACATATATGCAACATAATTACATCAGGTTTATCAAATACCAATACGAAGTACTAGTACTTAGTACAAATGCTCCTGGGTCAATAGCTCCTGTGCGACGTTTTTCCACCGAATTGGATGGGCAGCGATGTCGTTCGCCTGAATAGCTCTGCCGCGACATATCTGTGAGCACAAATTGCTCTGCTGCGACATGGCCCTTAATCGCAATCTGTTAGGATTATTCGGAGCCAGGTGGGACCCACAACTTATCCACGTCAGCAACGACCGTTATATTCTCCTCCCCTGCGCGCGCATCCTCCCGAGCCCTGTCTTCTTCTTCTCCGGTGACGCATCGCGGCAACGCC
Source organism: Poa pratensis (assembly GCA_947311845.1). Taxonomy (NCBI): domain Eukaryota; kingdom Viridiplantae; phylum Streptophyta; class Magnoliopsida; order Poales; family Poaceae; genus Poa; species Poa pratensis. Next base: position 32,029,536 of record CAMZMU010000081.1, read on the forward strand.
GGCGAGAGATGTCGAGCTCCGCTTGAGGCAAACAGATAAAATTAAGAGCACCCTAAACTGAACGGAACACGAATTAAACATAGATAACACTGATCCATTACATATTACGGGTGCCCACATATTACACACGGAGTTCGTCAATGGCTCATCGGATCAAAAGCACCCAAGCCACACGGAGTAAAACTAATTACATAGGGGGACGTCAACCGCAAGCACCCCTAATCTGGATCCAAAATTGGGCTAAACCGGAGCCCCAGGGGTGCGGCAGCGATGAGGCGGCGACGCCGCTCAGTCGGAGTCAAAGTCGAAGAACCCGTCGGAGTCCGAGCTAGAACTGAGCTCGATGACGGGGTGGAGGGATTCTTCGATTGCAGCCTGGAGGCGGCGTTCCTCGAGCTCCTTCTCCATCTGACAGCGTGCCTCCTCCTCCTGCTGCTGCTGCTTGCTGTGCTGGATCACCTCCTCGGTGATCCAGGGCAGGTCCTCATCGTCGGCGAAGTTCTCAGGCAGGAGGCCACGGCGTGGTGGGCGGTCCTGCTCCTCCTCCTCCCTCTTTGGTGGTGGCAGTTGTGCCGCCATGGAGGAGCTCCCCGTGCCGGAGGAGCTTCCATGCTCGTAGCGGCTGCGACCGGCGGCGGCCGCAAACTCCATGCGGCGGTCGTACTCGACCACCTCGTGGCGGGCGAACGCAGGCGGCGCCGTGACGCCGTAGTTGGTGTACCTGCGGGCACCGCGTTTCCGACCGCCGTCGGAAGCTGCACAGCTCGCCCGAGCGGGGTCAGAAAGCCGCCGCTTCTGCCGTTCCGCTCCTCGTCGGAGCAGTTTCCGACACCGGAATGGCCATCGCGGCCAGCGATTGAACCTCCCCTCCTAAACATTGGCGGTCGGCGAGGCTGGATCTTTTGGCGTAGGTCGATTTGATCGCCGGGGGCGAGCAAATGGGAGCGGCGGCGAGTGTGGGAAATGGGGGAAAATAGCTAGGTCACGACATCGTCCGTGGATAAGAAGGGGAACGGGAGGCGGTCGGAACATAAAAAACGTTTGGGTCGTGGAGTTGGGCCGTGGCGGCGTTCGGCCGTGGCGAGGCGGTCGGAAAAGGAAAAAAACACCGGTTGGGCCTTAGTTGGTTGGGTCGTGACCTATGCGCGTTTGAAATTAATAAAACACTCCAGTCAAAACAAATGCACCAGCCAATCCGAGCGCAGAACGAGAGTGGCGCGGATCGGGGGTTTCCTTCTAGAAGGCATGATCGGACGGCCAGGGTTAAATCAAGTGATTTGGGGTTTCGGCTGGGTCAACAGGATTTTGTGTGGGTTGACCAAATTAGGGTTTAGCATAACTAATTCAAAAAAATTCAAAAAAATGTTTGAAACTTCATTTTGGTGTGACTAAGAAGGATCCATGCTTATTTTTTTATTTTCATGTTTGAAACTTGTTTAAATGTTGGTCAAACTTCGATTTCAAAATAAGCATAAAAAATTCAAAAACATCAAAAAAAGGAAAACCTGTGCACATGGTCTTAGTATGTCATATACTAACAACTCAAGTTGATAAACAAGGTCTAGATACATTCAAACAAAATATTTATGTATGTAGTGTGAAATCTCAAATCTCAAACTATGAACTCTCAAGTGTGAAGAGAAGTGGTTTTTGGTGTGGAACATGAAATTTTCAAAAAACTCACAAAAGATTCATTTTGGTGTGACTAAGAAGGATCCAGGCTTAGTTTTTCATTTTCATGTTTGAAACTTGTTTAAATGTTGGTCAAACTTAGGTTTCACCGATTTCAAAATAAGCATAAAAAAATAAAAAAAAACATCAAAAAAATAGAAAACCTGTGCACATGGTCTTAGTATGTCATATACTAACAACTCAAATTGATAAACAAGGTCTAGATACATTCGAACAAAATATTCATGTATGTAGTGTGAAATCTCAAATCTCAAACTATGAACTCAAGTGTGAAGAGAAGTGGTTTTGCGTGTGGAACATGAAATTTTCAAAAAACTCACAAAATCTTCATTTTGGTGTGACTAAGAAGATCCAGGCTTAGTTTTTCATTTTCATGTTTGAAACTTGATTTATTTATGATTTTGCAATTAAACCATTATTATTAAAAAGAAAATAAATAATATGAAGATTAATTCAATAAATAGTGAGACTTCACAATGACACTATATAGATAGAACACAAGTCTAGGAAATTTATTTGGCTCATTTAGACATGGTGGACAAAAAACTTGCTTAGAAATGAGGTTGTTTACCCTACCTTTGGAGCTCATTTGAAACACATTTTTCAGGACTTAGCAAAAGGCCTTGGATTGATGACCTAGTTAGATCAAACAAGTGCATAATAGTTTGAAATCATTGCAACATCCAAGCTTAGCAGAAATACCATGTAAAAGTTTGAATTTTGATTGAAATTTGAATTTTGGTTCAAAGTTGAATTCAGACGAGACAAAAAATCAAAAGAAAATAAATAATAGGAAGATTAATTTAAAAAAATTGTCCCAGTGCAACATCTTAATGGATGGGACAACTCACTATTATAGATTAATCTATAATAGTAAGTTGCCCGACCCACAAAGCTACTGGACCAGGAATAATGTGCAACACCTATTTGTGAGCATGGGGACTCGAATTTGGGTGGGCAAAGGGAGTCATCAACCCTTGCCACTAGGCTATGCCTATATTTGCGACAAATCTACCACCATTAGGAGGTAATTGTTACAACCCTCCATCTCACAACTGAAGAAGATGAAGAACAATAGGAACACTAGAGTGACAAGGTGAATTCGTTTGAATTTGTATGGCTAATTTAGACAAGGTGAAACAAATTGTTAAGAGTAACAATATCTTGATAAGAGTGACAAACATTTTGGTAAGAGTAACAAATATTTACATTTTGGTAAGTGTCAATAAAGAAGTTTTTTTTTTGAGCTAAGACAATTAAAACATGTGCTAGCTCTTTGCATTTTACATGGTCCCACGAACAAAAATGGGACATTGGTCAGCACTCTGTTAAATGACCGTTAACTGAAGAACAAACACTGTATTTGACCGTTAACTGAAGAACAAACATTGTTTACTGACTAATGATCAGCACATAGATAACTCCAAGAGCAATTGCACATAAATAAAAAATTGCAGCCATCAGATTGTCCTGCTTCTTCAGATCGACAAGTTTCTATAGCTGATTGTTCATCTTCTTCAACTCGGCCTTCACTTCCGCAAGCCCATCCGCATTCTGCACCGTAGCAACCCCGTAGCAGATCCCAATTGCTCCACGGCCGACATAAAATTGGGGCCAGGGATGTGCCCTCCTTTTCAATCCTCTTGATGTCCACTCGAAATTGTCGCATGTCGGCAGATCCTGAAAATAAGCAAATATGAACCCTAATTCCCAAATCGGATGAAAACCCAAAATTGAGGAAAATAAAACGAAATTGGGAGAGGAGAAACTCAGGTCTCACCTTCTCCAGCTCTGGTTTGCTCTCACATTCACATACTCGCGCCCGGCGTTGCCATTCTTGTCGCTCGTGGTGACTCGCCGCTTCAGGGGCGCCGTCCGTGGGCAATCAGGGCACCTTCCCAGCGGCACTGGACCGTAGCTCGGCCATTTACGCTGGCAGAAGCGGAGCTTGACGACATACCTCTACCACCGGCGTTGCTGCGCGCTGTCGCCGGAAAAGAAGGGGGACGAGAGGATGGGTTGGGCTCTGGCACGGCGGCGAGATGGCTCTGTTTTCTACCAGCTGATGAGGTGGATCCCGCGGTCGGAGGTGCTCCTGTGGGTCCTTTGCTGATGTGGATTAGTTGGGGTCCCACCAGACTCACATAATTCCAACCCTAACCTGTCCCTTGCGGTTAAGCCCCGACTGTCGCACGAGAGCTATTTCAGCCACGAGATGGCGTCGCACGTGAGCTATTTCAGGCAACGACGTCCCGTTTTGAACGATTACGTGAAACGGCGTCGCATAGGAGCTATTTGCCCAATGCTCCTGGTAACTTCAAATAGAAACATCCAAGACATGCCTCACTTGTGTCATCAGTCTGTCACTCGTATCGACTGCAGGGGGCGAATCTCAACCCTGTAACCAATATCACAAGGGCAGAACATTGACGACATGAGTATCATTTCTGCTAGCAAATCGGTTGCAACTTGCAACTAACAAAAACTTGTGTGATCACTCAAGTACGACCTCTAGAAACTACCGCAAGCTTACTTATAAATTGGGCTCGTCGAATCTTCCATCAGAGATCCTGAAGATTTGGGTCTTGCCTGTAAACAGGTGGCGTTGCAATAAATGGAGTCAGTTGTGTTTAAAAAAAAAAGCTAGCAAAGCGTTTAGTTGTAAGAAGCGACTAGCAAATTAAAGGGAGAACTGAGAACAGCATGGGAAGAATAAAACAAACAATGCAAATTAAAGGAACGTGGCACAGGTGCAGCGGTATGGTGGATGAACAGGAACACTGGAGGATTCGCTGGAACACTGGACGAAACTGCGAGCGTACGCGTTAACCCTAGTTGATTATGCGCTTCTCGAATACTGTGCGCGCACGTACACGATACACCCCAAGTTCGTACGTTCGTCATCCTCACCACCGATGGAGCTACTAAAGAAAACATAAACAGAAAAAAAATAGAGCCGGCATGGAGCGCGCGCTCGTGGTAAGCCCATAAAATACACCCCAATCGTCCCTCATCTCAGCGTTGTTTAGTGCCACCAGATCGACCAAAAGTAAAAGATCGCATCATTACATTACACCATAAGCAAAGCTCGAAAGCTCTCACTGATGCTACTAGCTGGCGCAATAGCCACATGCATGCAGCGCACTGGAGAGCTCTGATTAGGATACCCTCCTCATGTGTTATGCGTGAGTAAACTAAGACCGCCGCGAGTTAACTAATGGGATACTGGTAGATCGGTCGATCGGAGGAAGAAGACGGGATCAAGGTCGGAATATTCGCGTCGCGGGACCACGGTACTATCGCGATCATGTGTGGTTACAATTTGACAGCCAGCCATGGGTACCTAACGATCTTCTTCACTCCAAGAAAAGAAAATAGCTAAGCTAACGACAAGCTCGCTCCTGTTGCCAGATATAGCTCGGTGGTTAGTACGTCCATGGCCGCGCCATGCGGCCATTTCTTCTCCATTCAAGCGTGGAAAGCTACTCCGCCACCGTCGACGAGCGGACCATTAACGAACGCCGATGCATGACGACCACCTGAAGGGCGCCATTGATGGAAACCGAAGAACCTGAAAGCTCCCCGATCCATGTCTACATACATGGATCCAGTCTCCATATTTGTCCGCATATATAGTTGCTAGATGTGGATCCAGTCTCCACCGGCCGGCCGGGTCGTCATCTACGGTGTTGCATTCTGGTAGTTGCACATACAGACAGTTGCAGGATCATCCTACATGTAGATGCTCCTAAAGGCAAAGGCGACGTGGCCGGCTACGTGGCAGGCAGATCCTTGTAAACTTGAATATATGCAGACCACGCTTTACGGTCCTGCGTGTCGCTCGTGCATTTACGTATGGCCAGCCTAGAGGAGGAGAAGGAGGAGGAGGAGTAGGCAAAAGCGAAGCAAATTGAAGAGCATCGATCTCGACATACTCCTCCGTCAGAAGCGTCAATCCGTCTTAATTAACATAAAACACGCGGTGATGAATAATATCAGAAAACGCCGGAAATATCAGAAAATTACGGATGTTCCGTGGTCCGTAGAATTAATTATTCCGAGCATCGCTAGCTGGAGGTTTCCTAACGCCGGGGGCATCGCGAGATCGACCCAGCGGGCCCGAGACCTCCAGATCGATGCGGACAAAAACCCTAGTATCCTGCTAACATTTTTTTTCTGAGGAGATATTGTCATACTGGTCACTGTCAGTGTGTGTTGTCATATGACGAGGCGGCCGGTGAGCGCTCGCTGCCACTTCGTCGTGGTGCCATGCCATCCTCGTTGAGAGATGAACGGATCGACGTGCTTGTCGTGCGCCATGTTCTATACGCTCGTTTGGTGCATCTATTGCCGAAGAGCAAGCACATACATAAATGTAGATGAAGAAGCTTTTGAGTGCATCTCCAACAAATCATGTATAATAGGGTATCAAGGCATTTGGAACAAAAACACACTCCAGCAAATGTCCTATCACTATATTTTGGCCCTAAGTGTTACTCCCTCCGTTCGGAAAAGGATGTCACAAAAATGATCTATCTATAGTTCATTTTTGTGACATCTTTTTCCGAACGGAGGGAGTACAACAAAATATGGTGACCTAAAATCTTCTCTCTCCTGCCCTAAAAGTTTTTTTGGTACCCTATTTTGCATCATCTATTGGGCAGTGGCGTAGCCAGGAATATAAACTTGTGATGTGAAAAACATGTATTTGTAATAATTTCATATTTTACATTATTTGTTTCCTATATATGAAGCTTTTCTCAAAATGGTGTGTAGTCAAGTGACTACACTGACAAAGTGTGGCTCCGCCACTGCTATTGGGTATGCCCTGAACCTAACTATTTGCAAACTGGGAGCAACGGAAGATGTTGCGTGTAGCAAAGTTTGGTGCAAGAAGAGATTGGTTGTGTGCCACATGATGCATATAGCGTGTGTTTCGATCTTCGGAACTGAGTTATATTATTGTGCATCATAACATCTCCACCGGTGCCCCGATAATATGTCCGGCACCACTGAAACAGTGTCCGCTATTGGGGCGCTCGTACACATGCCTCCCAAATGGCGGCCATGATCGATTATTCTTTTGTATTTTTGGCATTACTATTTTTTGAAATATAAAAACACATAATTAATAAGAACACACATAGCCACCAAATCAAAGTCTCTACCGCCAAAAACTATGGCCGGCCACCAAGTCCGGCCACATCACCAAAATTGCATGAAATTGCATACAAACTAATCTTCCTTCTCTAAAATGCACTTATAAGTTTAACCAAACCAAGCTTACACAGCTGACGACATGTTGCTCCATTTTGATCGATTTTCGTTTTGATCTTCTTGGTTTCAAGCTTGGACGTTTCGATCTTAAGCTTCTCGTTTTACACCTTCAAAGAAGGTCGTCCACCTTTCACGTATTTTGGTCCGGTCCACTTTAAATGTCGCGAAAAGAAAGCAGCGTTAATGCAAACTTACTATACAAACCCACGACAGTTTTTACGGATAAGAGGTAGTACCTCAAATCACGCGGTGATGAATAATCGATTGTTACTACTACCCAGATTAGATCGATCAGGCGCACTGGCTGCAGCTACCCGGACTGCAATTTGTAAGCTATGACCAGTAGCTAGTGTTGTGGTGGGCGATTACCTAGCTAGGTGGTTCGCGCGTCCGCCGGAGAATCGGAATCAGATGGTCCGTCCATGGCGCAAATAATTTGATAGCTGCAGCCTGACACGCGGCTGGCTGACATTGAACCAGCGAAGGCCGGCGTACGGCATGTCCCACCTACCTTGAGCACCACCCCGATCGAGCGGCGCTGGAGGTTTTCCGGATCGCGAGATCGAACCGGTGGGACCGGAACTCCGGCTGGACCGCTGGATGCGGACAAAACCCTAGTACCGTGCTAACATTTTATACTCACTCCGTATCAAAATATAAGTCGCACTAGTCACTTACCACACATATGTATGTAGACATGTTTTAGTGCAAGATTCATATAAGTGACTAGTGAATCTTGCACTAAAACATGTCTACATACATGTGTGTTGTAAGTGACTAGTGCGACTTATATTTTGACACGGAGGGAGTACTTGTCAGCGTCAGTGTGTGTTGTCATATGAGGAGATGGCCGGTGAGCAATCTCTACCACTTCGTCCTAGTGTCGTGCCATGACATCCTTTAGGGATAATCTTTTTAAGAGATTTCGGCCGATGAAAAATGTTGCTTTGCAGCATAATTGAAACTGATCCTAGGAAATTTGGAGTAATTCCACTTGTGCCTATAAAGATCACTTTGTGACAATATACCCTATTTAAGGAAATTGTCGCTGGTGTAACCCAATTAGAAAATTTATTAATACAATGTACACGGAAAATACATATACACCATGTCTCCATGTTTGTCTTACAGCGGGTTCATCATATAACAATTCATGTCATTAGTAAAAAAGGTTTGTGCCACTGAGACTTTCTTAAATAGGTGAGATTTCTTAATTAGGGTACTCACCATCAAAAGCGCAATCTTTTTATTGGGGGGGGGGGGGGGGGGGGGGGGCGCTGTACAAAGTAAAATTTACTTACAAGTTTACTATGGGATTTAATCCTACAAATCACGAAAGAAAAGAAAAAATATTGAATAAAATCCTCCAAAATTCATATGAAAATCATTTATCAAAGTGGTCGTTCGCTGAGAGTAAATGGATTGCGGCTTCCGTTTGGTACGGTGGGTTACGACAATTCCTTTGTTTGAACAGTGCATATCGTGGATTTTTTTTTCAAAAGGATCTTCATTGCATATTCACCACTGATTACAAATACAACAGAAAAACGGGAATATTCAAACGAAACAAACTGAAGAACTCAACACAACAGCAACAGATGTTGAACCACCGCAGAAGCCTGACGAAGATCTCCAACGCCGATCACCGCCGGAGATGGAGCCACCCAGACGCCGCATACCCGGGAAGGAAGAACCCCACTCATGTAGCAAGCCGCAGGAGCTGTCCGCCGCAGGCGACGGAACCGGAGAACGATTAACGAACACGGCCAAGCTCCTCCAACCCGCAACCACCCTTCTTCTGTCGAACCCTGCACTGAGCACAAGCAGCTTGCCGGAGTCTCCGCCGAGAACACGCCTGGATCACACCTTCTCCCCTTGCCACCACGGCCGGCCGGAGAAAGAGGGAGCAAGGCGGAGAAGAAGCACCACGAAGAACGAGCCGCTCGAAACCACGCCACCATGGCCGGGAAGAGAAGCTCGATCACCGCCAGCGAAGAACCCGAGATCCCAGCAAACGAACTCCTGTACATGCGAAAGAGAACGCCGGCGGCAAGCACCAGCACCCCTCCGCAGCATCCCCAGCACCCCCATGGTGTGGCCAGGAGGAACCACACCAAGACGAAGATGGGGAGCGAGGAACAAAATCTCAGAGGCCAGCCACCACCTCCGCCATGACGGCCGCCCAAGGAGAACAAGAACTCACCAGATCCGTCGATCCGGGAGTACACCACGTCGGGAACTCGTCGGTGCCGCTCCGCAGAGCGCCGCCAAGGTGGGGATCGATCCCCAGCAACTTTATTCCAACACGCCGCCACAGCCACCACCTCTCCAGCGTCGCTGTGGAAACATACCCTACTATCTACACGCCTAGGCCACGGATCCGAGGTCTCCCCACTCTCTCACCGCCGCAACGGCGGCGGAGAGGAGGGAGACCCGCAGATCGGGCGTCGGCGGAGCGAGGGACGAGGACGAACTCCCTTTTCGCCTCTCTCGAACAGTAAACAGAGGGAGGGAGGGAAGCGAGCCCAATAGTGCATATCGTGGATTAATTCCTATCAGTTAGTACAATACGTAGAAGAGGTGTTCAAAATCCTGTCCTAGATAACAAAATAGAACTGCCCAAGAAAACAACTTGCGAGCTCCTTCTCTCGCGAAAAGCAGGCGACTAGTTAGGGTTCCTCGGCAGCCGCCGGCGCGCCGCCGCCGCTCCTACTCCCTCTCCCTTCCTCTCGCGCGGCCGTCGCCCCCCCCCCCCCCCCGAGGCGGCGGCGCGCGTCCCGTCCCCGTTCGTCTCGGCCCCTCCCTCCTCTGCTCGTCCCGTCGCCGCCGTCGGCAGGAGCCGCCGGGCGTGGTCCCGGGCGGCGGCGGCGGCGGCCTTCCTTTCCCTGCGTCGATGGTGGGAGTCGGGGCTCCTCTCCTCGGCGGCGGTGCGTACAGACGGCGGCGGTCCGGCTCGACGGCGACAGTTCTCCTGCGCTGCGGATGGTGAGGACGACGGGGGCGCCGCCGTTGGTGGTGCGATGGCCTGCGTCGGCCAGGCCCTGCAAGCCCAGATCTAGGCCCTTTGGGCCCGATCTGGGTCAACGCGGGTCAGGTTCGACTGGGCCTCCCGATTTAACTGAGGTACGTTTCCTGTGACGGGAGTGGCGGTGACAACGCCGCGTTTTCTGCAGCGTGGTGGCGGGAGCTTTGCGGACCCGTCTGGTCCGGCTAGGCCATTGGTGCCGAACTAGAGGGTAGCGGCGGCAGTAGCCTATGTGCAGCAGCGTGGCGGCGGAGACTTCACGGGCCCGTCAAGGGTCCTGCCCGGCCTGGTGTGTCTCTGCTGCCGCGTCCGGTCGGCACCCGTCGATGGCGGTGGAGGATGTCCTCCAGGTGGCTATGCTGCTGCCGCCCTCCGGTTCCTCTGGTGGCCTGGTGTGTTCTTGCCTGCTGCGTCCGGTTGGTTACCGTCTCTGGCGGTGGAGGTTGTTCCCTCCCACGTGGATGTTGTACTGCTGCTCCTTGTCTACGGCGGGCTCTTCTCAGTTCGGTCGGCCGCGCAGTGCTTGTCATGGTGATACGACGATGGTGACTTCATTTCCGTGGTGGCGTCTGTTGGTGGGTGGCATGATGGGTGGTGCGTTACGGCTTGTTCGGTGACGTGGTTTTTCGGGGGTCGGGAGAAATCCATGTCTTATTGACATTGACGCAGTGACGCTTGTGAGTATTGCTGTTCCTTCTTGAAGGGCGTCGGGTGTACCTCTTCCCCACTACCTGTTGCGTACCGGGGGAAACCCTAGGACCAGTCCGGGCAGCAGCGTCGTTGTCGTCGCTTTCCTTCTTGAAGGTGCTGCTTGGTACGCGACGATTCGGAGGGCTGGGATCGTGGTGGGAATTCTCCGGAGAGGACGCAGCGGTTGCGAGTCATTTTCGTTTTCGTTGATCCGCCGACGTTGGCATTGTTTTCTCTCTTTTTTCTCTTTCTTTTCTTTTGGGCGTGTTTGTGCTATTTGCCCAGCAGTGGCCTCAAACTTGTATCGTGTGTGGTTGCTATATTAATATAGCGGGGCGAAAGCCTATTTCTTCAGATAACAAAAAATAAATTATAGGTACATCGTTGTGATATTTTAAACAGAAAATAAAATCTAGTGACATCAATATATTTTAGTGACTTTATTTTGATGTATTTGGAATAGTTTCCCATACATGGATGCACCTATGCTTTGTATAATATCTTAATTAGCATAGTTCAACAACTGTAAAGTAAGACTACGTCAACGAGATAGTTGTGGAATAATAGCCGAGGTAATCTCAAATGGTAGTAGTTGCAATTGCTGCTCATGATAAACTTAGAAACAAATGGAAAGGAAAAGTAAGGATCTTTTTGTTCACATAATTTTGAAAGAGTTGAAAAGAAAAATTACAGAAATATAATAGAAATTGGGCAAACTTTAGTTGAGCTTAGGATTGTTTTACTGTTAGGTTTATATCTTTTCCACAAAAAGAGGTCGTGGTGAATGTTATGTGTAGTTCTTTGATTCCTTAGGAATGGTTCGGTGATTTCTTTATAGGATGTGTAGTATAAATGTATAATACTACAATATCTAAGAACTATTTTTTTTTAATGAACTTCTAATACTACCTCGAATGGAGGACTAACATTTCCCGGTTTCAGGCAGCTAGTTTTGTAACCTATGATGGGTGAACACGAGGGCGATATCGAAGGAAGGATTGCAGGGAGTCTTCGTTGAACAAGAGGAGAATATCATAATGAACCGCACGTTAGCTAGATTGTAATTTTTCTTCTTTTTTTCTTTTTTCTATTGAAGGGATTATGCTTCGCATTCCGGATACAAATTACAAACACACGTACGGTGGAAACGAATGAAATGGCTAGCCAGTGCTTGATGCATATGGATCGACCCGGAAATTCTACCGGAACCGGCACCTACCAGAGCAGTTTTCACCGCGGATACATGCTGTAAGATTTGTATTCATTGGGGCACAGCTCTTAGAGCGTGAGTCAGTGGTGAATCCTGTAAAAAAATCTGTTTCACTTCGCCGTACGACTTGCCAGCAAAAGTTGATGGCGCGAAGCGAAGCACGAATTAATTGGGAACGAAAAACTACGTGTCCACATGTATTGGTCTTCTGTTGCGGCCAACCACTGGGCAGCCATGGCCCGCACCCGCGTCCGAACGGAACGGGCTATGTCCAGCACTGCTCCACCCACAGGAGCGGCTCGTGCAGCGCAGCTTCGCCACCGTCGTACTCGTCGGCGGCTGGCGCCCACGCAGGCGAGCACCAGAGGCCGTCCCTCAGGTCCAGCAGAAGATCGGGCAGGTCGAACAGAGCGTTCTCCTCGCCGCTGCCGGCCGCACCGGAGCTTGCAGCCGATGCACTCGACGTCTCCGTCTTCTCGGCGACGGAGGAAGGAGGCTCGCATTGGGCGGCGGCCATGGCGGCCGCGGCCTGGATATCGGCGGGGGAGGTAGAGGCCGGGCGAGGGAGCGCGTCGGCGAGGTGCGGGAAGTTGAGGTGCGCGGCGCGGCCCTTGAGGGCGACTGCGGCCACGTCGTGCGCGCGCGCTGCCATCTCAGCGGTGGGGAAGGTGCCGAGCCAGATGCGCGACTTCTTTCGCGGCTCTCGGATCTCCGACACCCACTTGCCCCAGCTCCGCCGCCGCACGCCGCGGTACGACGGATGCCTCCCGGCCGTGCGCTCGTCGTCCACGGCGCAGCTGCTGCTCTCTTGGCCCGGCCGGGCGGCCTCCGTTTCTTGGCTGCCGCCGGGAGCAGGGGAGGTCGCTGTTTGCTTCTTGCGCTTCAGGATCTTGGAGCGGTTCTTTGACACGACTTGTGCGCCATTGATGATGGTGGAATCGGAAGAGGAGGAGGAGGAGGTCGTGGGTGCATGGATCGCGTCAGACTCCATGTCTCTCTCCCTCTCTCTACAAGCACAGGCAAGGCTGGTGTGGGAAGGTGGTGTGCGCGAGTATAAATAGCGGACAAATTAGTGGAAGCCTATTTTTTTTGTAAACAATATCACCACCATGCGGAGCTAAAATATTCAAAGCTGATGCTGTTATTAGGATCTTCTGAATTAAAAAAATATGTGAGAACTTCTGCAAGTGTTTAGATATTTTATTTTTTGAGGACAAGGTGTTTAGATATTCGCAAGCCTTGCCAATACACTATTTTTTTTGTAAAAAGTTTGCGAGTTGGTGCGACTTCTAACAAATGGAAGGCCTGTATTGGTAAGGCTTTTATCAAATGGCGACCGTCCAATATAGTATATATACTACTAATTCAGAACTCCAATTGTATACGAGGCATATGCAGTGAGGCCAAATGATAGTTTTCTTCTTCTCCATGCGTGCCCGGCCATGCTAAGTGCCAAGACAGAAGGCAGCTGTCCACGCCTCAACGACTAGCCGTTAAGTAGATTTTGTTAAGGCAAAGACTCCTTCCTCCAACCGGGCAGGCGCTTACTAGTCCGTGTGCTTGTCCTCGACTGGACTGACTGCTGGTACAACTGAAGGATTTCGGGAAGAAGGATGGGCTAACGGCAATGCCAGATCATGGACGCATGTTTCACGAGACTGGTAGGAGCCTGGAAAACTGCGGAGCGTTGTTTCACAAGTTTGCCTCCCTCGTAGCAATAGGCCATGGAGGTATTGACAAAGTATTGTTGGAACGTTATTCTTATGCCATCTGTAAGTCACAATATGACCCTGACTGACGGGTTGGCCTTGTCAGACATGTAAACATAAGTATGTTGCTGAAGCGAAAAGCTAAAAACCCAAAGCTATGATTATTTATACGAGCCATAGAATTTAATCATAGCATCTATGTCTTGAATACGATTATACTGATACAAACGCCCGATTCAAGTTATCACCTCGAAGTCTAGATTCAGAGTAGTACAACACAGAAGGCAATAGGCCAATTCAAAAATAATCATGCAGTCTCAAGACACCAAAAAGAATAACACCATGCATCGTATCATCTAGGGTACTTTAGATGGGTAAATGGAAGGAATAATAGAATGGGGAGTTGACAGACACAGACCGGGCACACTGGGGAGATCATATGACTAACAGACAGGCTTAACCGAGCATTCTAGATTTGCTTGGCCTGCCCTTACTGTTGGGCACACTGTACCCCCCTTGGTGCACCATCATCCTCTTCCTCGTCGTCATATGCCTCTTGCCGCCTTTGGTTCTGCCTGCGCCGCATCTCCTCTTCAATGTTCACATCGTGCATTGTGGTCTCCTCGCACTGATCCAGCTCCATGTCAGACGATTGGGTTGGTCTTGGTGGCAGAATCTTCTCGAGTGATCGGCACTGGGCAGGGCTGAGTACGCCAGGCTCGGGGAACTCGACACTGAACTCAACAAACAGACGACCTTTCATGAAAGGCCGGCCATGCTGAGGCATGCCCTCGTCGTTTATGGCCTTGTGTTGCCCTATTTAAGAAAAAATACAGGGATAAGTATATTCTAACAGGGAACAGTTGTACTTTACAGGATACCAGAACTGAAAGGAATGGAAAGAGAAACAGATACGAGAAAAAATTGATGTACCAGGTTTTATAATCTCCCCAGGATTGGATTTGATCAGAAGCTGCCGACCGTCAAGATGAGTCAGAACAAACTGGAAGCCACAGAGAGCTTCAGTCAGAGAGATCTTATGCTCAACAAATAGGTCATCAGACTTCCGCTTGAACTTTGGGTGCTCTTTAAGTTGCAAGACAAAAACTATGTCTCCTGTGACTGTATCAGGCTGAAAAGGCATGAATTGACATGTTAGAAGGATTATCTTATATATTGCTTGCATGCAAGTGTTGAGTGCTTGCATAAATGCAGACATGTGTCAATTAGGAGACTCACAGCTTCATCGGCTTCACCCTGGAATACAATCTTTTGGCCATGTTGCATTCCTTTCTCCACATGGACCTCCAAAACCTTCTTCTCCTGGGCCACTTTGCTACCCCTGCAGCTTGTACATCTATCCTTGTCACTTATCATCTCACCTGTATAAATGCACATTATAAGAAAACTCAAGTACCAGATATTATTGATTGAAGATAGAACAGTACATACCTGATCCTCTGCATTCAGGGCAAACAGTATTCATCTGTTGGATCATGCCAGGTCCTATCTGTCTTGTTATCATCCTCATTCCTGCACCACGACAACCACTGCAAGTAGCCGTTGCCCCACTCTTGGATCCTTTTCTGAATGTACAACAACAGAATACAGTGAGATCCCTACAGCTAATAGAGAGATTGAAAAGAAACAGGAACCATGTAAACAGCAGCTACAAGTACACCAAGTAAATTAGCAATTTTCATTTACAGAGACAGATTGCATCAACGCCAAGGGGCTAAAACAAATTTTGTACGGTCACGCAAAGATGCAGCTCTGCAGTAGAAACATTACATACAATGGTGATTGGTGTTCACTAATACACTACATGCTAGTCGGAAAGCAGACAAGTGCCTAATTGACACTTAGGAGGAAATGGTGGGATAAGGCTCAGTCTGTGTTGCAGAAAATTACCCACAAAAATGGGTCGAAACAAACACTAAAGTTGCCAAAACTTAGTTGGGCAAACAGGATTATAACAATCCTCTGCAGTGCTAAGCACAGCAGAAATTGGCGAGGTAGTAGGGTGCCGCCTAGTGCCACCTTGAAGGCCCTTCTAGGCTAATATGGTCAGAAGTATTTAGGCAAATTACAATCTGGCATCAGGAAACAAGATAGTTCTACATACTCACCTAACATTCCATTAATTACCTAGTCTACTTTTTGGGGAATAATCATTTCAAAAGTTTATACAAACATAGCCATGAATAACATCGAGCCACGTTTTTGCACGTTTTTCCACCAATACCGGCACTTTTTTTATGTGAACGGAACTGAGAAACAAGGACAATCTGGCATCAGGAAACAAGATAGTTCTACATACTCACCTAACATT
This sequence comes from Poa pratensis, assembly GCA_947311845.1. Taxonomy (NCBI): domain Eukaryota; kingdom Viridiplantae; phylum Streptophyta; class Magnoliopsida; order Poales; family Poaceae; genus Poa; species Poa pratensis. Next base: position 32,045,471 of record CAMZMU010000081.1, read on the forward strand.
CCATTAATTACCTAGTCTACTTTTTGGGGAATAATCATTTCAAAAGTTTATACAAACATAGCCATGAATAACATCGAGCCACGTTTTTACACCAATACCGGCACTTTTTTAATGTGAACAGAACTGAGAAACAAGGACATTTTAGATTACAGGTGATTAGCTACCTTTAAAGATAACTACTTAGAACACGAAGCAATTAACAGGCACTAAGATCCATTAGAAGACTTAATTTGAAAGACTAAAACCCCACAATGTCCAGCTAATCAAACCATAAACTTCTTTCAGCAACCAGTTAGTCAAAAACTGTACTTGGCAAACAGAACAAGGTTCAACGTTTGAAGATAAGTATACATGAAGATAAACAGAACAAGGTTCAACTGTGTTTGGCACTAAATTTACATGACGCTAACACCTTAGAAGATAAACAGAACAAGGTTCAACGTTTTCAGCCTTGATGCAACAAAAACTGTACTTGGCAAACACAGAAACTACGTTGCTATTGTTTTCACGAGATAAGCATAGCATACTTGTTAATTAAGCTCGTGCAATATTGCCAAAACCCCTTTCATGAAAACTGGGATCCCTGGTCCTATAAATATTTCATAACAGAAAGAGAACAAGTTTGAGCTGTTGTAAGGAAGAATTATTTAACCTGTTATACCTGATGAGCATCCAAGCATAGATTTTTATGTTCGATGGAGCAAAGATGTACAGGCGAATGTGGAGCTAATGGGATTAACAGCACATTACTATGTACACTTCATTATCACTGTTTCTCATAAAAGTACTAGTACAAGATATACTCCAAATTTGACCACAATAACAATTTTTGCAAAAAAGACGGAATAAGAGCTTACAAAAACTTACCCCTTGCACTTTCCACAAAGAACATTCCGTGACAAAGATAGTTTTTTGGTAGCACCGTTGTACAAGTCATCCAACGAAACCTTCATAGTATGCACCACATCCTCGCCACGCTTTTGCCTGCGTCCTCTTGAGCTACCCCCTTTTATCCAAAAACCACAGGTAAGTTCAAGTGACTTCATATCTCACAAAGTACATAGTATTTAGTTCTGACAAAACTGAATAGAGGAACAAACCAAAGCACAAAGAACTATAAATCTATTACCTCCAAAGCCACCGCCACCACCAAACAGTTGTTCAAATATGTCGAAGGGACTATGCATATCAGCGCCACCGCCTCCTCCCATTCCTTCTTTTATTGCATCTTCTCCGTATTGGTCATAAATTTCCCTCTTTTCAGGGTTATTAAGAACCTCATAAGCTTGTGCCAATTCTTTAAACTGACCAAGATACAAAAAAGAAAAGATCAGCGAAAACCAATCTAACAAATATCAAAAGCAGGCACATATGGAAGCGCTGTCACCACACCTTCTCAGGGTCTCCACCCTTATCAGGATGGTGGGCTATAGCAGCTTTCCGATAAGCCTTCTTCAACTCATCAGGGGTTGCTGTCTTGGACACACCAAGCACCTCGTAATACTTGGTGTTGTTGCTGGTCTTCCTTGGTGGCATGCGCCCAAACATGGCTGACACTAAGGGCTACCTACAAGACAATGGCTTGCATAAGAACACCAGGCGATAAAGTACTGCTCCAGCAGGTCAAAATTCAATATTTTTGCAGAGAAAATAATCTGCCAGCAAAGACTGGCAACCCTAAACATCGTTCAGTAAATAACAGCAAGATGTAACTCGTTCACGAACCATAATGACAAGAGGAACATGTTCTATTCCACAAACTACCAAGTGCTCAAACCCCCTTTTACAAAGTCGCGACATATATAAACGGACGGACTTTCCTGCCTAAACTAGTTCTCGAGAAGGAAAATAGGAGCCGTCAAAGTTCGGAGGCATCCCTGTTAAACTAAAACAGGGCATCGAGATGCAACGATGCGCTAAATCGAGTTAAACCAATACATCTACCGTGTCCGCTGAGTCCCGAATCTAACACCCCCACCACATAAACCTGCCGCCACTACTCGAATCCACCGGGCCAACCAGATCGAAAAGCCGGCGAACGCACAGATCGAGCAAAAAGATGTTCTTTTTTCTCTCGAGGAAAACGCGTCGACGATCTACCCGGGCACCGAGACCACGAAAGACTGGAGATCTCACGGCGGCGGATCCTTACCTGGCCGGCCGGCGGCTCCTAGGGTTTGGAGGACTCGGCGGGGAGGTGAGGGGATCGTATACGGCTCGCTCGAGCCGGACGCGCTGGGAGAGAGGAGAGAGGGCGCTGACGACTGCGGCTGCTTCGAGATTTAATATGGCTCGCCTCTCTGCGCCTCCTGCACGAATCTTGGTGGTGGGAACGGACCGTGTGGTTAGGGTGGTTATTATAGGGCTACCGAACGGGTGTGGTTTTTTTTTTTTTTTTTTTGACTTTTAACCACATATATTAGGTCAGCAGGCCGCCTCGTTAAAACCCTGCCAGTCCCTCACGGTACCCTGGTTAGGGAAAGAGTGCGTCCACCAACCTGCTGCTTTTCAAATCACAACCACATGAGTACAATCAGTCCGAAGACTGTGAACTAAGAAGTCCGGAGGTGCAGCATCCCATAAAAACGACCCCTCCTGAATACTCGCATACTTTGCACAGGAATGGGCCACCTGGTTTGCCTCCCTCCGGACATGAACAATGGTAAAAGACATAAAGGATAAAACCAACTCACTAATCTCATCTAAAATTGATCTGATCATAGAGCGGTCCTCCAGTCTTCCATGCCAAAGTCGGACTAATTCTGCCGAGTCAACTTCGAAGATAACTCTCGCAAAACCTTTCCGAGTAGCAAATGCAGCCGCATCTCTAAGAGCCAGAGCTTCTGCCGTCAGAGGATCCGATATGCCTGCATAAATCTTGCCCACAGCTCCTCTAAAAGAGAGAGCATCACGAGCAACGACACCCGTTGCTCCTAGGTTGTTCTCTACCTGGATGGCTCCATCCGAATTGAGCTTGATAGTACCATCAGGTGGTTTCTGCAATTTACACATCGGCCTACTCTGATTGGGTAAGGTCTTAACCTTTGGTAGCTCTAAGGCTTGTAAGGTCTCTTTGACTAACTCCATGGTTTTAGCCGGATTAAAACCCGCCTCTCCATGTGTCAAATTATTTCTCGACGTCCAAATCGAGTACATTACTGTGGTGATGATTGCACTATCCTTTTGGTTGAACGAAGGCTCACATAAAATATCCCTAGCCCAAGTCGAAGGATGGAGCCTTGGTAGTTTCGCCAACAGCATCTCTTTAGCAGCCTCCCAAAACAATTTTGCATGACTACACTGAATCAGCGCATGCATCAGCGTTTCAGACTCTGCTTTGCAAACTCCAAAGGTGTTGTCTTCTATTATATGTCGCCGTGACAGAGTCCTATAATCTGGTAAGATACCTCGAAGAACTCTCCACCAAAACACACGCACCTTTGGGACAACTGGAAGCTTCCATAGCCTCTTCCACAGTTCACTGTCATTATCAGAAGATGACGGAACAACCTCATGTTTTAACGCTTCCTCCTCTTGATTCTTGCCAAATAGAGTTCGATAAGCTGATCTAACTGAATAGATGCCTGACTTCTCTTTGGCCCACGTAGTCCAGTCTTCTCCCACCGAATGTCGTAGAGGAATACTCAGTATTGCATCAGCATCTGGAGAGAAAAACAGATTACGAATCAACGGAACATTCCACTGACGATTTACCATCAACTCGTCAACCGTGGTTAAGTCCGTGTCTACCCGGCGGCCCATGGGCCGCATCGACTTCGAGTTCGGGATCCAGTTATCATTCCAGATAGAGATCGTCTCTCCCGAGCCCACTCGCTTGATCAACCCCAATTTCAACACTTCTCTTCCCGCCAACACTGACCTCCAGGTTCTTGACGCTGCTCGTGGGGTAGTCGCAGTCATCAACTCCTGGTTGTGTAGATACCGTGAGCTCAACACCTGGGAACAAAGAGAAGTTGGGTTTGTAATAATTCGCCATGCTTGTTTCCCCAACAGCGCAATATTGAAAGCATGCATGTCTCGAAAACCCATGCCTCCTTGACTCTTTGGAATTGCAAGTTTATCCCATGCTATCCAATGCATTGATCGTTTGTCTAAATCTCCACTCCACCAGAACTGTCCCATCATAGATGTAAGTTTCTTACAAGAGCCCTTGGAGAGAAGGAAACAACTCATGCTATGGCACGGCTTGGCCTGAATAACTGATTTAATCAGGGCCTCCTTTCCCGGATATGCCAGGTGCTTCTCAGCCCAGCCATTTATTTTTCCTCTTGAACTTTCAGCAATATACTCAAAAGCATCGCTGGTCAAACGGCCTACCGCTGTTGGCAAGCCCAAATACTTCTCACTAAAAGCTTCAGACTGTATATTCAAAATCTGTTTCACCGCTTCCTTGTGATCCGCAGGAGTACAAGGACTAAAGAAAATAGCACTCTTGTCCCTATTAACTTTCTGGCCCGACGCTTTATTATAGATAGTCAGTATATCATTCAGTCTTGCTGCACTAGATCCGTTTGCATTGATGAAAATCAAACTGTCATCCGCAAATAACAAGTGTGACACCCACGGAGCTCTGTTACAGACCCGAACACCTCTGTCAATAAAACCCGTGTTGTAGTGATGAAGTAGCGCCGAAAAACCCTCTGAGCATAGGAGGAATAAATACGGCGACACCGGATCACCTTGTCTAATTCCTCGCGTGGGAGAAAACGGATCCAGAAGAACACCATTAACTTTCACCGAGAAACTGACCGAAGAGATACACTTCATAATCACTTGTACTAGCCGGAGAGGGAAGCCCAACTTTAACATCATAGCCTGAATAAATGGCCACTCCACCCGGTCATAAGCTTTCATCATATCCAATTTAACTGCACAGTGCCCTTTCTTTCCTTTCTTCTTCCTTTTCATAGAATGAATACTCTCGAAAGCAACAAGAGCATTATCAGATATCAACCTACCAGGAACGAAAGCACTTTGCTCTTGGCTAATGGTATATTCCAACACAGGTCTCATTCTGTTAGCAACTGTTTTTGTCGCCACTTTATAAAGAACAGTGCATAGAGAAATAGGCCTATACTGTTTAATGGATTGGGGTTGCCATACCTTAGGAATCAAAGTAATGGACGTGTCATTAATCCTTGCCGGCATCTCCCCACCATTCAAGAAACCCAAAATCGCAGCACACAAATCTGGTCCAATTAAGTCCCAGTGTCGCTGATAGAAACCGGCTGTGAAGCCACCTACTCCCGGCGCTTTCGACGGATGCATCTGGAACAGAGCTCTTCTAACCTCATCTTCAACAAATGGTTCCCCAAGCTTCTGTCTATCCTCCTGTAGCACCTTTTCTTGCACCAGATTTAACAGACCACACATCTCAGGTGGGCCATCCGAGGTGTACAGGCTTTTATAGAACCCCTGTACTTCTTCTTTGATACTCTCCGGATCATCACACCACACACCATCCTCACGCTGAAGGGTTGTGATAGTATTCATTCTCCGCCTCTGAGACGCGTGAGCATGGAAATAAGCTGTATTGCGATCACCCAATTTTAGCCAATTTATTCTGGACCGCTGCTTAACCCAAACCTCCTCTTGGAAAAGGACTTCATTAATCCTTTCCATTAAACGTTTCTCCTCTACCGATGGGCCTCTGCCCATAGAGGCTCGCCTGACCCGGTCCAGTTCCCTCCGAAGATTATAGAGCTTCTTTTTAAAATTCCCAAAGGTTGCTGTACCCCAGCTTGACAAACCCTTCTTGACACTAACTAGGGATTTCGCAAAACCCTCTAGCCCTGTCCCTTTCTCCGCCTGCTGCCATAAATCACGAACCACTTTATCATAATCCCCATGAGTTTGTCACACATTTTCATATCGAAAAATACGTCGCCCGACAATTCTCTGTTGATTATATCTCTGAAGTTCAGTAACCACCATACAGTGGTCTGACTCAACTGTGCTGACATGTTTTACTTTAACGACTTGGAACAGATTCAGCAATGCTTCATTGCCGAAGGCTCGATCTATCCTTGCTTTGACATTGGCTTGCCCATCTTGTCTGTTATCCCAAGTGTATGGTAGTCCCGAGTAGCCCAAATCTTGCAAACCGCAATCTTCAGTAGCTTCCCGGAAAGCTCTCATCTGCCATTCTTCTCTCCCATGCTCACTAAAATGCTCCATAGCATACAGTGTCTCGTTAAAGTCACCACTGCACAACCATGGAAGATCTCAGAGCTGATGAAGTCTACGCAACAAGGTCCACGTTGAAAGAACGAGGATGTCGCCTAGAGGGGGGGTGAATAGGCGTTTTAAAATAATTACGGTTTAGGCTTGAATAAATGCGGAATAAAACTAGCGTTTAATTTATCAAGCACAAAACCTAAACAAGCTAGGTTCACCTATGTGCACCAACAACTTATGCTAAGCAAGAATAACAACTAAGTTTTGTACAGGGACTTTAACCTTAGTTTGGTGTGACCTGGCTGCTGAGCCTGTAATTATGTAAAGCTGTAACACTTCTAATTCTTTTATATAAAAGCAGTAGGAGAATTCCTACTGTTATAAAATTCAAAAAAAAATAACAACTAAGTGATAGCAATATAGATAACTTCAAGCTCGATGGCTATCACAAAGGTAAATGCATAAGTAAATGTTTGGGTATAGAAGTAACCGCAAAGTGGACACGAGGAGATGTTTCCCGTAGTTCCTTCCCAATGGAAGTACGTCTACGTTGGAGGGTGTGGAGCCTCCTAGGCACTCCAATAGCACCGATGTGCTCACCCTATTCTCCGTGAGCTTCACCCGTGAGGGATTGGCTCGTTCCACTATGAGGTCGAATTGAAGGCGTTGACCAAACCGATACACCAAGGTTGAGGAACTCCACAATGAGTTGGAGCCTCCCAACAATGTCCCGGACCACCTCGCAACAAGTTGAGGCTCCGAAACTCACAAAGCCTCCTAGGGTTACAACCAACCCAAGGAGTAACACGAACCACAAAGAGTAATAAGCTTCTCAAACTTCACCTCCACGAATCACCGTGGAGAACTCAAACCGATGCACCTAATGCAATGGTAAGAACATAAGAAGTGCTCAAAGCAATTCACTCTCAAATCCCACCAAAGCAACTAATGCTATGGAGGAAGATGAGAGGAAGAGCAAGGAAGCAACAAATGAATCCCCAAGATCTAGATCCAATATGCTCCCCTCACTTAGAGGAGAGATTGATTGGTGGAGATGTAGATCTAGATCTCCTCTCTTGTTTCCCTCAAGAATGAGCAAAAATCATTGGAGGGATTGAGAGAAAGCAAGCTTTTGGAGGTCAACAATGGAGGGCAAAACTTGCAAGAAAGGTTGGGGAACCATTGGGGAAGAAGGCCCCTTAAATAGGTCACCCAAATATCCAACCGTTGGGTGCAGATTCGCGCCGGGGCGGTACTACCGCTAGACCCGGCGGTACTACCGCCCCCCTAGGAAGTTAGGACAAGAAAACGGGCAGAAAATGGGCTCCAGGCAGCGGTACTACCGCCCCGGGCAGCGGTACTACCGCTTCCGGTACCGCTGAAAACTGGCCTCTGTTAGCCCCGGCGGTACCTCGGGCGGTACCGCGACGGTACTACCGCCCCATGTAAAACAGCAGAACACCAAATACGAAAACGGACATATCTTGATCATCCGGACTCCGTTTTCGATGTTCTTGGGCTCGTTGGAATCGCAACGAAGAGCTTTATAAGAACATGCAGAGAAACATCATAGTCCAACATGGGAGGATAAAACAATAAGTATAAAGGTAAACCTTCTTTATTAAAGAACAACCGGTAAATCCTCCGACAACAAAACTCAACAAGATAATCATCAAGACTCCGTTTTCTATGATCTTTTGCTTGTTTCGAAGATAATCACAAGCCCTACAAGATCATGCATATACACATCATAGTCTATCATGTGAGGAAGAAACCACAAGTGGAGAGTTTGACCTCTCTTAGAAAAGACAAACCGGTAAAACCTCAAACAACAAAAACGCAATAAGATATTCATATGAAATCCGTTTTTGATGAACAAGAGCTTGGTATGGAGATGAACACAAGGTCTAAATTCTCACATGGATAAAAGCCAAATAAGAACCAAGAAAGATGATATGCCAAATATGCAAAGGTTTGAGCTCTCTCCGAACGATACGATCAAGTTACTCATTCGAGAGCTCTTGAAAGTGTGGCATCTATCCTATAATCCGGTCTCTTACTAACACCATGAGACCGGTAAAATAGAAACCTATCAAGGCATACCTTTGCCTTGCGCAATCCACTTGAGCTAGATGATGACGATCTTGATCACCTCAAGTTGGATCACCTTTCTTGATTGCGCTCCGCTTGATGAAGACTTGTGAAATGCTCCCCCATACACAATATGGGAGAGCCACTTTTAGGAACATCTTCACTTGGCCATTATCTTGATGACGACCACCGCTTGACGTCATCCGCCATGGGCTATATGGAATCTTCCTTTTGATGCATGCCCATGGGAAGATACCTAACCCCACATAGATACTCCACACACACACATGTATATGGGTTAGTTCACAAAGCTATATAGACAATTGCTTACCATACCATTGGATCACAAGATCCCACATGGTACAACATGTAGCTTTGTGTGTTGATCACTTGAATCCACTCTTTGCACTTAGCCTTGATCAACTTGTATCTTTCCTTCTCTCTTCACAAGATGATGTCTTGAGGTGAACATGAATATCCACGCCATCATATTCTTCAAGACATGCTTGAAATATGCTCAACTCTACACATGACCATTCTTCATATAAACCCTTTAATAAGATCTTGGTCATCTTATAATCTTCTAGAGTCCAACACATGAACTCCAACCTTTTCCTATGGACAAGATCTAAGGATATATCAATGCAAACATTAGTCCATAAGGATTGTCATTAATTACCAAAACCACACATGGGGCACCATGCTCTTTCAATCTCCCCCATTTTGGTAATTGATGACAATCCCTTTTACGAGGGTTTATATAATGAATTAAGCAACCATGCAAAGGAATAAGCAAGGATGCATGAGCATGAAAAAGGCAAATGCTTAAGAACGAAACCAAAGCATAAAACCAAATTCCCTTAAACCCTCTAAACTTCTCCCCCATTGGCATCCATTGCCGAAATGGGTGAAATTTTTAGAAGGCCAATATAATAAGAGCTCCCCCATAAAGTATGCATTTCTCAAGATATGAGTGAAATCAAATGCACATATTCAATGACGAATAGATTGAGGGAGATCAAATTATATTGAGGATCCAAAGATTGCAAAAGGATGATATGGTGAAAAGGGTATCAACGAATGAAACATGCAATCAAAGAACCCAAACCAATTGAACAAAAGATTTTATGATTTGAACAAAACAATGTTTCGAGAGAAAATAGAGAGCTCCCCAATATCATGTACTATTTAGAAATTGTATTTGAGTACCACATACACAAAGATGGAATCATCACTCCCCCATAATCCTTTGAAACACAAAACATGTGCAAGAGAGAATGTATATAAAACAAGGCATAACACTTGCAACAACACATGGTTGAGCATCAAATGAAGACCGACAAAAATCCAAATGCGAGAACATTTAAAAGATTTTGACTCAACCAAATGATGTGTGTGACATAGCAAAGCCTTTTATAAGAGTACATCATAGGTGAGCATTGAGCATCACCATAGTCTCAAAGGAATGATAAGCAAGGAGCAAAGCATGTCATTTCAACACACAAACCGACAAAAATGAGTGCACAAGATCCAAAAAAAGGCAAGCACTCATAAGGCAAATATTTTCCGGAGCCACCAAAAGATCCAAAAACATAAAAGAGGTGGACACCAAGGAAATAGGATATCAATTTGCGATGTAACATTTCTCATGTGTATAGATTTCTAAGTAGATAACAATCATATGATATACATCCACAAAGAAACATGTACACACAAAATAGTTACTAAAGAGAAGAACATGATACCCAAGAGGAAGTCATATATACACCATTAAGATCTTTGCTTAAAAGCATAGCACATAGCTCAAATTTATCTTAAAGGATATAAATAGACTTCCAACACAAACGCATCAAAGGCATCACAAATATCCACAAGGGAAAAGTGATAGTTGGGATGCTTTGAGAAGGAAACAAGTATCACAAGGAACAAAAAAATCATGCCAAGATGCAACCTACACAAGGTTGAATGCAAGAAATGTATGCATGAGGTAGATACTTGTTACCGAGATGGCATTGGTGATGTAGAAGATTTAGCAATCACGATCATCATAGCTTGGCTTCAATAAGCACATGGTGAGAGCACCTTCCTTATGAATGAGACAAGGCATCCAATGCATCTCCGAAGTACCTAAAACACAATTCAAGTACAAAATGGTCCCCAAACATATTGGGTCCGAAGTAGTTAGGAAACTACAATACATAGGACAAACTCCACATGAATATGTGCATATGGATATGAAATTGAATTTCATGCACATCTTAGCCGATTTAGGATTCGGTGGAGTTTACCCGATATATTGGATCAAAGAAAGTAAACATGCCATAATATACATGAAGTAAATATGCATGTCAAGACCTTCAAGAACCAAAAGAAGACAATTTGGACAAAATACAAAGAATACCAAGAAGGCACACCAAAGTGTGACATGCAAGAGAATTGTCCAAATTATATCAAAACCCAAATCAACACATGATTGAGAAAGATACCAAAAGAAGAGATACCAAATGAAAGATATATCAAGGAATGAGATAACTAACTCCCAAAGAGAGAAAGATTCAACAAATAGACCAAACCCTCTACACTTTCTATGATGGCACAAAGTACCAAGACAAAAAGGTTTGTCTTTCCACGAGACATGTCATCGGGCTCAAACACCAATTTAAAATAGATCAAGTAGCAATTGAAGACAAATAATGTTCTAAAGCATATAGGATAGCTCCCCCAAGATTTGTGCATTATTTATGATCTTGCATTGGAATGCAAAATGCACACAAATGGGATCATTACACTCCAATATATTATTCAAACACTAGTCATGTTCAAGAAAAGCAATAAGATCCAATACCAATTTAAAAGATGGTGTTCTACTCAAAATAGGATAGCTCCCCCAAGAATAGTGCATTATCTTAGAAGTATGACTTTGAATGTAAATGCACAAGAATGGGATCACGGCTTTTCCTATTTTAAGGAAAACAAAACAACATGAGTAGAGCAAGAGGATCCAAAGGTCAAGGAAGACAAAAGAAAGTTTGATCAAAACTAATCCTTGGCAATAAATAAGGCAATTAAGAGCAAAACCAATGTAAATATGATCAATATACTTTACCACAAATAAGATTATCACTTGTAAAGACAAGTAATGTATGGAGATAATTCTCGGTGGTAAATGACAAAGATATTCAAGATCATATTCTCAAAGCAAGAGCGAATAGGCAAATATGGAACTTGTTTGAGAAACATGCCACATAGGAACAAGATAATTTACAATATCAATTCTAAGTGGCAAAACCTCACTTGTTCACATTTTCTAGGTTCGTAATATGCACAATGCTTATTACTCCCCCATAATGTGATAATCCATTTGTTTTCAACAAGAGGCAAACAAAAACCAAATAGAGATAGTTAATGGACATTTAGAATTCGAATTTCTCATGAGCATGACATACCACATAGAGACTAGATAATATTGATATATCAACACTAAGTGGTATTCCTCATGTATACACATTTTTAGGATTGTGACGTGCCGAAAGCATATCACTCCCCAAAATGGGAAAGTCCATTAAACTATCACAAGAGCCAATTAAGATAAAACAAGAAGCAATAGAGGCTCAACACAAACACACACAACCATGATGTGCAAACCAACATACACACACTAGATTACTCAAGATAGGTAAGTGGTAGGCACATCATAGTCAAACACATGCAAGGTACAAAACCAAACACATGCAAGGGGCAAGCAACTTTCAATGTATATATAATTTAAATACATGTTACCGCAAGGAGGCACGTTGGATATAAGATAGAGATATGAAAATCCAAATGACTTGGCTTGGGAAATATGATTGATGAAGATCCCTTAATTCTTCATAATGTAGCCAAGTCTCCAAAGCCCTCCAACAACACCTATTGATCAAGTTTTAGCTTGTTGGTCCCCAACCAAGTTGGGTCCTAAGAGGTTAGTCACAATAGGCTTGGCCACCCAAATGGTTCTTTTCTTGACACCACTTTGAGTACCAACAAATTTGGCAAACACATTGCCAACCTTATCCTTCTCAAGAGAGTAAACATCATCAATTATGATTGGGTTGGATAAGGTACCGTTAGTGCATGAAGAAGCAAGATGTCCCTTCTCGCGACATAGATAGCAACATCTACTTCCACCTTTCTTCTTAGTTGATTTCTCAACTTGAGAAGTTTAGCTTGATTCTCCTTGGGAAGTGGCCTTTCTTCAACGTTGGATACTTGAGTATGAACTTGAGGCCGCTTCCCTTGTTGCTTCTCACTTAATGCTTCTTCTTCATTGGGCAAGATCTCACATGATGCCCTTCAATCTTGCACTTGAAGCAAACAATCTTGGCCGAATCTTTTACTTGTTCTAGGCCCTTCTTCTTGATGGTCTTGTGCTTCTTCTTAAGTTGGACTTCTTCTTAACATCGGAGTTGAATCCAAGTCCACTCTTGTCATTGGGAGATTTTTGCACACTCAACATATTGTCAAGTGCGACTTCCCAACATGACCTTTTCCAAGTCTTTCTTCAAAGAAGTGACTTGGCCTTGAGCTCTTTTATCTCCTCTACATGGTTAGTAACAACACAAGTACTAGAGGAAGTAGAGCTTCATTGTTAGAGCAACAAGGCATGGAAAGCAATTCATCACAAGTGTAAAATATCATGAGTGGATGAACTACTAGGACTAGCACAGCAATATAACATTTCGAGTAGAAGTTGTGCCATTGTCCACATGAGGCTCACAAGATGTTACCTTAGTTGAAGTAGCCTCATGAGCTAACTTTAGCCGATCATGGGAGACTAGAAGATCATTATGAGAGCTCGAGAGCTTTTCATGACTTTCTTCCAATTTCCTATAATTGCTTGTTAGCAACTCAAGTTGAGCCCTTAGCTCAACATTCTCCTTTAATATGGATGCTTCACAATAAGTAGAGTTAGTAGCACAAGCATCATCATTTTTAGATTTGAGGACATTAGAAAGAGCAAGAGCATGATCTTCTCTTAATTTAGAAAAGTCTAAACTATAAGATTCCTCAAGACTACAAAGTTTTTCCTCAAGGATCCTTCTACGCTCTTGCTCTTCATTAAGAGCAATAGAAAGATCCCCGATCTCATCGGTGTAGCCTTGCTCACGACCTTCCATTTCCACAATGGTGTCCTCATGCTCATAAATAAGTTTATTGACCTCAATAGCATTAGCCATGATTTCCATGAAGTTAGAGCGAGCATTTTTATTTTTACTCAAAGCAAGAAAGACAATTTCACCTTTCTTATTTAGAGAATCAACAATATCATTCTCTTCATTATTAACATCATCACTTTAGATTCAATGGGGTTCAAAGTAGGAGATACCTTTGACTCCTTAGCCATAAGGCAAAAGATGGTCGATGAAGATGAAACATTACTTGAGGCACCACTCAAGTACACATCTTGTTCCATAGGAAGTTGGGTTTCCTCTACAATGTTAGTGACCAACGGAATAGAGGAAACACACGCATTTGTAGTATGGCAACAAGATAAAGCAAGCATATCATCATGAGATTTAGACAAACAATTTCCACATGATATGCAAGGACTATCAACACAAGCATGTAAAGCATGAATGGTGCTAGATGTGTTTAAGTCCAAAGGTAGATCATTGCAACAATGTTGAGGCAAAGAATCATCAATAGTAAGTTTACTATCATTGTTGCAAAGTCTAGCACTACTCACCATCTCATTAGGTTGTGGCTTACCACATGTTGGTGAAGTAGAGGAAGTTGAGAACTCATCACGCCCGGAAGTGGAGGGAGAACAATCATCCTCAATAATATTGGACACATCATATTTGTCTTGAAGCTTTGTCCATAAATCATGAGCATTCCGAAAAGGCATGATTGACTCAAGAACTACATTGCTCAAAACACCAACAATAGCATGAGATACTAGAGAATTGAGATAAGAGTTTTCCTCATCCTCTAAAGATAACTTTTGGAGATCCTTTGGAGGAGGAAAATCCATATCTACAATTCTCTCCATTTTTGGGCCATACACCCGAAAAAGATTAAGCATGCGAATTTTCCAAACATCATAATTTGTGCCATCGAATATGAAAGTGGGATCATTTGCTAAGTCTCTAAACGACATCTTTACTCTCAAGGCGGTGAAGCCTAATAAAAGAGAGCCTGGCTCTGATACCAATTGAAAGAACGAGGATGTCGCCTAGAGGGGGGGTGAATAGGCGTTTTAAAATAATTACGGTTTAGGCTTGAATAAATGCGGAATAAAACTAGCGTTTAATTTATCAAGCACAAAACCTAAACAAGCTAGGTTCACCTATGTGCACCAACAACTTATGCTAAGCAAGATAACAACTAAGTGATAGCAATATAGATAACTTCAAGCTCGATGGCTATCACAAAGGTAAATGCATAAGTAAAGGTTTGGGTATAGAAGTAACCGCAAAGTGGACACGAGGAGATGTTTCCCGTAGTTCCTTCCCAATGGAAGTACGTCTACGTTGGAGGGGTGTGGAGCCTCCTAGGCACTCCAATAGCACGATGTGCTCACCCTATTCTCCGTGAGCTTCACCCGTGAGGGATTGGCTCGTTCCACTATGAGGTCGACTTGAAGGCGTTGACCAAACCGATACACAAGGTTGAGGAACTCCACAATGAGTTGGAGCCTCCCAACAATGTCCCGGACTCGCAACAAGTTAGCTCCGAAACTCACAAAGGCCTCCTAGGGTTACAACAACCCAAGAGAACGAGAACCACAAAGAGTAATGAGCTTCTCAAACTTCACCTCCACGAATCACCGTGGAGAACTCAAACCGATGCACCTAATGCAATGGCAAGAACACAAGAAGTGCTCAAAGCAATTCACTCTCAAATCCCACCAAAGCAACTAATGCTATGGAGGAAGATGAGAGGAAGAGCAAGGAAGCAACAAATGAATCCCAAGATCTAGATCCAATATGCTCCCCTCACTTAGAGGAGAGATTGATTGGTGGAGATGTAGATCTAGATCTCCTCTCTTGTTTCCCTCAAGAATGAGCAAGAATCATTGGAGGGATTGAGAGAAAGCAAGCTTTTGGAGGTCAACAATGGAGGGCAAAACTTGCAAGAAAGGTTGGGGAACCATTGGGGAAGAAGGCCCCTTAAATAGGTCACCCAAATATCCAACCGTTGGGTGCAGATTCGCGCCGGGGCGGTACTACCGCTAGACCCGGCGGTACTACCGCCCCCCTAGGAAGTTAGGACAAGAAAACGGGCAGAAAACGGGCTCCAGGCAGCGGTACTACCGCCCCGGGCAGCGGTACTACCGCTTCGGTACCGCTGAAAACTGGCCTCTGTTAGCCCCGGCGGTACCTCGGGCGGTACCGCGGCGGTACTACCGCCCCATGTAAAACAGCAGAACACCAAATACGAAAACGGACATATCTTGATCATCCGGACTCCATTTTCGATGTTCTTGGGCTCGTTGGAATCGCAACGAAGAGCTTTATAAGAACATGCAGAGAAACATCATAGTCCAACATGGGAGGATAAAACAATAAGTATAAAGGTAAACCTTCTTTATTAAAGAACAACCGGTAAATCCTCCGACAACAAAACTCAACAAGATAATCATCAAGACTCCGTTTTCTATGATCTTTTGCTTGTTTCGAAGATAATCACAAGCCCTACAAGATCATGCATATACACATCATATTCTATCATGTGAGGAAGAAACCACAAGTGGAGAGTTTGACCTCTCTTAGAAAAGACAAACCGGTAAAACCTCAAACAACAAAAACGCAATAAGATATTCATATGAAATCCGTTTTTGATGAACAAGAGCTTGGTATGGAGATGAACACAAGTCTAAATTCTCACATGGATAAAAGCCAAAAAAGAACCAAGAAAGATGATATGCCAAATATGCAAAGGTTTGAGCTCTCTCCGAACGATACGATCAAGTTACTCATTCGAGAGCTCCTCTTGAAAGTGTGGCATCTATCCTATAATCTGGTTTCTTACTAACACCATGAGACCGGTAAAATAGAAACCTATCAAGGGCATACCTTTGCCTTGCGTAATCCACTTGAGCTAGATGATGACGATCTTGATCACCTCAAGTTGGATCACCTTCCTTGATTGCGCTCCGCTTGATGAAGACTTGTGAAATGCTCCCCCATACACAATATGGGAGAGCCACTTTTAGGAACATCTTCACTTGGCCATTATCATGATGACGACCACCGCTTGACGTCATCCGCCATGGGCTATATGGAATCTTCCTTTTGATGCATGCCCATGGGAGGATACCTAACCCCACATAGATACTCCACACACACACATGTATATGGGTTAGTTCACAAAGCTATATAGACAATTGCTTACTATACCATTGGATCACAAGATCCCACATGGTACAACATGTAGCTTTGTGTGTTGATCACTTGAATCCACTCTTTGCATTTAGCCTTGATCAACTTGTATCTTTCCTTCTCTCTTCACAAAGATGATGTCTTGGAGGTGAACATGAATATCCACGCCATCATATTCTTCAAGACATGCTTGAAATATGCTCAACTCTACACATGACCATTCTTCATATAAACCCTTTAATAAGATCTTGGTCATCTTATAATCTTCTAGAGTCCAACACATGAACTCCAACCTTTTCCTTTGGACAAGATCTAAGGATATATCAATGCACACATTAGTCCATAAGGATTGTCATTAATTACCAAAACCACACATGGGGCACCATGCTCTTTCACACGTGAGATGACGATTCTCTCTGCGCGACTCACCGTACACACCTGTAAAGCGCCAAGGTGGAGAGGATCCATCCTTGCACTGTATCACCGCATCAATATGATGTAAGTTAGCTCCTTTGATATCAACTGTCACAACTGAAGACCAGAAAAGCCCCACTCCACCACCTAGGCCATCACTATCCACCGCAAATCCTCCAGCAAAACTGAAGGTGCTAATAAGTTTCTCAACTCGTTTTGCCTCAATCTTTGTCTCCATAACAAAGATCAAGGTGGGATCTAACTGCTTCACAAAACCGCGAAGCTCCCGAACTGTCCGTTGGTTCCCAAGCCCCCGGAAGTTCGCACTTATATAATTCATTGCTCCGGCGCGACTGCTGCGCAGCCGACGCCGATGTACTCGTACTGTTTGTCTCCACACGTGTCTTCTTTGGGTTCGGAGTAACTCCTGCCCTACCACTCTCTGGTCTAACTCTTCTCTCTTATTGCCAGACAACTGCGGATCAAACATTACCAGATCTCTAACAGGATTGAGATCAGCGGCCTTCACTTCTTCGGCCCCAGCCTTTGATGGGAGTTTTAGCTTCTGATACACCGTTTTTGGTGTACCCCGACCACCCAAAGGTCTACCTCTTCCTCTTGCATTCATTGAAGGAGCACAGAAAGACCCACTATCCGTTCTCTCTTCCCTATCATGATCATCTTGATAATCAAAACCATGCTCATTTGCAGCGGAATAATCATCATAACCACCCTCTGCAAACGGAGGTCCCTTTTTCTTCTTCAAATCATTGGGAGCTCTCAGGAAAGCACCCCACGGAAGATCTCCTTTCGCATCTCTTTCCGCTGGCGTTGGGCATCCAATATCAGAGTGCCCAAGTAACCCACAGGAGAAGCAGAAATATGGGAGAAACTCATACTGGATGGCATACCAGAAGGTTTTATTCAGCTGCTTCGAGTCCAGGCCAAACCATCTCATGATTGGAACCCCAACTTTAATAAAGACTCTCGCACGCAGGTACTGGGCACTAACCAGCCCATTCTTATTCATGTAAAGCTTCACATATTCTCCTATGCTCGCTGCAATCCGCGGTCCCCAACGATCATTCAGTTTATTGTACGGGAGATCCAACACACGAATCCACATCAGCAGCTTATCAAACCGTAGCTCTGAAGGACGGCTGCGGTTGTCGAAGTTCTCGAGCACCACCGCAAACTTTGAGACAGTCCACGGTGATCTCTCCCAGATGCGGTCACGATCCCGCTTTGATCCCAGCTCGGCGATGAAGATGTTACGTCCACCGTCCCGGAAATACAAGCCCTTTGGGTTCCCCCAGGCAAGACGGAGAGCATCAGAGATCGTGTTGATAGAGAACAGTTTAGACTCCGGAGCCAGGATCTTCCCGCCAGCATCCAGATCGGATCCCCTGCCTCCTCCTCCTCATCATCAACCAATCTTTCTGCCTCCGCCGCAGTCAGCTTCAGATCTTTCATCAGCTCCTCCACAGAGCCCTTCTTCTTTGCGCCACTCCCTTCCGACGAGGTCGTTCCCTGATGGGAGTTCCCGTCGTCGTTGGCCTGCGCCGCTTTCCCCTTCTCAGCCGCCTCAGCCTCCCTTGAGGGCGCCATGGACGGCAGCGTCGCCGCCCTCCGCACTAGATCACTAGGATCCAGCCGTAGATCACTGCGCACCGACGATCACCGGCGGGCGCCGCCAAAATCACTCGAGAAACCCTAATCGCCTCATGGGAGACGAAGCGTTTTCCTCGGGACCTTAAACTCGCCCTTGTTGTTCGTTGTTAGAATTCTATACAAAGGAATAACAACCGAACGGGTGTGGTTCGGAGACCAGATCGGGTGTGGTTCCGGCTCTTCGGTTCTTCGGCCGTTTGGGCGTGTCGCATCGTGTACGGAGTCCGGTGCAGACAGGTGGAGGAGGGTTCCCGACTTCCCGTTTGAGCCTTAGACTAGTCACAATGGGAGTACCATCAGTGCGTGCGCGGCAGAACCAAGTAGGATCAGAAAAAAGAAATGCTTTTGTTAATTATTAGAGTTCAATCGCGTTGAATTGAATCATGATTCAACTCTCCTAAGAATTGCACATAAGTTATAATTAAGATTTTCTCATTTACACATGGACTGCACATGGATTGTAGCTGAGTACACATGTGTTACATATGAGTTACAATTGAAGTTAGTGACAACATTTGCAAGTCAATTCAAGAATTAGTCGGTCTCAAGAAGGGCTTGTTTACTCCAAGGGTTTTCTAGGGGATGAGAAGAGTGGGGATGAGAGGGGATTTGGTGAACACCCAATCCTCACAAATAATCTTCCCCTACAATACACTAGCACGCACTAGAGTTTTTGTTTTAGACAAAAATGAGATGGTTGGTAGGGGATATCCCCCTCTAATTCTCTAGAATACACTAAAAATAAACAGACTAGTGGGAATTTTTCGAGATGCGAGATAATCACCTCCAATCTCTGAAATACACTAGAAGTAATAAGACTAGTCACAATGGGGAGTAACTTAGACTAGTAACATGTATATGTTACTACTCTAAGTTACCACCTCCATAGTGGGAAGTAACATGTGCGTAGTGTCATATTTAATAACTTATACACTCATCTTGTCTTGAAATTTGTGATGTTATGATAACATAGCTAGTTACCACAATCATCTCTCTCCTCATTAATTACCCGTCACATCAGATTTTTGTAGAAGAAAATAATAGCATTATTCAAAATGATCTCATCATTCAAAAAATTCATACCTAAAAACTTGAAACTGTTTATCGCTCCAACTATAAATATCATGTTCACGAATATCTTCAGTACTAGATTTCACCTTGCCATTTTTTGAAAACAAATCGTTGGTAATTGCCTAATTGATGTTACTTAATTATCAAATATTATAACTCTTTGTCGAAAAATCAAATACGATACCTACTTTATTTTTTTCGAAATGGGGATACCGGCCTCTGCATCATGATGATGCACAAATCTTTATATTAAAATAAAAATTTAAGGGTCACAAAGTATGCAAAGTATGTCAATTATTACATCTCACGGATCAACCAACGTAGCCAACGAAACACCAAAGAAAAAGAGTCTAAACATCATGTAATCTTCTAGCATGCTTCACCCTTTCTGATTGAAGATAGCCCACGACGCTATTAGCCGAGTACATCTCCCTTTGGTTCGGTAGAAGGAGAAATGACCACATATAGATCCAATAAGTACCTCCATGAACAACCTGCAAGAAATTGGTAGCTTGAACCTTGTTAAAAACAACATCATTCTGCAATTCCAAATTGACCAAACAAAAGCACAAACGCCAATGCGAATACGAGATTTAGTTTTCTTATCTACCCAACCAACCAACTCTCAAATATATTAGCAATACTGGCTCGTGAAATGATACTTGAGGTAAAATGAATAAGTCTCCAAATATGTCGTTCAAAAGGACAAAAAATAAACAAGCGCTCAATCGACTCATCTGACTGACAGAAAACACAATGTTTACATCATGTCCATTGTCGCTTAGCAAGGTTATCCTTAGTCAGTAAAACTTTCTAATGAGAAACCACATGAAAATCGGAATCTTCAGGATACTTTCAGTTTCCAAAGGTACTTTTGTAAAAAAAGGCGTATGTACATGCATATAATTTAAGTACATAGACTTAACTGAAAAGTTTCCACACAACGTAAGTTCCATTGGAAAATATCCGAATCATTTGATAGAGAGACCCCCATAAGTCGTTCCGCCAAACTTAGCCAAGATATCCATTTGTTTCCTGATAGAGATCGCCAGAACTCAATATTCGGCGGCGCTGCATTTGCTAACACATCTGCAACTAGAAAATGCTTATGTCGCGCAATGTTAAACAGAGATGGATATTGAACAGCTAGTGTCGTTTCTCCGATCATCGACTTTCGTCTGGTATGGACACCCCAATCCAGTTTTACACAAAAGCGTGATTTTTTTTCAGATTTCCCAAACATGCATGAATGCAAAGATGCACATTCCTAAATTTTACGGGGCATTACACTTACCCTTCGTTAAGCAAACATTAGAATAGGTGGCGTTCCAACATTTACTCCACATATTAATGGGTTTCTCTAGTATAAAATAACGCAGTGTCCTGTCTTCTGCCGGACGGACGAAACCTCTACGTCATACGTCGCGCCACGTTTGCAGAAAACCCCTTGACAGATTAGGAAATTAACCCGCAGTTCCTAACCGTTCTTTTCTCTGGAACACATCGCATCGTTCTCCTCTGCTCACGCACGGAAACTCCGCCGCCACTCCCTGCCACCCCACCGGCGCCCTCCCCCTCCCTCTCCCCGCCCTCAGCATCACCGGGATTACTTGCCGCTCCCCAACTGCACCGGCGACCTTCCCTCCACGGCCACGGTCAGTCGGGCCCGGGCGGAGGACGCCGAGGAGGGTCCGAGAGCCCCTAGCCCTCCCACCTCCCCCATCTCTCTCTGGATCCACTTTTTTTCGGATCGAAGCATCTCGCCTAGAAGATCCACCGGCGCCTACCAAGAACACGTTGCGCAGCCGACCGAGCTTCCACTGGAGGACGACGGACCGTGGTTCTCATCCCCGTCACCCATGTGCGGGCGCCGCGAGGACGGAGACATCCCGTTTGTGAGGGTGAATTCCGGGTCGGCTGCTGCGGGGCTGGGGAAGGTGCTAGGGGAGCGGCAGGAAACGAGGAGGTCGTGAGGTCGAGAATGCCGCGGCGCGCGAACTCCGGCACCGGCCTCTTCGCGAGGGCGCCCGACGACAGGGAAACCATGGACACGGCACCTCTACACACAGGATATCAAGCTACTCGCCCCCAATGACCACTGTGGCGGCCTTGACGCTGCCCTTGAGGACCTCGGCGACATCGGCATCCAAAGGTACATTTTTTTCTTCTCGAATCATGCCAGTTTATCTTGATATCTAATTTCATCTAATCTTTGCACTTACTGAATTGATACCAAATGGGCCGATTTTGCCACCGTCGCCAGGAAGGGCTGTTCGCCGATGGGGATCGCTCACCATCTGCGCGACGAGTTCCGCAGCTGTGGATGTGGCGCGCTGCAGGGGACCCTGCTTCTCGGGAACACGAGATTGTCCACGATGGACATGCTGGCCGGCATCAGCATCAAGTACGCCGTTGAGGTAATCTCACTATCTCCAATCATGGTAGCGTAAGGTAATCCATGTCAGATTCCAAGTGAAAATTCTCTTGATCCAATTATTTTTTTGTATGGCATCTGTATTTGGAAATTATAGTTTGATAAAAGAATTCCCTTACAAATATTCTTCACATGGCCATTTGCTCCCTAGAAATGAATGTAGCGTTTTAGCTGAAAGTTAATTGGCCGCAAAGGCAAATGCTAATTAATCACACCAATGCAAATATTTATTTGCCTTTTCTTTTTTTCCTGTCCATTGAAGCCTGTTTTGCTTCACATGGCTATATAAATCTTTACATAAGCTAAAATCTATGTGTCTTTCAACTATGTGGCATTTGATGAATGGAGAAATCTGGTGTTGTTTGTCACATTCTTTACTATAATCTGTACACCCTGGTTATCCTACAAACTCAAGAATATTGCTCTTACTGACAGGTTGCTGAAAAGGCCTTATACCTGTGAACAACAAACACTTGTTCTATTTTATCTCTCGAAACCACCAAGTTATCTTGACAATCATATATCCAGCTCTAGAAAGATATGTTCGTTGGCACTGGAACCAATCGGCTCTGTATGTTACACTGAATGTCAGGAAAATGTTCTTTCACATGGATTATAAATTGTGGTTGGCTTGTAAAAAAAAAAAAATTCAGGAGGGGGAAGAGAAGCAATCCCATCTGAGCGAAGGCTTATATGGTCAATAGGTCAACAATGGCTATCAGTGTGGCAGTGTTTTGCTTCATCTGGATTAGCCTCTTGTTAAATGATTTTTGCATATTTGCCCGGGTAGGTTGGAGGAGAGGTGACAAACATATGACTCCCTTTTGAATTAAAAAAACTGCACTAAGGTAGATAGTTCAGGCACACTGATTAACCAACGTAGATATATTGGTTGTTGCAGCAAACTAAATTGGCAGATGTATGTTTAATTAATCTCATTTATATTGGCGATTTGTTGAGCGACATGGAATAAATTTGATTCATTTTGATCTAGAAGGTCTCATCCTTCCGAGAGGGCTCACTCAAAATTAGCGAAAATTTCTAATTGCAGCAAAAGATTATAGATGTGTATATTCTATTTGAGCCAATATATCCTATTGGAGATCTCCCTAACTAAGGCACAGTCTAGAAATATAGTATTATAGTTGAATCATGCAATAAGGTGTCATCTTTTCTTTATACTGTCTCTTTATGTCTTGCCCGTCAGTTCTCATTTTTGTAGGTTTGACAACAACCTGCAGTATACTGTTAATTCTTATTTTGATTGGTAGTCATGTCATTTTTGTGAAGATACTTCAGTGAGATCTTGACTGTTTAACAGTCCAGATTATTAAAACCTGATGGCAAATATTTTATGCAGTATTACTGATTTTTTATGCATTTCGAACAACTGTAACATATTTCTCACCAGCACACTAGGACACTAAGTAATTTGATCATAAGAGAGGTCATTTGATCATCGGATATGTAACTGACTTTTAAACTGTGAGTACCTGGATGACTATTAAACTTCATTGCTTCTTACAATTATCTTCTGACCTTTCTCACTGTTTTCTACAGGATTCTAGACGAGAGCTTTTAAGTCCTTGCACAGGTTCTTGAGCTTGCAGAAGAACACATGAGTCCATTATGGGCAAGGATGAGAAGGAGTACATGGTTTAGTTGGACAACACGAGAGATTCATCGGAAATTAAGTGCCACTGCCTGTCATTCTGACTACGTCAAACCTGTCGATCATAATTGTGCAATGCTTTGTGGTACGCCCAATCTTAATTGGCCGGCTTTATATTTTGCTATGCCTGATAGCTGTAGAAAAGTTTCAGTGTTACATATTGTATTTGATATATGACCATTCAGTTAATCTGTTCTCAACGGAGTCAGATATTGCCAAGTTTCAGAAATACTAACAAGTGACTTTTTTCAGCTAGGGAACCATGAAGGGGACGATTTGAGATATAATTGCCTGTGGTCATAACTTCAATAATGGTTTACGAGACAACTGAATGTGGGTGTATTTACAATTTATCATGGACTACGTCGATATAATTGTGTTTATAATTGAATGTGCAACCGAATGTTGTTGTGTTTATAATTGTTCTGATAAAAAGGGACAGGGTTAGAAAATATATGCAAGACTGCAAAAAAATAAGCTTTCATTGATTCTGGTACTATTTTATGCATCTTCTTCCCAAGTACAATCATCACATGTGGTCACCTCCAAATGAATTGACTGCGGTCACAACACCAAAAATACATGTCATTATTGACGGTAGCATTGACAATGATACTTAATGCGCATGATAATACTAAAATTACATATTAGAATATGTATAACCCGTAGCAACGCACGGCAATTAACTAGTATGGAGAAACAACGGCAATTAACTAGTATGGAGAAACAACAAAGAGTTTTTTCCGAGTAGCTAGCCAGTATGCGTTAGCATGTGACTTGTTGTTGCTATTTTTTTATGAGCCCTTCTCTCTGCAGAAGAGCTCCTATTTGACACTCTCAGCGTCGAATAAGGGACGACATCCACTAGCTCGCATTGGTGGACCAGCCCAATAAGGTATTAGTTTTCTCATTGTTTTTTCAGTTTCTTTTTCTAACCTTTATTTTTAGTTATTATTTTTATTTTATTTTTGTTTTAATATTCATATGAATTTATTAAAAGTTGAGATAAAATGTTTATATGGCTAAAAAAATACGAGGTTAAAACGTGTGTTTCTGTACGTAGTTCCAGAAAAATGTTCACAACATTTAGATAGTATTTATATAGTTCATAAAAAGTTCATGTGAAAAAAAACGTCCTCGCAGTTTAAATTAATGGTTCACGAAATTAAAAAATTCACATATTGCACAATAAGAAATTCATATGATTTTCAAAAATCAAGAAAAAAATAAAAAGTGTTCACGAGTTCAAGATAATCGGTCTCAAATTTCAAAATATATATACGTGTTACCCAATAAAAAATTCTTATCACATTTAGTCAGTGTTCAAAAACGAGTTAGCCTAGGCACGCTTAAGCGTGAGGCACTGGCCAAACACCCAGCTTTTACCCTAGGCAGCGGAAAAGGCGGCCGACGAGGTCCTTTGACGAGAAATCCGACGTCCGGCGATAGAAAAGGAGCGGCACTGTAGGGTACAGAGGAGACAGGGACGGAGCTATGGCAACGGGGCAGGAACTGCATCGAACATAAGAGGAAGGAGAGTGACAAAGATATGGATACACGGTGCCCATCAAAGTTAAAACTATAAGCACCGGCTAGCCCAGCCGGCCAAGCGATATAGCCAACACAACCATCGGGGACATGCGCCCCACCGAAGCAGCCGCCTCCTCCAACAGGCAATTAAATTCCAGCAGGCTGCCCGAAGATCAGGACCAGCTCTCCGTACCGCACGTGAGAGCAGATCTGACATCGTGAGGCGACGAGCGTCGCGGCCCGCAAAAGGAGAGGCATGATGACCACGCCTCTCAGGCCAAGTCCCACCTCGGGCAATCCAGGCCCGCCTTGGCTTCTGCACCAAGTCTTCAGCTAACAACGCCACAATGGTCCAGTCCACGCCGCGGTATGGGTCGGCCAGTCGGACGTCAGCTATAACAACCTAGTATAGCCTCCGTTCCATCTTAGCATGTACCCGGGCATGTAGCACTACTCATCCATGTCTATAAGGCGGTAATGCGCCCACATATAAGGGGTAACCTCTACGAGCCGGTATCGTTTTGTACCTTGAGCGTCTCACATGTCGGAATACAATCAATCCAAACTCGAGTAAGGTTTTTACCGGGACGATCTCGGGACATGAACCTGTATACATTCTTGCGTGCTTGAGGCTATATATTAACCCATCCGAGCGTGGTCACAAGCCTTTACCTACATAAAAATTCACTACGAATCATCGACAAAGAGCGACCCAGTCGTTCGGCGCCGGAGAGGAGCAACGCTGTAGGGTAGAGACGAGGCAGGGAAGGAGCTGTCGCGGCGGGGCGGGAACTCCAACAAACAAAGGAGAGAGCGACCCATACGAGAAAGAGAGGAGAGTGGGGGTGTTAAACAAGATGAACCGTTCAGATTTCTCAGGTGCTAGGTTTTCATATTGGGCCTTATAGGGCTATGTTATACACAAAACAGTCTAGACCTGGAAACTGCTTCCTCCGTTCTGATCACGCCTAGGCAGCGCACATGGATGCAATCTGCACCTAAAAATTGCTCCAAAACTGCTCCTTATTGCATGTCCATACAGAACGAGCCTAAAAAGAAAAAGGAAATATAAAAAGGAAAAGGAAAAATAAGTGAAAAAACATTAAAAAAAAGAGCCGAAAAAGTGGTACCTGGGCCGGTCCTGGAAGGCTATTAGCCCTTCAGGCGTCGACGCAACGAGCGTCAAATATGATTTGCCTCCCTCCAGTGGCGCTACTCGCTGCCGACAAAGCGCCCAATAGCTTGCCGGCAAAGCTGGAGGCCTTCATCTTTCTCTTCTTCTCGAAGAAAAAGAGAAACGAATCATGCCCAGACAACGACCGACAGGCACGGAGGACATCACTGTTAGATGACGACTCGTTTCTTGTAGTTTCTCGTTGAATGATTATCTTGAGAACGAAGCACATGTGAATACACATCACCACGTACCTGTAACTATTCACATGAACAGACTTCTAAGGCCATGTACAATGCAAGGTGCTTAGACATGTGCTTACAAAAATAAACCAAGTTTTTTTATAAGCATAGGTGCCTATTCCTATAGGAGGGGTGCTTAGTTAAGCATTTGTCTAGTACAAATAAACACTGGTGCTTAGACAAAAATTAGTTTATTTTTCTAAGCACCTCCATAAGCACCTTGCATTGTACATGCTCTAACCATACACTAGAACTGCCGAATAACGAGCATACAACAACTAAGAAAAAAGATTCATTTCCGGGTATTTGACCTTCGAGGCAAAAGAAATGGTCTGCGTCCCCTCTCTGCTTGTTTAAAGTTTAAACCTGAAATGGGACGACAATGAGCAAGGAATAAGGCGATCAGAACCAGTGGACGGCGCCGATCCATCACCTCACGAGGACGATTGATTGCCTCATTCCGCTGCATAAACCCCCAGGCGTCAAGCAATGGTGAATCTGCGTGATCGGCTCACTTGCAGCTTAAGCAACAGAGATCGGACAATGGAAGCAACGAACGTGGAAATGTAAGCATCGTTGCACGTTGGGTACTCTATATTACACCACTCCTCAGTGTTACAATAGGACACCGCTGCCACGGGATACCAAAAAGAAAAAGAGGATGTGCGGTTCAATAATAAGGGCTGAAGGAATAAAAACGTGCGTGCCACTCAAACGACAGACATTAAACCGGCAAAGAGTGGAATCTTTTCTGGCCAAGGAATGCTCTTTCTTTTTGTAATAAAAACAGGTTAAATGTCAACTTGGACCATGCATTATTGCAAGGTAATAAATCCCTATACTCTGTCAACAGTTACAAAAAAAGTGGGGCTACCAAACATCCACTATTGCGAAAGGCAGAGATGCCATACTTTGGAAGCAAACGGTTTTATTATTATAGCAAACAATGAAACAGCAACTACAGAACTGTGTGTGAAGATAAGCAATAATGTATGAACCTGGAATCAGACAAGGCACGTCTTCCAAATAAACTTAATGCTAGCTTATATATGCAAGCAACTGCAGGGGAGGCAACACAAACCAAAGCAGTAGAGCGGAGAAAAACCACAGATATTTTGGCAGCCTACCAGAAACAAAGCAGCAATGCCGATACTTGAATTGGCGATCTGGATCATCCCAATGACGCTCATCTTCGCACCATGCATGCGTCTAGTTCTCCTAGTTGCTAATCTCCAGCAACTGAAAGCGAGCATCATGCGCACAAGGTCATCATCTCCAGCAGTGTGGAGTCGTCTGGCAAGGCTACAGACGATAAGCATCACACTGTGAGGGAGAATTGGAACTAGATCCTCTGCTGGAGATATTCGAAACACCAGAGTTTCATCAGGTGGGCAGGCCTTTGCTAGCTTTTCCATGGACAGAGTGGGGTGAATAGCAGCCGATTCTCCTTAGTCCATGGATACTCTGGTTTGTAGCTTTCTCTCTTGTACAAATGTATTGTCCCTCGCTGATTCAAGATAGAGATAAAAAAGAAGCAAGTGACACTCTCTCTTGTACATTTATACATGTCCAAGTTCCCAAGCAACTGGCTTATCTTCAGGTCAAATTTACATTGCAAAATGGTCAATATCCATTGATGGAAATCCCGACTGTGCTCGTTTTAGCCCTTGTAATATACTTTTTGCAGTCTCCTTTTCCTGCAAATATTGAACACAAAATAGTTTTAGCGGATCAAAATCATCAGGAAAACAAAGCAAACATAGATTGGTTATATTATACATGATGATATTCTATTTTTCAATAGTAAACCCTGGACTCATAAGTGTGATTTGACAAAACAAGCTGCTAACAAAATAAACTGATGCTTGTTTGAACTGAAAATTTGCGCACAAACATAATACTTCGTTAACTTGTTAGCCAATGGTTGTGTCAACATTTCACCTTTGTTCAATTTAATCTGGTGTTTGATTATGCAAAAAGATTGCTAAGTGCATAGAGAGCTTACGGGGCCAGTGTAATCCAAGAGTCTTGTGCAATAGTGTTCTGCTTCCTCAAACCTGCAAACACTCTTGCAATGCTTCGCAAGGAAAAGCAAGGCTTCAACAAAATTCTGGCCCTGCCTTTCCTCGACTTCCATTCTCTCTAAATCCTTCTTGTAGTAAAATGCAGCCTCCTCAGATTGCCCAAGCATACTGTGCAACTTTGCTAATTGATGAAGTGCTATTCCTTCAGTATCATTACTATTTGCAGCCCTCTCGTAGCACTTGATGGCTTCTTCAATCATTTGAAGCGGATCACTTTCATAGCACTGAGCCATAGCAATCCACAGCCGGGCATCATTTGGTTGTAGGTGAGATGATTTTCGGAAGTAGTACAGCGCATAAAATGGCATTCCCATCATCTCATAGATCTGACCAAGACCATACCAAGCACGGTAATCTCTAGGATTTATATCAACAGCTCTCCTGTAGGCATCAATTGCAGCAGGCGTATTTTTAAGCTCGACAAACTCATGACCCATGAGAGTCCAAGCTGAGAGGTACTTTCGGTTCAGCTTCAGTGCCCTTTGGAAATACAAAACTGACTTCTCATGTTGCCCCTTCAAACTGTAGTAATTTGCAATTATGCAGCAAGATTCTGGGCGATATTTATCCGTCAGAAATACTCTGTGAGCAAGAAAACTCAAAGCAGTCAAGCTTTCTTTCGCATACAATAAGTTTGAGTAAATATCCATAGAATCCACGCGAAAAGGATCAGTTCTGAGGAGTTCTTCAAAAATCATGTCAGCGTCATCCAGCTCCCTCATGCTATACTGGACAGTTGCTATTTGAGCCTGAATGTAGTCACTGCAACGGAATACACCCATCAAGCGCTCATATCTTTTCAAAGCTTCTTCATGCATCTTTAATTCCAGATGTGCACTAGCAATGAAGAAATCTTTCATCCAGTGATTCTTCAGATTTAAGTTGTTCAAAATTTCACTGGTAGTGCACAGAGATTGTATCTCTAACCAAGCACACCAGTTCCAGGGGTAGCTATTGACAGATTCTACCAGAACTGTTCTAGCTAGAGCTTCACAGCCTTTATCACGTAGAACGATGCCATACAAGTACAAGCCAAACGAATCAATAGCACCAGTTCTCCGATATGTTGAGAGCTCTCTCTCCAATGCAACTAGTTCCTTATTAACAACGTTGCTCTTCCCCAAAGATCCTTCAAGCTCTATTGTCTCTCCTCTTTCCGCTTCTCTCCAGCCTAAATTGCAGAGCAAATAAGCTCATCAGGCATGTCAATTGTCAAATAATCGAATCACAGAGAGTACAGAGACAGTTTGCAGAAACTGCAAGGGTAAATAGACTGGAAGAGACAAGGGTAAAATACTGCCTTAAATAGATATGGTCATAGTGCCAGAGGCCAAATTATGAAAAGTCGGCAAGTCACAGACAATCTTGCTAAACACTGTCACAAGACACCGTAACACATTCGGCCAAAGCAAATCCAAAAATATGTTAGATAACAGTAATTTCAAATCTTGTATACAAAATAACCACTGTATTACTACAGAAAAAAATCATACACGTCGATGTGTAATATATGCATCTAATCTAGTTTAAGTGTTTAACATCATATCACGGATTTATCAGTTATTATTCAAAGAGCAGCCAGTCATGTTACAAACACCTGGAGGAAAAAGCACTCATGTGCAAGAGAATAATGTAATAGATATGAACAAGAAATGACTAGATGTTTTTATAGATGTCTGCCATAACTCCGCCTATGTCTTCTAGGCATAGCCGGTCCCAAGCCCGGATAAAGGAGGAGGGTTGTGATAGGCTTGGCGAGCCAACGTAAAAACTTGCCAGTCCCATGGGTATGAAACCCACGAGAGTAGTACTAGGGTGGGTGACCTCCTGGAAAGTCCTCGTGAAAGATTTCATATCTAAGGGTTGTGATAGGCTTGGCGAGCCAACGTAAAAACTAGCCAGTCCCATGGATATGAAACCCATTTGGGCGAGAGTAGTACCAGGATGGGTGACCTCCTGAGAAGTCCTCGTGACATGGTTTCATATCTAGCCTACCCCAACTTGTTTGGGACAAAAGGCTTTGTTAAGGGTTAAGGGTTAAGGATAGATGTCTGCCATGATGCCATCTAATTGAACTTTCATCAAAGAGAAAAAATAAAAATCCAGGGACTCCATAATGTTTTCCAGCTTTATTAAACCATGACAGAAGCAACAACTGAACCACCTCTTACTAGAATGTCTCATCCAATGAAGTGTTAAATTGACCAAGAATAATAATCAGCCATGAACAAAGGAATACATAGCAGCAAATAATTCACCAACAGAAACATTGAGCATTCCAGTTATTTTCTATGCTAAATCCCAGTAAGTAGTGTATACTTCATTCGCACATCAAGGATAACGAGACATTTCCTCCAGTAAATCCTGACAAGCAATTCCTCATAACATCCTACAGATACCGTCCCCTTCACTGGCAACTCACAACGACAACCAAATCTGACCACTTCTGTACAAGATCCAGTGAGGCATTTCATCAAACACCACCGGCCCTACCCCAAATCTGCAAACTGGCAGGCGTCCGCACGGAAGAGCAAACAGGAACATCATCACTGAATAACAGGGCATGTGCTCTCTTACTTACCATGTAGAGCGCGTAGCAGCGCAGGAAGACGGCCTTGCGGCCGAGCTGGCCGCGCAGCACGTGCGCGGCGCGGCGGTACTCCCGGCAGTCGAAGTAGGTCTTGGCGAGCAGGTACTTGTCGGCGCCCGCGTCGAACGCGTCGTCGTCCGGGATGGGCGTGCTCACGTACGACACGCCGCCGAGCGGGGTCCCAGCCTCGGCGCCGGCGCCGCCGCCCGGTCGCATCCGGCGCCGGAAGCTGGACCCGCCGCTGCGGTGCAGATGCAGCAGCCGCCCGCCGGCACCCGACGAGGACGGGGTGTCCATCGCCGCCGACTGGGACGGCGTGGCGTCCGGCTCGACGCCGACGAGCAGCTCCGCGGCCCTGCGGTGGAACGGGGGGTGTTATTAGGGTTAGGGTTTTGAGTTTGGAGGGGGGTTCTCGGGATGGGCGGCGTACCATTTGGCGGCGGAGTAGAGGCAGCGGTCGCCGAGCTGGCGGACGGCGGCGCGGAGCTCGACGCGGTAGTTCTCCTTGGCGGAGGCCATCCTCTGGGAGGGGGAGCAGCTTGGAGTGGAGCGGATCGGCGCAGTGAGAGCGCAATTTTTTTGAACTTCGGCGATGCGACGGGGAAGGGGAGATGCAAGAGTTTGGAGGAGGCTGTGGCGCTGTTCAATAAGACTTGGTTGGGCTCGCTGGACGCTGGTTGGTTGGGCCTGACCGGAAGAAACCGTTTAGCTGCGGGCATGTACAGCGGTTTAGTCGGCCTGCGTCTGTAGCACAGCTCCATGTCACCTGTAGTCTGTATTGTAGACAGCACATACAGCGGGGTGTCTTTTTAGCTGTCTACAATTTCCTAACGGCTTGTAAATCTGACGGGCCGCAAGTCGCAGGGGAAGTTGGTACTGCGCTATTCTCGGCGACGCTAACCGTACAATGGTAATATTGCCGTCGCTAAGCAGCGATTTGTACGGGACTAGACCGTCTAGATTTCAACAGACGGACTCTTTCGTTTTCCATTCTCTCTCTCCCCCACGTCAGTAAATTTCCTACGTGGACCGTTATACAGACGGCTGACTAGACGCCGCTGTACATGCCCTTAATGGTGTCCCTGGAAAGTGGATTCAATGTAGAAGGGGTCTTCGACAAGGAGATCCCCTCTCACCCTTCCTCTTCGATCTTGTGGCCGACATTCTCCAGCAGCTCCTCCCCAGGCTTCTCGTGACGGGCTCCTCCTCCACCCCATCGTGGACGACATTCCTTGCCCCATTTTGCAATATGCCGATGACACGCTCATCATAATCCGAGCGGGCAGAGGGTTCGCCGACCATGACTGGTTCTGCTTCGGGCAATGCGGAGTTCGTCCTGGTTGCTACGTCGGGGCGGCGGCCTCGAAGCAGGTGGTGTGTGTTTGTGACTTTTGGTCGGCTTGTGTCGTGTGGACGGCGGGTCGCCACGTTTTGTGCGGTTTTTGGCCTTGTTTTCCTTATAACGCTGATGTTGCAACTTCCATGGCCACCTCCTTCGGCTGTGCAGTCTCTTCTTTCCCTCAAACTTACCTTGGTATGCCCCTCTCTCTTCACAAACTCCGTATGTCTGACTTCTCTCCTATCATTGCAAAATGTGACCTCCACCTCTCGGGATGGAGAGGACGCTCCCTTCCCATTGGAGGCCGTCTCCTTCTTGTCAACTCGGTCATCTCTGCCAAATTTGCGCACGCAATGAGCGCTGGCCTCCTCCCGGCTGGGTTGTCGAGGCCATAGACAAGAGGCGTCGCGCCTTCCTCTGGACAGGAGAGGAAACCTGCACGGGCGGGCACTGCAAGGTGGCTTGGGACGAAGTCTGCAAGCCAAAAAAGCTGGGCGGCCTGGGAGTGCTTTCCATTCCTTTCCAAAACTCTGCCCTCCTCTCAAAATTTCTCTCCAAACTGCACTTTACTTATAATGCCCCCTGGGTCCTCTGGTTCCATTGCCAATATGGATGGACTGGTAACAGAGACCTGGGAGATTCCCACCAGCTTGACACACCTATGTGGAAGAGCATTATCGCCGGCCTTGCTTCCTTCTGCATGCACTCCGCCGTCTCCATTGCCAATGGACACCACATGGCTTTCTGGCTTGACCGCTGGCTTGGCGATACCCCCCTTTGCGACCGCTATCCCGCCCACTTCTCGCATACCACAAGACCTCACTCTCAAGTTGCTGCCGTCCCGCTCCCTTCCATCTCTCTCGCCCTTACCCCTCGCCTCTCCTCGGCCGCCAATGCGGAGCTGACCGTTCTGTTGGATTACATCCAATCCATTAACCTTACCCTCCATGAAGCTGACACTCGTGTTTGCCGACACACTCAAAAACCCTTTACGAATAAAGATTTCTATGCTAATTTCCTTAGGCATGTTTCGATTGATGATTTGGCTGCGAAAGTTTGGGAGAACGCATCACCTCTTAAGTGCAGAATCTTCAATTGGCTGGCTCGGCGTCGCCGCCTACCCACCAACGACAGGCGCTTTCGACATCAACTCGGAGCATCGCCAAACTGCCCCTTCTGCCCGCAGGTAGAAGACGTTGACCACCTTCTCATTGGCTGCTACAAAGCTCGGGAGGTGTGGGATAATTTCTACCCGACGAGCGCTCAACAAATCTGCACGATCCAAGACCTTTGGCAAGCTAGGTGTGGCACCTTCGTTGAAGCCACCGTCTGTACTGCCGTCGCCTGGACAATTTGGAAGCGACGGAACGCCAAAGTTTTCAATGGGATCGATGAACCGATTTCCCTTGCCCGTTCTAGATGTATTGAGGATGTCCGCTTGTGGGCTTACCGATGTAATTCGCCTCAGGCAGCTAATCCTCTTAAGGCTTGGTGCCTCTCTTTTGAACCGCCCTGAACTGCTCTCTGTCATGTAATCTTCTGTAATCCGCCCCTCTCCCTTTTTTTCCCTTGTAACATGTCACCTGTATACCCCTACAAAAGGAAATAAAAAGTTCAGGCTGGCTAACGCCCGCCATAGTTATAATAAAAAAAAAACCGTTTAGCAAAACCACAACATGACGGGTACAGCTAGGAAGAAGCCGATTTCGACCCATTAGATTGTGTAATGTGGTGTCTAAAATAGCATCCAAAGTGGTTGCTAACCGTGTGAAGAAGTTTCTTTGTAAGATAGTGTCTGAAGAGCAATCAACTTTTGTCCCTGGCTGCTTTATCACTGACAATGTTACCACAGCATATGAGTGTCTCCATTTTATGAAGCATGAGAAAAGCAAGAACAATGCCCATTGTGCACTTTTTTATAGATAAAAGGCATAAATGCCCAACTTTGAATTAACAAAGCTCAGGTTTTACAATGTCGAATACAAGGTGTTGAGTAGAGCCTCTCACAGAGCAGAACAAGGACAAGCTAAAACATAAGGGGCTACACTACGCCGGGCACCATATCCTTGAGTAAAACGGCCAGCCAGAGGGCAGGATCGGGCCACCAGTGAACAAACCACCAATACTAGCACATAGCTTGACATCGGCTAGGGAAACAGGAGACGAAAGATCGGAGCCTCGAGCAGTCGACGAGCACGAAGGAGAGGGAGCCGAGGAACACAGCGCCGAACGGAGATCGCACCAATGCAGCGGCGAGCACCAAACCCTTGCGTAGAACAGCCAGCCACCAGAGGGGCAGGATCGGACAACACCGAAGATGGCGAGTACCAAACCCTTGCGTAAAACAGCCAGCCACCAGAGGGACGGAATCGGACCACCGTGTCCGCAGGTCATGTCTCCACCAAAGTACTGGAACAGGGCAACATCACTTCAGATCGCGAGCTACGGAAAGGCACCAGCTTTGCACTCAAACAACCATGGCGGGGCGAGGCGATCCCTGCTCCAAGACGGTGCCTCCAAGGAGGTCACAACGCAGAAGCACCGCCACCGTCGGGTCAGCTGACCTAGGTTTTCACCCGGTAAACACGAGGGAGGTGGGGTGGAGCCACGATGTCGCCCCGAAGAGGGAAAGCGGCGCCCACGGGCGTCGCCGACACCGGCGTCAACGACGGCTTGAGCTTTCGCTCGGTCCGATCCCCTCCTACCCATCGTCAAGGATCACCAACTCCAACCCCCACCACGAAGGGCGGGGGATACCATGGCAGCAACAGAGCCTCCAGATCGGAATCTGGGCAAGGAACGATCCCCTCGTCGGACCTCGCCAAGCACTCCACACGCCGGAATCCATGTCATCCGAACGACCACATATCACAGCCAACACCGAGTCCACCGTCCGGGGCCGCCGCCCGGCGTCCAAACTCCTCGCACCACCCAACTGAGAGGATAGACGAACACCACCACGGCGGCCAGCCCCTACTGACCGCGACAAACGGCTTCACCGCCAAACGTCGCCGCACCACCACGCAGGACCCTCGGGCCCGTCCCGAAAGATTGACCCAACAACAACCCCCTTGGTTGCTGCCGGCGCCAGATCTGCAGGGTGTGAGGTGGCCAGCGACGACACAGTGAAGGAGAGCAGCCTCCAGCAGCCACCATGGCTGCAAGTGACGGCCACACCGGAGGTGGGCGGATGGGCTCGCTCGAGCCCGGGGCCCCTGCCCCGGCCCGTGGCCGAGAGGAGGCCAGATCACATGCCCAAGGCCGCAGTGCCGCCCGACCTCGTCTTCAAGCTTCCCGGCGAGAGCAGCACGCCGCCGTCACCGTTCAGAACCGCCGCCACTAGATCGAGGCCGTCCGCACCCGAGTGGAGCCCATGCTCCACCAGCCGCTGCGCGAGGAGGGGGCCTCTCGCCGCCGTCAACCGCACGGGCAAGGCCCGCCGGTGACCGCCGGCGGCGGCGAGGGAGGGGGAGGCAGGAGGTGAGGGCGCTGGGCTAGGGTTTGGTCGCCTCCAGATTCGCCCCGAGGAGCGACCCGGGAGGCAGGCACGATGCCCATTGTGCACTCAAGCTTGATATGCAGAAGAAAGCGTATGATCGGATATAACGGAGTTATCTCGAGGCAATTATGAGAAAGCTTGGTTTCTCTCCGAGATTCGTTGAAACGATTATGTGTGGGGTGAGGTCGATTTCCTTTTCAGTTCTGTTTAATGGAGCAAGAAGCCGAGAATTTCAAACGAATGAGAGGGATTCGTCGGGGGACCCATATCTCTTTCTTCTAGCGGCCGAGGGTTTATCTTGCTTACTAAAACATGACATGAGTTCGGGTGAGATGGCTGGAATTAAAGTTGCTCCAAGTGCGCCTCCGGTTAATCATTTGCTCTTCAGACGACTGTATTCCTTTTTGCAAGGCAGCTGTACCGGATGTCACTAAAATGAACAAAGTTCTGAAGAAGTATTCTAATGCATCGGGACAATGAATTAATCATGATAAATCTTTGATACTTTTTTGGCAAGGGGTGCCCTCAGACCATGAGGAACAATGTGAAGATGGTCCTAGAAGTGCATAATGAAACACTGAATGATAAGTATCGTGGACTCCGATGTTGTCGATCCAAGAACGGAGCGTTTAGCTACCTAGACTAAACACACATGTTTATTAAATTCGGAGGAAACCAACCGAGCAGCAAGTACAACAAAAAAAACCATGCAAAACATCTGTATGTATATATATATACATATATCACATGATTTCAACGAAAATCCAAGCCAGTTTGTCAACTGGACACGAAAGAGGATGTCGTCGCCTCGGTGCTAGTTTGCATGGTGCTCATGGTTTTGCCGCTCCTCCCTGTCACATCATGTACTAATTTAGACAAGGAAACCCAACCGGTGACATGAATGTCGCAACCGGCATCTTTGTGGGGAGGCTCGGTAGTGGTGCCTCCAACCGCATCACATTGAGCGCCTCTCTGATGGACGGCCTCATCTTCATGTCTGGGTGCGCACACCAGAGCGCTGCGACCATCACGCGCACCATTTGTTGGCTGTCGAATTCACCATTGAGCCGCACGTCGGCTGCGTCAAGGATCCTCCCATCACCGTATAGTTCCCAGACCCACTGCACCAGATGCATGTTGTTTTCTTCATTTCCTCTAAAGACCAGTATTGGGAGGCGTCCACAGACAATTTCGAGGACGACTACGCCAAAACTGTAGATATCTGACTCAGTGCTGGCCCGTCCTGTGACCATGCACTCGGCCGGATCCATATACCCCATGGTGCCGGCAATCATTGTGGTATGCGATCCTTGTCCATGGTTTACGAGCCTTGCAAGCCCAAAGTCTCCAAGCTTCACTTTGAAGGATGCATCCAACATTAAGTTGCTAGGCTTGATGTCCCGGTGGAGAACACATTGCTCCCAATCCTGATGCAGGTAGACAAGTGCAGATCCTACGCCAAGCACTATCTCATGCCTGAAATTAATAATAATGGCCAAGACGGACATGGACCATGTGAATGTCTAAAGCAAGATTTAAAAGAAATACTTCCTCCAATCTACTCCGTAAGAAATAATGCCTAAAAATTTAGTCAAAAGTCATCATCTTCTATGCTTTATCTTTATTAATTGTACAGATAACAATATAAACTCTACAAGACAAAATCAATATCAGTAGATCAATCATATAGACTTATATATTTTTTGGTCAAAATTACTAAATTTGGACTTTTGAGTTAATTTATACGCTTTACATCGTGGAAGGGAGAGGTAAATAGCATGAGAGAGGTCGTCGTTGTAGTACCTGAGTGGCCACTGTAGCGTGTTCTTCTCACTATGGATATGGGTGTCTAGACTGCCATTAGGCATGAGCTCGTACACAAGAAGGAGCTCGCCGCCGCCGTGGCACCAGCCGATAAGCTGCACCAGGTTGCGGTGCCTGAGGCGACTTATGATTTTCACCTCGGCTGCATACTCTTTCTTCCCTTGTTGAGAGGTCTTGGAAATTCTTTTTATGGCCACGTGAAGGTCTGCATCCTTCAAATACCCATGGTATACAGACCCGAAGCCCCCTTCCCCAAGCTTCTCCTCGTTGGAGAAGTGCTTGGTGGCGGCGGCGAGCTCGTTGTAGCTGAACCGTCTGGGTCCCGCTGATCCTTTTTCAAACTCCTCTTCATCCAGGGGCTGCTCGTCAACTGTCTAGTTCTTTCTTTCTCGCCATGGCCCTTCGTCTCCGGCGACGGAAAAAGACATAAACCCGCAGGCTTACGCATATGGTTACCACCACTGTACAAACAGTCACGGCTGTCACCATCACCGTTGTGCTTATGCCGCCTCCGCCTGTGGGGGGTGGCGGAGTTGGTGACGGCGGCGAGTCTCCTTGTAAAGGCATGATGGCGATGCCGAGTTCTCTGTCAACACTATATGCCACGTAGCAGCTGTACGCCTTGATTGCACCATAGGTGTTGTTACGGAACAGATTCGACACTCCTCCGGGAAATAATAACAGCTTCGACTCGAACAGCTCTCCCACGAATACTGTAAGGCACCTGGAGCACTCGGTGGCGTTGAGGTCTCTCGTGCATTGTGCCAGGCCGTA
This sequence comes from Poa pratensis, assembly GCA_947311845.1. Classification (NCBI taxonomy): domain Eukaryota; kingdom Viridiplantae; phylum Streptophyta; class Magnoliopsida; order Poales; family Poaceae; genus Poa; species Poa pratensis. The sequence goes on from CAMZMU010000081.1 coordinate 32,084,441, forward strand.
CATGACATGGGGCTGGCCTCGCAAACGAGATCCTCTGCAGTACTTCCCTCTGACTTTGGGTCACTGACGTGTGGGGCCCACCACATGCGGGACCCACACATCAGTGACCCAAAGTCAGAGGGAAGTACTGCACCAAAGTCAGAGGATCCTTTTCCTGGCCTCGCGAGTCCGTGTAAGCCTGGCTCCCGTTCGCCAGCCGCAGTGGCGAGCCGGGTGCATCTCCGGCGAGCTGGCTCATCAGCTCCCACCGCGTATTGTTCATGCTGGACATGTCGGCGACGTACATGTTGGCTTTGGGGTTGGAGCTATTATCAAAAGTGTACCAGCTGGGAATGAGGTCGGCGATGAAGAAGAAGGACTCGTTGGAGTAGCGCAGGAAGCAGGCGGGGTAGGTTGCGGTGGCCATCCTGCTGCCCGGGCACACCTGCTCTATGCCGGCGGCGGCCCCCTCGAGGCAGCTTTTGCACTGGGCCAAGGTGTGGTCGGCGTAGCACATGGTGAGGCCGTAGACCATGTCGGGCGCCTCGCCACCGTAGAGGTGTTGAAGCCGCGGTTGTTCAATGCACCCTGCGGGAGGTTAGCCGTGAGGCGGGCGAGGTTCACCTGGTACGGGTCAGCAATGGTGTAGTTGTTCCTGGTTGAGCAGCTTGGCCCAAAGGTCGTGTCTCCAATAGACTGTCCGCCCAAAGACGAAGCTCCGGCGAGCAGGAGGAGGATACGAAGGTACCTTGAAACCATGGCCGGTGTAGATGTGGAAATGGGTGTGAGGTTTCGGTTGTTCAGCTCATACTACATGCTTTAATTAATATTCTTCCAGGCGTGAGAGCTAATATAGATGCTACGAATCTTCAACCAAAAGCCAGTTAATTGTCGCGTATAGCATATTTTCTCTTTTCCAAAAAGAAAATCTCGACGCAGATGCGGTGGCTACTCTCGTCAATTGTCGCGTATAGCATATTTTCTCGTGTAAAAACAATTCCAACCATGACAAGCACCGATATTTTACGAGTTAACTCCGGTTCCCTTGCACTACCCGACTACCCCCACTGGCCCCATTCCTCCAATCACATTACTATACGCCAGTCTCTTGTCTCTTGTCCCTTCTCATTCTTTCTGCGTCATTGACTATTGCCTTTTGGATTTGGCAACACACTATAGTTGTTCCGGGTAGCCTTCATGCCTTGCAAAATTAGGCATATTCTTTTGGAATTTTCTTGTAAGCTCTAGAAATAGATGGAAACAAGGATAGAACACGCACTGGTGTTTGAGCTTGGTGTTGGTCCATTTGGACAAGTAGAAATAATCTTGTTTTAAACAAAGACAAGTGGTACCAATTTCTTGAAAGTTACCTGTCTGGCTGCGCACTGAATTCAGTTATGGTATTTCTTTTTCCCGTAGTATCAGCATGAGACTATGCTTACTGGGTGCAACTGGCTGCTCACGGATGCCCATGAATTCTACAGCCAGGCCACTTGACATGATACTAGCGGACTTCAGAATGGATAGTTGTTTTATACTCCCTCCGTTACTGAATGTAGGGTGTATAGTTTTCTGCACTAATATTAAGACATGAGTATTTTGTATACAATGGACTCATTTTTTTTCTGGGAAAAATCACGAGAGATGAGTTCTTAATAGGCACAAAATGAATACAATCCGTTAAATCCCTCTTTTGAGACTAGGTCTCATTTTTTTATGGGTCAAATTGTACATAAATAGCAAATACACCTTATATTATGGATTTTTCTTCAAAAAACTATACACCTTACATCTTTTCTTTCCGATGGTTGATATTTGTTTCAACTTTATGTGATCATTAAAATTATAATAATCACATTTCTTAAGCTTCGTAATAGAAAATGGATGTGGTGCATCTATTGGAGCAGAGGATGGGGTCATATTCCCCTTTTCGTTACTACATATCTTTTAGGATGACAAAGGAGTGTATATATGCTGCAATGTCTACTCTATTATTGTTGAGAGATTTCCCCGGGAATAGAGAGAGGGGCGATTTTTCTTCGTAGATTTGGATGGGAGTATTTGGAAACATGAGAGGCCAATTTCGTGGGCTGCAAAGTTGATATTGGATGGAAATATGCATTTTACATTCATTACTTTGCCCGTTTGGTGCTTTTTGCTGTTGCCAAGTGTTGTTCCCCGTATTGGATTTTTTAAATTTCACCACTTTAATTAATTTTCCACATTGTTAATGCTTCTTGTACAAGACATGATGAATTTAGCTGTGAATTGTAGTCTGATAGTGAATTCTCTAGGAGCCGGGAGCGTGGGTCCGGTACAAACTGGAGCGGTTTACCATTCCAAGACTCTTGTCCTATGTGCGCGTTTGGTAGCCTGCATCGATTCGGCCCGATGACGGGCCTGCCCCTGGAAGGCCAGGTCTGGGCGATGCAGGCTCTGGGCCTGGTTGTGCAAGCTGTTTGGTGGCTGCATCGCACTGCAGGGCACCCAGCTGCACACCGTTTGGTTGCCTCCTTTTTCCATTTCTGGCTCTCCACATGAAAGACACGTTGTTTGGTTGACAGCAATGTTTCCATGTGTGTCACAGAAATTTGGTCCCCTCACCACATTCAAAATTGGTGAGGTTACTAGCACACACAATCAAAGAGAAGCACAAGAACATCACACAGAAGATGCACTTAATTAACACCTACTTACATATATAGTAGCAGATAATTAACACCTACTTAGTTTTTAATCAGATGCATCCATGCCACCTGATAAGTTAACAACAGCCAGGGGTGCACACCCCTGGCCCAAAATGAGAGGGTTCGAACAACATCCCAACTTAGTTTTGGATCAGGTGCATCCCATGCCACCTGATTAGTTACCAACAGCCAAAATGAGGGTTCATACTACTACCCTACAAACCACTACATCTTCTACTTCATGTAATGCCAGGAGATCATCACATTGGATGGAACTCACACTGAAACACCTTCTGAGTGGAGGTGCCGTGCTGGAAGACCTTGATGTCGAAGCCTCCATCGTGGTACTTGAACACCACGACGTCCCCAATGTCCAGCCCTTCTCTCTGGAAAACTCCCTCCAGCCCTTGAAGAGGACTAGATCATCCTCGAACCACTGAAGCTGGATGAAATACTCACAGCACTTGGACCAGCGGATTGGGATGGAGGCCCTGGGATTAGCCTGAGACTTGGACGGCTTGACAATGAGCTTGTTCAGTTGGACCAGAAGGGGCTTCAGTTCAGGAGGGAGGACGATGGCCCTCAAGTCAGAGTAGCTGAGCTCGACATAGAAGCGTCGTGGCCCCATGTACGCTTCTTCATTTCCCAGACGTGGAGGTCGCCTAAAGTCTTCTGGCCATTGGAGTTCTTCCGCTCCAGCTCCTGGACAACGTCTTCCAGCCCTTGCACAACAGCCCTACAACTTCAGTGTTGTGGTAGATGACGTCCTGAAGTTCTTCAGGAGGAGTAGGCGTCATCTCGCACATAGCCTCCCAGGTCTGCCAAAATATAAGCACACTGGTCAGTCAGGTAGATCATTGCAGGCAAATGAGCAATGATCTACAAAGGGTGCAAAGATGATGTGCAAGCATGAATTGGGCAAAGGTGAATGTGCAAGCATGAATTGGGCCTGGGTGAATTTGCAAACATGAATTGGGCAAAGGTGAATGTGCAATCATGAAAGGCATCATCTACACCAAAGATGAACTGTGTACAAACATGCCAACATCAACAGGATGAATGACAACATTCAGTTGTGTACAAATCCATGCCAACATCAAAAGGATGAATGGCAACATTCAGTTGTGTACAAATCCATGCCAACATCAAACGATGAATGGCAACATTCAGTTGTGTACAAATCATGCCAACATCAAAGGATGAATGGCAACATTCAGTTGTGTACAAATCCATGCCAACATCAACAGGATGAATGGCAACATTCAGTTGTGTACAAATCCATGCCAACATCAGCAGGATGAATGGCAACATTCATGTGTGTACAAATCCATGCCAACATCATGAGCTTCATCTAGTGTGCAAGCATCCATGGCAACATCAATAGGAATGAGAAAACCCTACTGGATGTGCACAATTATTAGTGCGATTGCGGATTGAGAAAACCCTACTGGATGTAGTAGATCTATTGAACATGCAATCGACTATGAGAAAACCCTAAGCATGCGAAATGGGGAAGAAAGCTCACCATCGGAGCCCGCATAGGGTCCTTGCCCTTCCTCTTCCTCGAGTTCAGCGTTGCCGAAGACGATGCGGCCGAGGCCAGAGCTGCAGACGCCAGCGTTGGAGATGACGAAGGCGGAGGGGAGATGACGGCGGCTCGCATCCCAGATCCGGGTCCCGGGGGAGACGGCGGAGATGGAGCGTAACGCGCCCTAGGAGGAAAACCAGGCGGCGGCTCGAGAGGCTGGGTCCGTGCGGCCGCCTGCGCCGCCAGCATCGCCGACCTCCGAATGGCGTCCCCACCGCCGGCATTCGAGCTTGAAGGTGAAGCCGCCCGGACGGCGGCGCAGGTGTGCACCGGCCGCTACCGGGGATGGGCGATTGAGTGAAGGCAGACGGGCGGGGTCAGTCTGCGCCGCCGCGCTGCGACCTGTCCCCGCCTCGTACTCCTTCACGGCGCGCGCGAACGTCGGCGATGGTGGCGGACGGGCGACGCCGGCTCGATCCATGCAGGGCGGAGGCGGCGGAGGAGGGGCACCGGCCATCGGTCTCCTCGGTCGCCTCAGTGTCAGACTGATGGGACGTGAGAGGGCGGTTGGGTGGTAAGGGGAACGAGTGAGAGGAGAGAGAGAGTGGGGCGGCTATTGATGGGCGTGTCCCGCCCTTCTCCACGCGTGCAACTGCTGGGCAGTTTCCGTGGACGCGACGCTCGCCAGGGCCTGGCTCCACTGGCACGGTCGATTCGACCGTGCGCGCTGGGCCTGGCCCGAGGCTGCTTTGCGAATCGTGCCGGCCTGGCCCGGAAGAGAATGCAGGCATCCAAACACGGCGCGCTCGCGGCTGGCGGGCCAGGTCTGGCCTGCTGTAGGCTACGAAACGCGCCCTATATCTCTCCGAAAGAATGTTATTATGCATAATTTATTTTGCGTGAACACAGTTTGTTTACGGACCATATCTTCTTCCTCCAACGGTGACATAAATTCTCCTATCAATTCCAAAAGAAAGTTCTTTCCTGATGACTGCGTGCGCTCGAGAATAATGTACTTATTTAATTATGTTACTACATAATATGGACGTTATGAGTGCCATGTTCGTCACGGCTGGTGGTAGAGTTTTAGGCAGCATATAGTACGAACACACATGTAGCATTCGTGACATCGTCTTCCGACGACTGACTCGTTGGTGCTACCGTGCTAGTCGTCCAATGGCCAATGATTGGACATGGTTCGGTTATGTGGACACCATGTAGCAGATCGAGCTAGATATATACGTGAGACCATCACAGATTGACAAAGACTCCCATATGTTCTACATGCGTGCAAAATTTCGTGTTAAAATAACATTGGTGGTGCTATGTGCAAAAATAACAAATTTAGTGACCAGAATGGGATTAAAAAATATCATTTTTGATCACTTATTTTGTTTTTTCGCACAAAGAACCACACATATCTTTTCATCACAAAACTTGACACGGATGTAAAACATTCATACATGTTCATCTCTAATTTGTTTAAATTTTTTGAAATCTTTACTATTTTGTTCAATTTTTTAATTCTAACATGAGCTTATGACCTCAGGAGGCAAAACACCACTCTCAAGTTTGACAGCATCACTAACTATATGAAAGATGGTCACTTTAGCGAGTTCTCAGCCCCCCCACCCCCCCACGCACTGTAGAAGTAGCACTGTTCGCTGCCACAGCGTTCAGCAGTGCCGCGGTGGGCCCCACCTGTCAGCCACACGACGCACCGGCATTTTGCAAAAAGAGACACGCGAGCCCAGAATTTGCTCCGCTACCCCCAACTTTTGCACGTAGAAGGACCAATATGCAATTTCTGAAAAACTCCAGGGACCTCACTTAAAAAAGGCCCGCCAGACCCCCCTCTCCTTCTCTCTCCCCCGCGCCTCCGGAAGTCGCCGCCGGCCGCCGCGCTCGCTGCCGCCGATCCGGCCTTCCTCGCTCAAATCGCCGTCCACGACGAGGTGCGCCGTCGCGTCCTCTCTCTACTCGCCGAAGATCGCTCGCCGGGACGCCGCTGTGCCGCCGGAATCGTCCGCGCCGCGCCCCCGTCCGCCGCCGCATTTCCACGACGCCGGCGACTCTCCAGCAACGCATAATCGGCGGCGCAGCCACCTAAGGGCAGCTCACGCCCGCGCGCATCCGACGCGATCTGCCGCGCGTCCCAGCTCGCGCTGGATCGACGCCGGCGACGTCCACGCCGCCGCCGCGGAGCTCGGCCACTGGTGACGTCACTCTGACGTCACCGTGGGCCTGGGATGGGTACATGGGCTGATGCTGGGCTGGGCCGCCTCCTGCACGGCTGGCTCGGATTTTTTCCCCAAAATTTTTGCAGCTTTTCAAATCCACCTCTAAATAAATTCATACCAGTTTGCAAAAAAATGTAAAAAACAACATAGCCATTTCAAATACTTCGTAACCTTTCCAAATTATTCCAAATTACAAACATAATGGTGAAAACCAAAATATCCATTAGAAATACATTGTAATCTTTTTAAACTTATTACGGATCTTATAATTTATACAATAAAAAGAAATTTACAACTTTGTTTTTACCCCAGATAAAATCCACAAAAATAATATCAGCAATAACTTATTTGCGAACTAAAAAAAATTGAACAAAAAAACAAAATCTAAAATTGAACATGCTTCAAATAATTTAAAACACTTTATATAAATTTGTGTACGGTATTCAAACAATTTTCGAATACTACTAAATCTTGCAAAAGCAGTGTCTTTAACTATGTCCACCAGAACAATATGCAAATTATATCAGAATAATCACAATTAAAATGCTAACTATTTATGACATGCGATCAAATTTGAAATTGGGATATTCCAAACTTTCAAATTTCTACCAAATCTGAGCCTCTTACAGCTGCAAAAAAAAAAAATCGAATCTGAAAAACTTCCCAACTTGAACGAATTTGGAAATCTAAACAATTTTTACCCGCAAGAATTCAGGTGAACTTTATTTTTTTTGTTAAAACCGAAATAATCATTCCACATACATTGTAACCTTTTCAACAAAATATATTTGCAATTCATATTTCAACAACCTCTCAAAAAAAGGTATTTGAAATTTATCAAATGGACACGGCAATAAATACCCACCGACAAAATATAAGAAATATTATCATAGTGCTAGGGAAATAATGTTAACTATTTTCGGCAAAACAAACAAATTTGAATATTTCAATAATTATAGTAACAATGATTACATATGGACAAACAAAATATGACACATTTGTTGAGATGAATTAGTCATGATTTGTCATAAATTGGTATTTTGTTTCCTAATTAAAGGCAGAGTGCAATTAAATATATTAAATACTTCAAAATATACAACCATGTTCAAGGAAAAAAAACTGCCAACTATTTATGCTAAAATGCAAACATAATTTGTGGACAAAAAAAAGTTCGAATATTTTGAACCGCTGATCATTTACAAAAATTCCAAATGAACTTCCCTAAGTATGTGGAGCTGAATTTAACAAATGCTCACACAGTACATGTCCTCTAATTATGGACTCAATTTGAATATTTCAATTTAGAAAATATTTGGAAATAAGCAAACTGACTTCCTCAAAATATGAAATTCAGGTGCGGTTCTTCAAATTATAGATTAACTAATTGCCGGAAAAAACGCACAATCAGTAGTTTAAAAAATAGCCATAAAAAATATAAACAAATTATCGAAATGACCAAAAATATATACTACCTACTTGCGACAATATACAAACATTTTTCAACATTTCAACTTACCAAACATTCCGACAAAACCTAAATGCATTCCTTCTAAATAAATGGATTTGAATTAAAAAAAATACTTATATAGTGTATTTCTCCTGATTAAGTAGATTAATTGAATATCTATGTCAAACTACAAACACACTTGAACATTTAAATTTGCTAAAGAAAATTGGAGTTACTCCGGACAACAAATTACGACGAATTTTAACATTTCAAATCACAACGTTCCGGATGGGGTCTACTAAATGATAGAATATAAGATCTGTTTATATTTAATTTCAACATATATTTTTTTATGAGCCACAAAAGATAAAAGAAATATGAAATATTCCAAGTTTTGTTTAAACAAAAGAAAAAGATAAAAAAAAGAAGTACTGTTTATGCAACATTCCAATTCCTTAAACAAATGATAATGGAGTCATTTTTTTACAATACTCTGAATGCTTCACAACTCGCTTAATAATGGCGTCATTTATTTAAAAACTACAAGTATTGTTCCACTTTATAATAACAAAATAAAAAACATGTTTGCAAGCTGCAATTTGTTCAACATTTGAGCAAATATTCCGATATTCCATAAAATAAAACCAAAATGCTCACAAAAAATAACCATAGTATGCTGATAACAAATACCAAATTTATTTCAACATTTCAATTTGGCCAACATTTCGACACCACACGAACAAACTTTCCTCAAATGTGGAATCAAATTCAAATGGATTGTTCTGATTTCAATTAAATATTGATGTCGAAATACAAACATGTTTGAGCATTTCAAACCTTCAAATATTTGAATATTGTACACAATATATGAGAAATGCACACAAAAAATGCTACCTATTCATAACAAAACAAACAAATGTTTCAACACTCCAATTTAGCCAACATTTTGGTCAACAAAAAAATATTGCACAAAAAAAATCACCAAGGGCGTGGCGTCAAATGCTACCTATTCATAACAAAACAAACAGATGTTTCAACACTCCAATTTAGCCAACATTTTAGTTAACAAAAAAAAATATTGCACAAAAAAAATCACCAAGGGCGTGGCGTGACGCCACGCCAAAATTCAACTAGTATACTATAGGAAACAGGACGTTCACCAAGTGTCTGGCAATTTGCCGTGAGTGTTTAGGCCATCAAGAATACACGGAAAATCTAAGAAAAATCTCATGGCAAAACAATGCTCACGGCAAATCCATAAAAAACTCATGGCTAAATATTGCACTAGGTAAATTGGTGGAGACATGTTGTTATCAAGGTTCAATTAAGCGCTAGGCGCTAATTGAACGTTTTGTCTAAGCGCATCTTTAATCGTAGTTGAGCGTTAACGTTTTGCTCCGCTAAATTTCTAAGCGAGCTTATTAATCATGTTTTTATAACCTTGGCCGTTATACACCGCGGTTTGCCGTGAACCTTCTGTTTGGCTCTCGGCAAAGAAGAAAACACAGAATGAAAGAAGGCGTTTCGGGTCATAAGTCTAGATGCACCCATCATGTAAAAAAACTCTAAATAAAAATTCGGACATACATCAGAACATTTTACGTTAGCACAAAAAGTTTCGCAAAGAAAAGACATTTTTTGTGACATGTGCAAAAAAGACAAAAAATGTCTCGTACAAAGTCATTTTGATGCATCCGGATTTGTCTTTATTTTGCACAGCCCCGCAAAAATATCGTTTCTTCACGAAACTCTTGCACAGCCCGCAAAAAATATATTTTCTTCACGAAACTCTTTGTGCTAATATAAAATGTTCTGATGTATATCCAAAAAATTTAATTAGAATTTTTTGATATTTTGAAAAATGATTTTCATACAATAGGTGCATCTACACCTATGACCCAAGGGATAGATGGAAGGCGGAGTTTTGAGTAGTAGGTGCAGATGAACCTATTATGTAATTTTTTTATGTTTTTTCAAAATGTTAAAAAATTATAGAAAAAACTCAGATACACATTAGAATATTTTGTGTCAGCACAAAAAAAATTCGTGGAGAAAAAACATTTTTTGCGACGTGTGGAAAAAAGACAAAAAAATGTCTTGTATAAAACCATTTTGGAGTATCCGGATTTCTCTTTTTTGCACAGGTCACAATTTTTTCTTCACGTGGCTTTTTGTGCTAGCATAAAATGTATTGAATATATCCGAAATTTTTACACCCTTCAGGAAGGAAAGATGTCACCCGAAGGTGGCACCACGTCGGTGTCGGACGAACCGACAAGGATTTCTCTCGAAAAACCCCATCCACCACCCCGGACGATCGGTAGCACAGGAGCCCCGCGAGGACAAGCCTCGACACCACCAGACTAGCCGGCCAGCAACATGCGCCTAAACGATCCCGAAGCCACAATCATCGTCTCACAGAAGTAGCCGCCACGAGATCTGCAAGAAGGAGGTGAGGAGAAGTATGAACCGTGGTCAGTAGTACCGGACGGGAGGGAACAACCTCCACCGCCGAGGACGGTAGTCGACCGGACGCGGCGGCCGAGCATACCAGTTCCCGTCAGGTCCGGCCGGGCCCAGCAGGCCCATAAAGCCCCCACGGGCACACCAATCCTAATAGGTCCAATCGGGCCCATAACGGGCCTGTGAAGCTCGCCGCCACGCTATAACAAGGTCGCCCGCTGTCGCCACTGCCCCTGTATTCTCAACCTCGCCTCCAACTGCAGAAAGGATCTCAGGTCGACCCGGCCCGCTCGACCCAGATAGGGCCCGACGGGCCTAGATCTGGGCAGTAGGGCACAACCGGCGCCGCACACCGCTGGACCTCGTCACCGCCGCTACGCTGCCCCGCAGCCCTGCACATGCCGCCGCCGTGATGCCACCTCCCGACCGGAGCTGGACCGTCGCCGCAAGAGGAGCACGCCGCTAGGAAAGGGAATCCCGCCTCCAACGGAACCTGGCGCGGGGAGAGACAAACCGCCGCCACCGGCGCCAGCCGGGCAACGCCCTGGCAGCCCTGCCGGCGGCGACAACGAGGGAGAGTGGAGATGGAGGGGCGAGGCGAGGGAGAGTAGGAACGGCGTGTAGCCACCACGGGGGGCGACGGTCGCGCAAGGGGGATAGAGGTTAGGTCGAGTCGATCCTCCAACCATCACTTTTGTGGTGAATAAGCTTAATTTGATGAAATATGTTTGAAATTTGGCTACCCGCAACCACTTCATACTAGGAAGCAAACATAGGGAAACCATCAAAAATTGGCTACCACCAGCCACATGAGGGATAGCCGCCAAACTAAACACATCCTTAGTTTCAATGGAAACGACCTGATGGTTTGTTGATGAAGAGGGGGGTGTCTCGGGAATCCCCAAACTTAGACGCTTCAAATTTCTTAGATATTTTTAGGGGTTCCTTGGGCATTCTCAAGTTTGAGTTTTTACCTCTTCTTGATCTTCTTTCATCATCCTCTCCCATGAAACTTAAAAACTTCATTCACACAAAACTCTACCAAATTTTTATTAGAAAAATTAATACCATTTTTATTTAATCTACTCAGGTTGTAGGTATACATTGCATGAATTCAATTTAGTATTAGCTACTGTATACTAACTTCTTGGAGAGTATCCCCCCCCCCCCCCCCCCCCACCCCAAAAAAAAACCATCTCAAAGCATGAAAGTATAAGCACAAACATAGATAAAGACAACAATCTACGAAACATAAAAGTCAACAAAAATAAATAGCAAATAAATAATTCTGTAACTCCAAACGGAGTGTTTAAGATAGAATCTGAAAGCTAACAAACATAGCTTTCATAATTTCTTTTGGATGGATATAAGGTTTTGTAAATAAACTACAATTTAAAAGTACATGTCATAAAATATGTTTTTGAACAACAAGCAGATATGTAACTTTCAGGCACTACGTGCTACTCTTGGCACATAAACAAAAATAAAAACAAAATACAAATAAGCCTCGGTCGCACTCGAACAGTTGGAGGCTGCGTCACACAGGTTCACTTCGAAAAACAAATAAAGCCTTTGTCGCTCTTGAACACTCGGGGGTTGCGCCGCACAGGTTCACTCAAAACAAAAATACTTTGGCCGCACTCAAACACTCGGGGGCTGTGCCGCACAGGTTCAACAAGAAACAACATAAAAAGACCTTGGCCGCACTCGAACATTCGGAGGTTGCGCCGCACTGGTTACTCCAACTCGAAACAAAATAGACAAAGGGTGTGTTTGGTTCAGCTGGGGATTTTTAAAAAAGCTGTTGTGAATTGTGAGTTGTGAAAAAGCTGCTGTGGGCTGAGAACTGTGGCAAAGCTGAAAGTCGTTTGGCTGAAACAACCATGAATTTTGTGCGAATTATCGTAATGCCAACTTCTCGCCATAGTTCGCCTATTTCCAGCAAGGCCACATAGGCCTTGCCTCCGGCCACCTCCACTTCGGGCCGTACCTCACCAGAGCATCGCCGGAGTTGGCCGGAACCTTACATGAGTTGGCCGGAACCTCGCCGGAGTTAGCCGGAACCTCGCACGAGTTTGCCGGACCACCGCGCCTCGCCGGAGCATAGCCGGAGTTGGCCGGAACCTCACCGGAGATTGCCGGACCGCCGCGCCTCGCCGAAGTTGGTCCAAACCTCGCCGGAGATCATCAGAACCACCCTAAAACCTCACGGAACCTCATCAGAGCTATTCGGACTTCGTCAGAGCTGCCCGGACCTCGCCCAAACCCTTCGAGACTATCTTATACAAACATCAGGCTTATAGAAAATTGAAGTTTATACAAATCAACACACCCATCACGTCAAGCATCTTGCTCGATCCACAAACCACAGTCTGTGCCTCCTTTAGCTAGCTAGCTCCCTAGCTTTCCTCTTAATTTTGACCGGCTAGCTATAATCAGTTAGAAACAAAAGCGATTGTCTCGGTCGTGGTTAATTTGATACACTGAAACTGAAATTGATGCATCGGATTTGGTTTATTTGGACCGGCTAGCTACCATCGGCTCTCCCTGCATTCGAGCACCTCACGGCTATAATCAGAGAACGTAATTTCTATCTGTGTTCTTCCAGGCGGCGGACGGGCAGTCAGGCAGAGGACTTTGTGTTCTCACTTCGAGGAGCAGATCTTGAGGACGGATGGCTTCCAGAGATCCAGTCCAGCGCCGGAACCAAATCCATGGACACTGACGCCTCCATTCACCACGAGGAGAGGATCTTGAGGCGGCGGCGAGAAGGCCTGCGTGGCCGCGGGCACAAGTATTGGCGGGGCAGCGCGATTTCTGTCTGAGGACGTCGGACTCGTGCAGGGACGGTGAGGGGAGGGTCGCCAATTCAGGTCGCGGTCTAAGAGCATCACTAGCAGTGTCCTCAAAACGGCAACCTGCAAAACAATTTTAGGGGTCGGGTTTTGCGTGTTCTTGCGCGAGAAATGGGGCCGCGAAGAACAGAGCCCTCAAACCAACCTGCAAATCTGAAATTCAACATCCAAATTTTCGCGGGAACAAAGTTCATCATACTGATAGATGTTCTACAGATCGATTCAGCATCCAAACCTGCTACAGATCGATTTCAACGTTGTATCTACACAAAATGCAAACCTTAGAACTACACGTCGCCGCCGAAACCCTAGAACTACACAAAATTTGCTCCTCACCGGAGCCACGGGCGCGGCGGCGACGCAGCGGTGGAGGATCTTCACTCCTCGTCGGAGTCGAGGTTGATGACGGGCGGGAGCTGGCTGATGATCAGCGTCTGCTCCATGAGGACCTCGTCGAGCTCCTCGTCGCGCTTGATCTTGGCGGCGAACTCCGCCGCCTCGTTCTGGGACCGCAGCAGCGTCGCCGCCAGCGTGCGCTCGAGTTGATCGTCGGGGATGAAGTCCTCCGGCCCGAGCGTGACGCCGTAGTGCTCGGGGTCGTAGCCCGCCGGCGGAGGAGGGCCTGGCGCGGCGGACGAGCTGCTGGCGCCCGCGGAGGAGCTGCTGGCGCCCGCGGAGAGGAGCTGCTCGCGACGGCGCCGGTCGATCTCCCGCTCCCGCGCCCCGGAGCCGGTCAAACTCCGGCAAGTCGCAGCGCACCGGCCCGCCCCCGTACCTCCATGCGCCGCGCTTCCGTGCGCCGTCACTGCGGACGATCTGCGGCCGCTTCGCGTCGGAGTAGTCTCCGCCGAAACGGTCGTCGCCGGGGAGCGGCGCATCTCGTTCCCGCTTCGGCGCCATGGCGGGAGGTGGCTGCGCGGGGGCGCTCGAGGCGCGGCCGGGCGCGGGGTTCGGCGGCGGGGCGCGGCCGCTCGCGGGAGGGGCCATGGCGGCGGGGTTCGGCCGGCGGCGGCGCAGGGAAGGAGGAGGGCTCGAGGCGGTTGGGGAATTTTTCCCTCCCGCGACGCGTCGTTGACCAGAATGCAGGGCCCTGCGTTTTTGCCTCTCGACCCGTGTTTGTGCAGGTTGGGATGGAGTTTGAGGGCTGGGCCTTCAAATTTTTTTGCGGGTTTACGGGTTTGAGGGCTCTGTTCCGCGCCAACTTTCGGCCTCAACCCTCAAAAAACAGTTAATTTGAGGGTTTGACCAGAATGAGGGCACTGCTAGTGATGCTCTAAGGGAGGTTCTGCGTGCAGCTTGAGGGAGATGGAGGAGGTGGAGCAGTGGTGGAGGACGGCCTTCCATTGGCGGACCGGCCGGAGGAGCGCGACGGTGGGAATCCTATCGCCGTGCGCGGCCTTCTTTCTCTAGTCGATGTGTGCCGCAGAGGGAAATTGCTTCGTTGCTCGCGAAGAGGGAGAAAAGAAAAGGCTGAACCGGTACGACTTACTGGTGGCAGTGGGTAATTTTTCACCAAAATATGATTCTCACCGCGATGAAAGCAGGGGTCAACCTGCTGCAAAAATTAGACTAGGAGAAGCATCTGCCTTTGGATAATCAGCTGCGTAAATTAACCCCTTTGGTTCAACTTCTGCTTCTTCACCACGGAAGTTGGTTTTGAAAGCTGCACCAACTACACTCGAATATTCGGGGGTTGCGCCGCACAAGTCACATTACTCAACGCATGTAGATCGCACCCGAACATTCGGAGGCTGCGACCCTACGATCAAACAATTATTGTCTTCGACAAACAAGTCACAAATTTACACTCGGGGGCTGCCCCCCATAGACATATATTGTTCATTTACAACTTCGCTCAACGAGCATACAAGTTACACCTTCTAATCTACAGGCTCATCGTTAGGACCCACGTCCAACGGACCTACAAGACGCTCTGTCTGCCTCTGAACCTGGTCGATAACCTTCCTCGCCCAGCCAAGAGTATCTGCATAATGATCTTGCATAGGCAAACCCTCGGTATTGCTTTCAAAATTGAAGTGCGGACGGTGGAGTCGCACATAAGCAAAGGCAATATTCGCCACGCTAACAAGTTCAACGCGCAGCATTTTTTGGATCGCCTTTCCTTCACGGAATTTCATCAGCAAGGCGGGTATACCTTGGGGTTGCTCATTATGCGGGAACAGAGATCGATGCACCCGAGATAGGGTAGCCCTGCAGGACTCCAACATCAAGCCGGTGCGCGAAGCACGATCTAGCAAGACGGCGAGCACCCGACCTTTCGTTCGGTCAGACCAGAAGTACTGAGCACCGAATCCGAGCCAGTCGCAGCTCCGTCCAGGCGCTCTTCTATGCGGGCCTTCTCGGCTCTCCAGTCTGTGCAGACACCTGCATTGGCGCAACGAAGAAACAACATAAGACGCAGTCGAAGGAAAAGTCACTCACAGCTGAGCATTCTTTCGGGTGCACTGACATTCTAGCTGTCGATTGATTATATCCAGCTCTCCAATCAAGTAATTCTCCCGCTCGGACGAGGGTGCAGGCCTCGACTTCCGCACCTCTAGTTCACTCCGAGCACTCTTCAGCTCCTTCTCCAACTTCGCAATTCGTGTCTTCATGTACATCATGACGACCTCATCATTTCTGCTCCGAGCGGCCGGAGGAGGCTACGTGCTCACGGAGGGAGAATCATCAGGAGCATCAGGTGCCTCGGCTGCCCAAAAGCAAATTCATCAACATGAGACGGCTGAATACAAAGAACCAACACAAGCAACACACTCGGGGGCTAGGCCCGACAGAACATTCAAACAACTATGGACTGTAAGGCCACAAGCGGACATATATTGATAATCGAGTGGCATGGGTTCATTACAAGGCAAATGAAACACGGAAGCTAAAGCTACAGCCTACAACGTCGACTCCGACTTGGACCTAGCCGTGCGGGCAGCGACTTCCACAGCACGCCGCTCCATCATGGCCACCATGTCCTCCGCCAGTCGCGCCGCTGTTTCCTTCACCGAGCTCAGGGGGCAATTCTTCCATCGGGTCTCCGCGGAAAGTCAGCTACGACCTTCTCGAAGTCACCCACAATACCATGACCCAACAACAACTTGAATGTGGACTCCGAGCCATGTACTGTTTGGGCGCGAGTGAAGTCCGTCGTGGTGGAAGATCCCGAGACACATACCATCAACAGTCGCGGGTGGCGCCTCCCGCAGAAAGATGTTCTTGTGCACCGCAACAAGAGCACCAGTCGATTTGGCGAGCGCATCCTTCGCATGAGCGCACATGGCGTTGAACGCGCTGACGGCCTGGTCCAGCAGGACGTTGTCACTAGTCGCCACCGCAGATGGCGCTACCCCAAAGGCATCTGCGCACAACACAATTCAAGTACGAGTTCAAACGAATTGGAAGATCAAGCTTCAAGCAAACAACACTTGGGAATAAGGTCTTACCTCCCAAAACATGGGCCAGTGCTAGCAAGCGCTCAATCTGTGTCTTCTCGCGCTGCAGGATGGCATCCTCTCGGCCCTTGGCTTCCTTCAGCTTCCGCTCAGCATCAAGGCTTTGGGCTTCGAGTCTCTTCTCCAGCTCTCGCACCCGAGACACAGCGTCACCTGCAGGAATCATGGAGTTTTTAACCGAAACTGCGGCTTAAGTGGAAGATAACCAAACAAAAACCAAAACGTCACTTATGCTCAGACTACTCTAGAGCAGCGTGAAGGTGGTCCCTCTCCTCCTCCATCCGGACATAGGCTGCACCCGATTCCAGGAGGCCGCGGCAGAAGGGCTACAAGACACAATAAAATTCATGACTTTGAGCCTATGCCCAACTATACTATTTGCACATAGCCTCGGGGGCTACTCCCATCAGGAGCGCTGTCGCGCACCCGATAATCTCGAAGACCAGAAGACACTTACGTGCTCATGCAGCGACACATCACCTGAAGAAGATAGAGCGTGCGCTTCCGGAGTCGGCGGAGCCGAAGGCTTCACGACTTTATTAGCGTCCGCCGGAGCCGCCACAAGCACAACCTCTAGCAGGGTCAGCTGCGACTCTGCACCACTCGGAGCCGGTCCGCTCCAGGACAGGCGGAGGAGACACACCCGTGCCATGCCCAGCGCTACACATCAAGATTTCAACTCATGCAATCGCACAACAAGAACGACAGAGATCTTAACAACTACAAAGGTGCTTACCTTATTTCCTTGTCTTCATCGACGAGGGAGTCGAAGTCAAAACAACCACCAAACTTTGATGTAACACCAGCCTTGGTGGGAGGCGCTGGGATGCGCTGTGTTCAGAGGAACAACCTCCATCGGGTCCTTCACACTTGGCGACGAGGAACCCGAATCGTCATCGTCTTCCACCTCCATCCTCTGGGACGGCGAGTCCTCTGCAACAGCCTTCGCCTTGTCCCACCGTTGACGCTTGAGCGGCTGCTCATCTTCATAATCCTGCTCCGTCTCCTCCACCTCCTCTTCGTGTGAGGTGCTCGCGGAGGGAATGGAGAAATCCTCGTCGGCTGGCTCAACCTCAGGAAATTCCACCTCAAAAGTCGTTCCATTCTCGGGCAGAGGTGGAAGACAAGTTAGAATCGGGTGGCCCTGCTAAAGCAATCACAACTGCTTAGCACAACAGCGACATGAAGAAAATACAAACAAAAAGCAAGTCGAATCTCACCTCAGGCAGTGGGTTCTCAACCCCTAATGGCTTCACTGGGCAGTCGACGTTGCAGGCCTCGGTGGCCTTGAAGCTGGTCACAGACCGCACCACGTTTTCGACTTCCTTCGACCGCTCCTCCTTTGTCAGGCGAGAGGAGTCATTCGCGCCCTGGAACTCCCACAACGGGTGGTCTCGAAGGCGTAGCGGCTGCACGCGCCTCTTCAGAAAAGTGGCAATAAGGTGGACGCCTGTCACCTCTTTGCCCGTAGTCTTCATCAGCTCAGATATCGTCTTTAGCAAGGGCGCCACTTCCACCATGTCCGCACTCCACAACATGTGCACCCTAGCGTTCGATTTCCTCAGAGGCTTGTTAGCCACGAACTCGGGGAAGCCCTCCTGCTCGATGCGGACGTAGAACCATTTCTTCCGCCAGCCTTGGGCGGACTCGACCTGCTTCAGCGCGAAGTAGGAAGTGTCATCACGAACCTGGATGCCGAAGCCGCCAAGTGGATAGGTGCCACCAGCACCTGCATTCCTCTTGCCGTTGAAGATGGTCTTCCACAAGCCCCAATCCGGGTGCACTTCCAGGAAGCACTCGCACAAGATGACAAAGCAGGCAATGTGGAGGACGCCGTTCGGGGTCAGATCGTGTATCTGCACCCCGTACGCATACAACAATCCACGAACAAAGTCGTGGAGGGGAAGGAGAACCCCGAGTCAAGAAATCGGCGAAGCACACACGCTCGCCAGGCTGAGGTTGCGGGAATACCTCCTTCTCGGGGGCACGCGTGGCCAACTGGTCCACCGGCGGCAGCAGCCCGTCCTCCCGGAATTCGTCCAGGTGGCGCTCCTTGATGGACGACTTGACCCAGTCGCCAGGGATCTTCTTCAACGTGCCCACATCCGCGACATCAACAACGGCGGCGGCGCTCACCGCACTACTCCCTCTCTTGGCCTTCGTCGTAGCAGCGCTGGCGGCAGTGGAGCTCGCCGCAGTCCCCACCTTCTTCGCGCCTGCCTTCTTCATGGCTAGTGGCTAACGGTGGGCGCGTGGATGAAGCTTGGGCAAAAGCAGCAATGGCAGAGCGGTGCAAGGAGGAAGACGAAGCACGAAGACGAAGTGGCAAGAATGGGGATAGAGATCAATCTCCCCCGCCGCGGTGAAATAAATATACCGTGGTGCAGCCAAATCTCAACCGTTCAAACGGCATAAGCCGCAACGGCCTGCATCCAACTCTCCACGTGGCAGCCACGGAGAGCAACTGTCGCAGGTCACGCCGCCGACTATGCGCGAGAAACGAGGAAGCCATCATCACGTTCCAAAATTTTCGCGCCGTGCGGTCAAATCAGAACTGAAACGGCTTCGCTCCCGGTCAACACTGACACTAGGACCACAGTGTCGCATCCCATCAGCGGCAGCGCAAGCAAAAATCGTCATGCATGACGTCATCTTCAAAAGTTGGATAATCATTCGAGTCAAGCTCATGATAACTTGCAAAACAAAGCCAACAGGCTATCGAGTCCCCTCAACGGACTCTCGCGTCACTCGTCTGTGACGCATATCCGCACAGAACTTCAAACAGTAGGCCAACAGGCTGAAGGGACTCCTTTATCTGTCGAGTCCCCACATCATTCTTTTTTTTTGAACCTAAAAACTGTGAGGCAAGAGCCCCACAGCCACTTTATTCCATCACCAAAAGGTATTTACAAAGTATTTACAAACAGGAGAAAGAAAACCGAAAAAACTTACAACTTACAAGCATCAGGAAACAAAATATACACAAGCAAAAACCTAAGGGAGGTTAGCAATCCAAGCCATGAGAGCACTGTGGTGCTTCTTCTTAATCCTATAACCAAGAAGCGTGATATCATGTATAAACCTTGCTTTCCAGCTGGAAAATGAATGCCTCATTCACTCCCATCGGGAGCGTGTTAAAAAAAATCCGTTCGACTAGGACGGTGCAGGTTAATCGAGATTAACCTCAATTTCAAGCAATTCAGCTTAATCTCGGGGGCTACTCCCATCGGGAACGCTGTCGCGCACCCGATAACACAAGACCATTGGACCATCGAGTCCCAAAGCTACTCAGCCTCATACAAAGCATACAACGACAGCAGTCGCAAAACATTCTATTTCCGAGATGCGTCCGCCGCATATGATCCTCGGATGCTGCACTCACGGTGCAAAGATAAGACCCGCCGATCAGTCGAGCTAGCCACGGTTCGCACCCACTGCGTTCACCCTGTAATTCCCATGCTAGCAGGCGTGAAGAAAATCCTGACGGACTCGTTGGGTACTCAATTTATCATAATGCAGTTCGACTTCTGTAAGACTTCCGCGGCCTGAGTCGAAACTGACCAGTTATTTCCAGGCTCGAGCCCGGGGGACTCGAGCTTGAGGAAGGCTAGCCAGGTTTTTGCCCAAGTGTATTTAACTGGCCCCGATCCGTCGAGTGAGCCAGGCCTGCTATGTCATCATCCCTAGAACATGTCGACTGGACAACAAAACATGAGCATAAACAACGGTCGATGCATCGCCGACTCAAAACAAAACATCTTACAGCAGGTAAAAGACGACATTGCACTCGGAGATGAGTCCTTACCCGATTCTTCAACTCGACCAAGCACTCGGGGGCTACTGATGTGGGCCTACCTATCGGGTGCCCCACCATGAAGATACCTAGTGCACGCAAGGACTAGGGCCCAACTGGCGGCCTAATAGGAGACAACGCTCAAGGCCCATGAAGGGGTGATGTCTACGCACGCTTCTATTCTTGTAGACAGTGTTGGGCCTCAAGTGCAGAGGTTTGTAGAACAACATCAAGTTTCCCTTCAGTGAATAACCCAAGGTATATCGAACTCAGGGAGGTAAAGGTCAAAGATATCCCTCTCAAGCAACCCTGCAATTAAGATACAAGAAGTCTCTTATGTCCCCAACACACCCAATACACTTGTCAGGTGTATAGGTGCACTAGTTCGGCGAAGAGATATTAAAATACAAGTGATATGGATGATTATAAGTGGTAATTGCAATCTGAAATAAAAATGGCAGCAAAGCAAACATGTAGCAGAACTGGTTGTAACCGTGTTCAATGCTTGGAAACAAGGCCTAGGGATCATACTTTCACTAGTGGACACTCTCAACAATAATAATATAATTGAATACATAGATACTTCCTCTTCACTCTGCTACCCCGAACTACTCTCCCGTTGGATAACGAACACCAATCCACTGCGTAGGTCTGCAAAAGCACGCCTCAAGTCTGTATTCCACCTCTGGGGCACCCCACGCTGTCACTATGAGCGCCCCAAATTAGTACTAAACAAACACCACAATATCATAGAGACATCCAACACAAAGAATAACTCATGGCAAGTATTCGCATAAACTTTAATCCAAAGAGTCACACACGATGCGCACACTGTCAACTTCGCACCGTGGGACAAAGGTGACTCCGGAGTTTACATTAATAAAACCACTTGAGTAGCATATTCATAAGATTAAGAAGAGTAACATCTATGGATTCAACTAGATTACAAAGCTCATGATCACATAAAGATCACACCATGGGAGAGAGAGATAAACCACATAGCTACCGTACGAGCCCTCAGCCCGAGGGAAACTACTCCCTCCTCATCATGGGAGGCAGCAACAGCGATGATGGAGGCGGTGGCGTCTATGGAGATGGCTCCGGGGGCACTTCCCCATCCCGGCAGGGTGCCGAAATAGAGACTTATGTCCCCTAAATTAGGGTTTCAGATGGCGGCGGAGCTGGGAGTCGTATCTGGGAGAATCATCCTCGTCTTTAGGGTTTTCCAGACAAGAGGAATAAATAGGCGAAAGGGCGGCGTCAGCGGGCACCCGAGGGGCCCACACCACCCCTCGGCGCGGCAGCACTGTAGCTGGCGCCGAGCCCTGGTGTGGCTGCCTCGTGGCTCAGCTCCGTCTCCCTTTGGACTCCGTGGACGTGTCGGAGAAATAGGGACCTCCGTTGATTTTCGTCCAATTCCGAGAATATTTCCTTAATAGCTTTTCTGAAATACAAAAACATCAGAAAACATGAACTGGCACTGTGGCATCTTGTTAATAGGTTAGTCCCAGAAAATGTATAAAAATGATATGAAGTGTAATTAAAACATGTAACAATTGGTATAATATCAGCATGGAACATAAAAAATTATAGATACGTTTGAAACATATCAAGCATCCCCAAGCTTAGTTCCTACTCGTCCTCAGTAGGTAAACGATAAAACAAAATAATTTTTGAAGTGACATGCTACCATCATAATCTTGATCAAATAGTATTGTAAAGCACATGTAAATGAATAGTGATCCAAGTCAATGGTCTATAGTTTGCTACCAAATAAATAATGAGTAAACACTGAATCATACAAGCAATTTTTCATGAATAGTACTTTGGAGACATTGCATCCACAGGTTTACATAAGAGTTAACTCAAAAAACAATAGATTCTAGTAAAAGGTATTTAACCAACACAAAGGAAGATTTAAGTTTCAGCATTTGCTTCAACTTCAACATATTTATCTCATGGATATTGTCAATACAAAACAGTATAATAAATCCAATATATAGCATATAACAATTGTTGTAGCAAAGTTGACACTAGTGTTTGCTTGTGGAAGATAGAAAGAAGTAGGAAAACTGACTCAACATAAAAGTAAAAGAAAGGCCCTTCGCAGAGGGAAGCAAGGATTAAATCATGTGCTAGAGCTTTTTAAGGTTTTGAAATCATATAGAGAGTAAAAACATAATTTTGAGTGGTGTATGCTAATTGTCAACGAATGGCAGCGGATGAAAATAGTATTCCCCCTGTCAAGCAGACTTTTAAGAGCGGCTCCCACGAAGGACGTTATTTCTACCAGTAAGGCAGATCATCCCTCTTTCTCTTTTGTTTACACATGCAGATGTTTCACTGAGTATTCAGTTGACAAAATGTGAAGAGATTAAGCGGTTAAATTTGAAATTAATTGGGACTGGGCACCCCGTTGCCAGCTCTTTTTCAAAATTAGTAGATAAGCGGATGTATATGCTAGTCTGAAGGTAAAGTCTGTTTGACAAGTGGAATAAAGAATAACCCACTACTTCCTCATGAGCTGGTAAACATTGACACAAATAAGGAGTAATAACAATTTTGAATAGTTTAAAGGTAGCACAAGAAAAATTTACTTGGAGTGGAGAAAATACCACATATGTAGTTATGGTGGACGCAGATGGCATGGATTTTGTCTCAAGGATTTGGATGCACAAGAACATTCCCTCTCAGTACAGAGTTTAGGCTAGCAAGGTTATATAAGCAAACACAGACTATCAACCGGTACACCAAGACTTATATGACAACATATTATAAAGATTATAAGACTCCACACTGTCTTCCTTGTTAACCAAACCCTTTTACTAAAAAATATCTAGACCTTAGAATTACCACTCATGCAAACCAAATTTCAACAAGCTTTACGGTAGTTCTTCACTAATGGGCTTTACTTACATGATACAAAAGTTTAATCATGACCTACTTGTTAACTCAAAACAATTGACAAGTATCAAATTATCCAAGTTAGTGATCTACAAGAGTATTAAGTCTTTTCCATTATACCATTTACCACATGCAACATTTTCTGTTCCAACCAAACACCATCAATTTATTTTAATAACTCTCCAAACAAGTATAAGTGAACAAGAGAGTACTTTCTTTAAAAGAACTAATAGCTCTGACAAGAGATACATGAAAACAAGAGCTAAAAGCTTAACAACGCTAGATATGAATACTCAACAAGTATAAGTGAAGAATAGGATATTCTCATGAAAAAGCGGAGCGTGTCTCTCTCCATCAAGAATGCTAGGATCCAATCAAGTTGAGATCAGAAAATAAAAATAACATACTGAAAATAAAACACACAGACGCTCCAAGAACAGCACATATGATGTGAAAGAATTAAAATATTTTCACTAGAGATGACCTGATAATTTTGACGATGAAGAAGGGGATGCCTTAGCTTAGACGCTTGAGTCTTCTTGAAATATGCTGGGGAGATCCATGGGAGCCTCCCAAGCTTAAGCTCTTCACTCTTCTTCATCCTATTATATCACTCTTCCCTCTTGACCCTTGAAAACTTCCGCCACACCAAACTCAAAGTAAATCTCATTAGAGGTTAGTGCATCAATCAAAAACTCAATGTTCTGTAAGGACGCAATATGACCATTACTTTAAACATTAACTAATGTCACTATGTTATGTGAAGCTCTTCCACCAAAAAAGAATTCCACCCAACACTAGTAAAAGAGAGAATGCAAAATAAAAGACATAATCTGTCTAAAACAGAACAGTCCGCAAAGACGATTTTTCGAGGCACTTACGTTGCTCAGATCGAAAAGCTTTGAACTAACGAAAGATGCGTACATACATCAGGATTACGCACAAAAAATTGCAGATTTAAATCACATTTCTATGAATTTAGGAATTTCGTACAGTGAACAGCAAAATCTATTTCTGCGCAGCAATCAAAATTAGCACCATCTTATCATTAGAGACTCTTCTTGGCACAACAATACGAAAAAGTAAAGATAAAAGGAGTTGCTACAGAAGTAAACAAACCTTGACTCAATAAAAAGAAAATTGCAGAAGAAAAAACAACATGGGTTGTCTCCCACAAGCGCTTTTCTTTAAAGCTTTTTAGCTAGGCATGATAATTTTGATGTTTGCATATGTATAAGAGTTGAATATAAGAGAGCATCAAAAAGCAAATATCAAACACATTTAAGTCTGACCCACTTCCTATGCAAAGGAATCTTGTAAGAAAATAAATCAATGAAGCACAAAGTGACTAGCATAGGAAGGCAAAACAAGTGGAACATCAAAACTTTCAACATAAAGATAGGAGACTTAATATTATTGTGATATATGAATCCATGTCTCCCTCTCTCATAATGACCAGTAGGTCTCAAAGCAAGCAGAAAATAAAGGCAACACAAGATAAATCTCAAAACTTTATCATAAAGAGAGGAAATTTAATAACATCAAGATTTCTTGACCATATTTTCCTCTCTCAAAATAATTTTCAGTAGCATCATGAACAAAATTAACAATGTAGCTATCACATAAAGCATTCTTATCATGATCCACATGCATAAAAGTATCATTACTCTCCACATAAGCATAATCATTTTATTAGTAATAGTGGGAGTAAAACTATCACAACCATCATTGTAATCATCATAAATTGCAGGCATAGTATAATCATAATAAACTTTATCCTCCATAGTAGGTGGCACCAAAATACCACTATCATTATAATCATCATAAATTGGAGGCAAAGTATCATCAAAGAAAAATTTTCTCCTCAAAACTTGGGGGACTGAAAATATCATATTCATCAAAACCAGCTTCCCCAAGCTTAGACTTTCCATAGCATTAGCAATAATGGTGTTCAAAGAATTTATAGTAATAACATTGCTACCATCATGCAAGTAATTTTCCATAGGTTTTTTAATTTTCTCTTCAAACACATCATGTCCTAACTCAAGATAAATTTCATAAAGATCTCTATTTTTTGTTGTTTTCCATTAAGCCTAACTAGTGAAATAAAAACAAGAAACAAAAAGATATAACTGCAGAATCTAAAGAATAGCTTCGAGCACTCACACGCCGGCAACAGTGCTAGGAAATAGCTTAGTAGACGGAGGATGTGAGTATCTTTTACCTTACCTCCCCGGCAACGCGCAGAAAATAGCTTGATGTCTACGCACGCTTCTATTCTTGTAGATAGTGTTGGGCCTCCAAGTGCAGAGGTTTGTAGAACAGCAGCAAGTTTCCCTTAAGTGAATAACCCAAGGTATATCGAACTCAGGGAGATAGAGGTCAAAAATATCCCTCTCAAGCAACCCTGCAATTAAGATACAAGAAGTCTCTTGTGTCCCCAACACACCCAATACACTTGTCAGGTGTATAGGTGCACTAGTTCGGCGAAGAGATATTAAAATACAAGTGATATGGATGATTATAAGTGGAAAATGCAATCTGAAATAAAAATGGCAGCGAGCAAACATGTAGCAGAACTGGTTATAAATGGCGTTCAATGCTTGGAAACAAGGCCTAGGGATCATACTTTCACTAGTGGACACTCTCAACAATAATAATATAATTGAATACATAGATACTTCCTCTTCACTCTGCTACCCCGAACTACTCTCCCGTTAGATAACGAACACCAATCCAATGCGTAGGGCTGTAAAAGCACGCCTCAAGTCTGTATTCCACCTCTGGGGCACCACACGCTGTCACTATGAGCACCCCAAATTAGTACTAAACAAACGCCACAATATCATACAGACATCCAACACAAAGAACAACTCATGGCCAGTATTCGCATAAACTTTAATCAAAAGAGTCACACACGGTGCGCACACTGTCAACTTCGCACCGTGGGACAAAGGTGACTCTGGAGTTTACATTAATAAAACCACTTGAGTAGCATATCATAAGATTAAGAAGAGTAACTGATGCATGTAAAATGCATACATGAACTTTACATTTTATTACATGTTATTCCATGTTATTTGCATCATATAAGAGTTATATTCATGATTTATATTAAGTTTTGGGGATAATTAACAACTCCCCCCATTTTTCTGGAATTAACCTTGCGCTGTCAGAAAACCCCTTTTTCTATGTTTTGATGTTTCAGGGACCCAAACGACGTCCAATGACCTGAAACTTTACGGGGATCATTTTTTTGGAAGGAACGAAACGTAGGCGCAAAGGAATCGAAGAAACGGAGACAATAAGGCAGAAAGGGGTGGGCCAACACGGCCAGATTCCCTGACCGCGTGGGGTCCCCCATCCTGGCCCTCGGGCCTCCGCTGCCGTCGATCTTTCTTCCCGAAGCTTCGTCTTGACCTAAAAATGACTATATATAGACCCTCAGAGCTTTCGCGAAAGGGAGCGCCGCCGAAACACAGAAACAACGAAACAGAGACCTGGAGCTGAAGATTGGAGGGGGAAAACTCCGGCGGGGCGCTGCCGGCATGGTCTCCTTCCCCTCCAACAACATCTCCACCGACACCATGATGAAGAGGGAGTAGTCCACCCCTGGACTATGGGTTTGTGGAAGTAACTTATGTATCTCTCCTCTCTATGAGCTTCACTAATTAGTACCGTATGAGCTGCTGACACTAGTACAGAACGACACATCGGAAATGGGCCAAAAACCCCTTCGGCAACAAAGAAAGGGTCCGTGTCCCCGACCCTGTCACTGATGTGAAGGCCTTGATTGGTAATGGAGGCAAAAAACCGTCACCGATGAGGCCTAAGTTGGCTACGGTTGCCGACCAATCTCCGTTTCCGATGTATCGGTGCATCAGTAACGGAGATTCTATTTTACTCGTTTGCATTGAGATTTGTTCAGAAGCCTACAGCAGCAATGCGGTTGCCAATTGACATTTAAAATTTCACAGCAGAAGCACAAAAAGGCTAACAAATTCATTCATTCATAAGGTATAACAAATGTCACCGATACATTGCATCACAAGACAACCAATTACTTATCTTCATTGTCATGCCTCTCTAAATCTATCATTGACATGTATAGCTAAATCTATCTATGTCATGCCTCTCTAAACTTATCCTTGTCATTTCCAACTTAATTTATCTTCATGACTTGCTGTTAGAGTTCATGAATTCAATCTTCTTCTTGGACGGTGTCGCCAAAATATAATCAACTCGCCGCTTTGTCCCCGACCTTGTATTTAGCTCATTTAAATGAGCTAAATGGATCAGCACCATTCTCTGCACATAGTGCAATAAGCGAGTGCTGATGTACTGAAGGTGCCTCTTTTGTAAAGTGGTCACTGAAATGCAAAGAGAGAATATATGACTCCATGTTAGCTCACTATACATCTAGCATAAAGGACATACAACACAAAAGGATGCATAAGACAGAATAACAAACTTACAAATCCATTGCATAGTTGTTGTGTACCAACAATTATGCCGAACGACAAGCGCACCTTGGCTAAGGACCTGACTTTTTATGCAGTGTCACCGAAATGTACATCTGTTTTGCAAAGGAGATAAGTCAGCCATGAGTTTCATACACTACCGATTTGTGCTAGTTATGTTCTTTTCGAGCGACACTACGTAGTCGTCCTCAGTGGCGGAGCTAGAACATATTGAACCAGGATGCACACATGTTACCACAATACATTTAAAACAATTTTTAGGGGTGCATACGTGATGAAAAATTGCTAATTTACAAAGAAAAATTCCTTCTCCCGGTGTCCTGTGCACCCGGCTGGCTCAAGGTGGATCCGCCAGTGGTCGTCTTCATTGTCCTCGGATGTATTACAACCCTTGTTCTAGTTCTGTTCATGAGTGTCCTATGGAAGAAAACCTAAGCAGAACAATGACAACAACCCTACTTCGTCGGCACGATGGCCGGTCACAAATAGATGTATTACCTTTGGATCTGGCGGCGGGAGTACGTAGTCGTCCTCGTCATCCTTGGATCGACAGACCATGCGCCCTCCAGCTACAGATCAGGCGACGAGATCTGCCCGGGTGGAGCAAAGAATGGGTACGCGCTGCCATGGTCGGAGGAGAGGAAGATGCGCGCCGATACAGTCGGAGGGAGGGAGATGCGCGCCGCCATGGTCGGAGGAGAAGAAGATGCGCATCGCCACGGTCGGAGGGAGGGAGATGCGCGCCGCCACGGTCGGAGGGAGGGAGATGCGCGCCGCCACGGTCGGAGGGAGGGAGATGCGCGCCGACACAGTGGAGCTAAGATCTGGTGCTGCGTGGAGGCGCCGCCACACTTTGAGAGTGAGGCTGAGAGTGAGAGCGATAGAGTTTAGGGCTGTGTGAAGGCCGCATTTATAGCAAAGTAGAACATCGGAAACGGAGGGTATAAATAACCGTTTCCTTTGATTTTTTCACTGACACACTGGGCTTATACTGATCTCTACTAGTATTGAAGTTGAAGAACATAAAAATAAATAACTATAACTACTCCTCGGCCTCCGCCTTCTCCTGCTCGTATGCGAGGAGAGCCGCGTAGTCGTCCGTGTCGTCGCGCGGCTCCTCGCCGACGATGTCATCGCCTCCCGTGCGCCCCTCCCACATCTCGTCGTCGTCGTAGGCAGGATCGTCGCGCAGCTCTGGCGGCTCTGAAGCAGCTCAACTCTTTCCGGCGGCATAGGCACCGACGCGCGGTTGAGGTGCCAGCCACCGGGTAGCTGAACCTTTGACCATGGCACTGGCCTCCTATATTGCCAGTGCCGCTCCGCGACGGCCTGCCCGACGATGACGCGGTTCCATCCAGGCGACCGCGGACGAGCGTCTCTCCGCCGCGGCGAGCGTCTGCGGTCGCGGGAGCCCGAGGATCCCGCGTCCTCTTCCGGCGGCATAGGCACCCTCCTGTGGTTGACGCGCTAGCCAGCGGGGAGGCTAACATTTGACCAGGGCACTGGCCTCCTATATTGCCAGTGCCTCTGCGCGACGGCCTCCGGCACGACGACGCGGTTCCAATTCAGCGAAAGCGGGAAACTGCTGCGGCGAACGCCCGAGGAGTTGCTAGGAGTATCCATGGCTGCGGCGAAGTGGCGTACTGAGATAGCAGGGAGATCGTGGGTTTTTAAGGAGTAGTGGGCGGTGCCGCGGCGTCACTACGCCACTACACCATAGCAGTTACTCCGCTCGCATCGAATTCGACGAAGATGGAACGTGTCCACATTGCACGCGGACACACAAAAATCTCCGTTGCTATAGAGGCACATATCGGAAACGGAGCCAGAATTATGACCGTTGCCAATAATATGGGTAACGGAGTTAATACTTTCTCCGTTACCTATGTTGACGGGCCAGCCACGGCCCAGGTCAGGTTTGTACGCACTGGCCGCGCGGAAAGCGCGATTCTCCGTCGCCTAACGCCTGTCGTTTCCATAGAGGGGTATCCGATGTGTCGTTCTGTACTAGTGTGAACATGATTACGGTCATCTATGTAATTCCTTTATGGTGGATCTTTATTATGAGTTAATACATGTTTGAGATTGCAATTGTTTTGTTTCAGTTATGAAAGTAGATGCATATTATGTACCCCATTCTTATTTACTTGTCATGATCAAGCATGTTTATGAGAGCATGTGAGGGGGAACGTGTGCATTAGTTGGAGTAACGGGGAGTGACTAGTGCAGTGAACGTGAGAGAAAGTTCTGCGATCCATTTGGGTTTTCTACCTTACTTTGTTGCCTCACTAGGGATAAACAAAAATACCATGCTACCGGAGAGTGGATGTGACCTTGGCCACTATCTCCATGACTAGATCTAGCATGTTCTTATTTTAATTTCATGTCATTGAACTTATTGCTATGCTCTGATTTATCTTAATTACTAAGGTGTTATGATTTAGTTCGCATCTTGGTGGAGCATAAGAGAGAACAACTTATACTTGAGATCTCTATGTTAGGACGTGATGCCCATATTATTAATAACTTGTCAACCCATGTCTTGCCATCTTACATGTTAATTTTAGTGTTCCATTGTCTACCACGTTATCAAGAGAGAGTACATTTGTGAAACCATGAACCCCGGTCCATTTTTAATCATAAGATACACCTTTCGAACACTTTTATCATCACTTTTGTTTGCTGCCATTATTAAATCCGAAAATACAAAAACACTTTTACATTTTGCATTCATCATAAAAAACCCAAAAATATCATTTATCATTACTACCATCATCCTTGCATATTTATTTTACCATCATTGCATATTTACTTATTGTTTGCATTGCATATTATTTTATTATCATTCTCACACATTGTGCTTGACAATCACTTGGTGAGGTTGATGGCACAAAACAATCTATCTATTATATAATTAAAACACAAGACAATCGACGGCCAGGATTAATCCGTTTTAAGTTAGATCGGATGAAAGGACAAGATTAAAACGCCTGGATCTTACTTCGGATGGAAAAAACACTTTGTATTAGATATGGACTCTTATCTCTACCAAAAATACGTGGGTACACGATTCTCTTTTTCCATATATATTGCACGTGATTGGTTTTGCTTCGTGATTGGTTTTGCTTCGGTAGGATCAATCAAGCACGGTAGCTATTTCGATCCGCAGGTGTACGACATACAAATAGTACGACGCGTGCAGCAGCAATCACAATGCATTAACGTTGTGCGGATCTGAAGAAGGCAGCTAGCGATCGATGAGCTCGAAGCGACGACGACGTCGATCTCGGTGTGGTGAAGCTAGCTCTAGGTGTGGCAAGGATGCTGACGTTCGCACAAGGTACCATGAATCTACGTCAAGCTTTTCGACGAGTCGGTCCAGCGAATTGGCGATATTAATCTGGTGTAAAGCCAGTACTGATGAAGGCAACCACACACGTTTGGATGATGGCGATACGAAACAGGCAAACACAAGTGGTACGCCCAGCGGCAGTAAAGAATTTGCTGATCGATCATGCCACCGCAGTCTGAATCAGTGCTAGCTTCAAAAAGGCAACGCCGGCCGGCCGGCGGCGTCCCTCTGCTACATCCAGAACCAAGCAGCTCCCCACGCATCAATTTGTTTTTGTTTTTAATCTACGTACCTGTTTGTGGGCATGCCATGGGAGATGAAGTTGCTCTCCGCCAATCAAGAAAGATAATACCAGGCGGCCGGAGGCTTGCTTCGTCATATTCAGCTTGCTAGGCCTAGATCATGGTGACGATCAGGACATATATAATAGCCGAAATCTTACCTGCTTCCAATTTTTCGAGTGATTCAGCTGGTACATGGTAAAGAAAAGAGTATCTTCCTCCCCAAAGTATCTCTTCACAACATTTGGCGGAAGTTAGCGCGCTATTGCCGGCAACAAGTTTGTACAGCCTTCCACCGCAGAGCTAACGCACTTTACTCGGATCTGGGATCAATATATATCCTGATCTTAGCCAAGCAATGCATCAGTAAAACAAATGTTTTATAGTATCTACCAATCAATCTTTCATGGTCTCCTAAAGTTCTACTCTTATATCTTTCGCAGGTGCTCGACGAACGGAAATCCTAGACCTACGGATGACTTCTACGGACACGGACTTACGGACAGAATCCTCCTCGACGAAATACACACCAAAGCAATTTCCTTATTTTGTTATACCACAGATATAAGGAGGATTTAAATGAGAATTTATGCACCTGCCTTGCATCAATGACGTTGCACAATTTACATGGATCCCACTAATTCGTAATGATGTTTTTGTTTGATGGATAGAACTGTTTGCAATCAGAAGTAACAGTATGTGAGAATCAATTTAAGTGAAGGCAAGAGTGTGTGATATGTTTTTTTTATGCATGCACTGCCCGATAAGGTTCACAATTTATTATGAAAATTAGAAAACACTTGGCAATGATATTTATTAATAATTATTTTCAGATTTTAGGAGCTTTGTTTTTGCTGGAGATGATGGTGCCAAATCCAAATTAGAAGTAGTGCAAGTTAAGGATGCAGATGGCTTTATGCCAACCATTATTCCATTTATTGATACTTATAACTGATAGATTAGCACAAGAAAATGATAAAAGATATTATCTCAACAGATTTACGAATTTTTGTCGGAATTACTGTATAGCATCAAGAAGATAAAAAAACACTAACATTTTTTCCAGAGAGTTATGTCTATATTGTACAGCCTTCCACCGCAGAGCTAACGCACTTTACTCGGCTCTGGGATCAGTATATATCCTGATCTTAGCCAAGCAATGCATGCTCCAGTTTCAGATTTGAGTGTTCCCATTGACCTGGAAAAGGTTGCATTAGTAAAAAAAAATGTTTTACTCTTATATCTTTCGCAGGTGCTTGACGAACGGAAATCCTAGACCTACGGATGACTCCTACGGACACGGACTTACGGACAGAATCCTCCTCGACGAAATACACACCAAAGCAATTTCCTTATTTTGTTATACCACAGATATATACAAGGAGGATTTAAATGAGAATTTATGCACCTGCCTTGCATCAATGACGTTGCACAATTTACATGGATCCCACTATTTCGTAATGACGTTTTTGTTTGATCCATAGAACTGTTTGCAATCAGAAGTAACAGTATGTGAGAATCAATTTAAGGGAAGGCTAGAGTATGTGATATGTTTTTTATGCATGCACTGCTCGATAAGGTTCATAATTTATTATGAAAATTAGAAAACACTTGGCAATGATATTTATTAATAATTATTTTCAGATTTTAGGAGCTTTGTTTTTGCTGGAGAGGATGGTGCCAAACCCAAATTAGAAGTAGTGCAAGTTAAGGATGCAGATGGCTTTATGCCAACCATTATTCCATCTATTGATACTTATAACTGATAGATTAGCACAAGAAAATGATAAAAGAGATTATCTCAACAGATTTACGAAATTTTGTCAGAATTACTGTATAGCATCAAGAAGATAAAAAAACACACTAACATTTTTTCCAGAGAGTTATGTCTATATTTTTATCCTGAAGTTGTTATCAATGTAGACATACTTACAATGATATATTGAGAGTAGGATGAGGTTTTAAATACTTGGAGATCCCGAGTTTTAAGATCAGCCAGCTTTATCTTGGTTTGTTAGTACGGTTAACACTTGGATGCCAACACATGCACCAATTAGCAAGCACGCAAAGCATTGATGTTTTCTCCATTAGTGAATTATTTTATAATTGTATTTACTTAGGAAGAGTGCGCACATGGGGCTGCAAGAATCATGTCCATCTCTGTTCCGTGGTGCACGTTCTCACTTAGGCCTCATGTTCTTCAATATATCAATAACGAGAGTTGATTTTGTAGGGGACAAGGTTGGATTATTTTGCTCGCTCCCAGCTCTGTTTTTTAGCAACTGCCTGCAAGAGCATAGTCAACAATCCGGTGTACACAAGGTAAATTACAGAATTGATGGAAAGTGTAAGTCCGCAACTTTTTTGTTGGATTCATGGCTCCTATCTCTGTTCCTGGTGCACATTCTCACTTAGGCCTCATGTTCTTCCGTAGATATCAATAACGAGAGTTGATTTTGTAGGGGACAAAGTTAGATTATTTTGCTTGCTCCCAGCTCTGTTTTTAAGCAACACCATGCAAGAGCATAGTCATCAATACGGTGTACAAAAGGTATTTTACATAATTGAAGGACAGTGTAAGTCTGCAACTTTTTTGTTGGATTCGTGGCTCTTAAAATCACAATGCAGCTTGATATTTGCAGGTTAATAGTTCCCCAAGTGTATGCTTTTGTTATAAGATATTCCAAATTTTCAGTGCTCCCGAAAAAGTTGGTCTTATTTAGAAAGGTTTAGTTTATCATGGTTACTCAAATCTAATTAAAGAACATACTTGGAACCAGTATGTTTTTTCACATCTAATTATCATGCTTCTTCTCTACTGCTTATTTTGCACAATTAATTTTGAAAAGTTCAGGGAGCATTTATGTAACTTGCTTCTTCTGAATCTGAATCATCTTAAAGGAAAGATCTTTTAAGAAGCTGAGGAAAGTGTCTCAACGTGGCAATTCTACCTATATATGCTAGCAACATACTGCCTTCTTATTTCATATGTACTTTATTTGAATATTTATATACGTACACTTACAGAATAAATTTCTTATGATTTAATTTTTCTTCATGTATAATTTTATGGGCACAAGTCAGGTAGATTTTACTTCTTGCTTAATATTTATGTCTGATCAAAACGATAGGTATGTTGTTTATGGATCTTTAGTCAATCATCAATATACATATTTATTGGTACTAAGCCGCGGGATGATCAGAGGGACAAAGTATTATGATATTTTGTAATAAAGTGATAAAAATAATAGCATTATTTTACAGAAAATTAACATTTAAATACGGGACGTACTTCATTAGGGGACAATATTTAAAAAATGTTTTATTTTGACGTTTGCGGAGGCAAAAAAAATTTAGTGATGAAGAAGATATATTCACATATGGCAAGCAAAATTTCCGTAAATTGTTAAATGTGAAAAACATTGTGGGGAAGGCTTTCGAACTTATGATGTGTCAGGTTGCAAGACTAATTGTAGAAAAGACATGATATGATTTACGCTTTGTTTTTTTACTACAAACTTGATTTATCCAGACGACATGATAATAGGAGTTTAAGGGATACACACAAAAACAAAAGAGGCTCAATATATTTGTTTGTGGATTTATTCATCCTTACATAATGGGTTTATAAACCTTGGATATACCCTATGTATGAAAAGCAATTTGATATATTTTAGCCACCGTGTCCCATACCTTGAAACGTGGAAATCACTGGAAGCTCAACAAAGTGAGTATCATAAATCATTCTAAAATTTATATTTATATATATATTTAAAGATAATAAAAATGAGAAAAATGACAAATTAGTAATAAAATAGGTATGTTATATAAATCACTAGCCGCGCAATTGCGCGGGCCACCTAGCTAGTTTATTTTATTGCAGGTGCTCAAGAGAAGGATAAGAAGATAACACCTGAAATACTGGTTCCCCGAGAGTTCGATATTAAACCCTCGAGTCACCCCTCGTGGGGAAAACTGTCTTCCACTACTACATACACTCTGCACTTGGAGTCTCAACCTAGCCCATTTATTTTTCACGCAGGTACCACGTGAAGGGGCTAGCAACTGTTTTCTGGTGCCGTTGTGGGGTAACTACGTGAAAGGCCATCAAGACGTTTTCTGGCGCCGTTGCCGGGGAACCATAGCTGAAAGGTTTATCCAAGGATCACTCACATCAAGTCAACTTCATCACCAACTTGTGTAACAACCTAAGCTTGGGGAAGTTGCACCTACGTGAGCATCATCTTATCCATCTTTACCTACAATAATTTTATTTTGTTTTGTTCTTGTCTTGCATATCATCTTTCTATTTTGGTTTGCATATTTATATTCAGTTTTGCATTTTTGTGTTGCATTTGTTATTTCGAGTTGCATTAGTGTCATTTTACTTTCAGTTTTGCATAAAAAATTAAAAACACATAAAAACTTGTTAAAATGGAGATAGAACTAAGTTGTGTGATTACACAAACACTCCATAAGGAAACTTGAAAGCTAAATTTTATTTACTGTTTTATCTCATTATTAGTATGGCATTTATGAATCGTGCCTCGCTGCATCTTTCTTTATATGAAAGTGCTTATGCTATTGCTCATAAAGAGGTTGAAACTACTGTGTCTGAGGTACCTAAAGTGGGATTTAAAATCCCCGTTGGTCATGTTAAAAGTGTTATGAAAAATCCATTTACAGGGGATGAAACTAAGTCTGCATGTGAACATGTGGAGACAATTGAAAACATATGTGGTTTATTTAGGCTTCCTAGTATTTTTGATGATCAGGTGAAAAGGAAGCTATTATATTTGTCTTTATCTGGTAATGCTCGTATTTGGTTCAGGTCTTTGGATGAAGAAGTCACTATTGAATGGAATATTTTGAGGAAGATTTTTCTTAAGTATTTTACTCCTAAAGAAGTTTATGATAACCCATGCTATTTTGATGAAACCAATAATTCTCCTTTAGTTTTTAGTAATACTACTAGTGAACTTATTGATGATAATGAGGAGTATTGCTTAAATATGCTATATGATAGTACTCTAGATGATGGTCCTAATTTACTTGATAATTCTCCATGTTTAGTTGTTAATACTTTATGTGGGGATAAAAATGATATACTAGCTGTTTGTGAAAATACTATTACTTATGAGAGTCCTAATGTGTTCTTCAATTCTCCTAACTACACCATAGAGGAGAAGTTTGCTTATGTTGAGAAATACTTATGTGGTTTGCAATTATCTCTATACCAAATATTTGTTGCAGCCATGATATTAAACTTGATATTGATCTTAATAATTATTTTGAAAGAGGGAAGCATGCTAATGAATTTCATAATAAATTTAATGATCCTCTTTATGTGCCTAAATTACCTAAGTTGGAAGACTCTTGGTTATATGGTTGAATTTATCTCTATTACTTGCAACTATTATGAAAGAGGAGGTGATAAGTACCCTCTTTATGCTACTAATAATTATGCTGCAAGTAACTATTGTTAATATGCATTGGAAAACTTCTATTTATTGTGATTCATTCATATACAAAATGCCAATGCATAGAAAGAAAGTTAGACTTCGTTGTTATTACTTTTGTGTTTTGTTTTTCTCTCTACTAGGGTTCAACTTGAATATTATTTTGATTGGATTGATAACACCATGGATCCTGGTATTATGCATGAACACTTCCCAAGGAAGAGGGACACACCAAGGTTCAAGCTCCCTCATGAGCTACGTCCCCTTTGATTATCAAGTAAGTAAGCCTAGCTATATGGCTATAAAGAAAGCGCTTTACGGGAGGCAACCCGGTTGTTTTTGTTTGAGATTTTCTTTGAGTCCTCTTGCTGTAACAAGAGAGTAGTTTGTTAGTTTTGTTTCTGGGATTTTTAATAAAGAACCAAGTTTTACCTATTTTGGGTTTGAAAAGTTGCTATTCATTTTCGGAGAGTTTTCTGCCTGCACGAAGTCTGTGCACGGTTTGATTTTTCATTTTTTATCTGTAACTCCGATTGAGCTGTAATTTGAACTGTAGCTTCAACTTTTCATCCTCTGTACGTGTTTTTGCAGATTTTTCTGACGAGTTTAAGTAGGGTAGAAAAATGCGTTTTGCTGCTGCTGTTTTTCTGGACAGATTCTGTCTTGATATTGTTTGATGCATTCTTTGAGCTTTTTGCTTGAATCTTTTTGATTCAATTGAGTTTATGAGTAGGCATACAACATTATATACTCTCTGGACATTCATATGAATTTTTGCCTAAGGATTTTATGCAGCAAGGAACCTATTTGTTTATCACTACTAATATCACCCCACAGAAAAGAAATGGGAGAAACGGTGTTTTGAAGTTTTTTCACAGGGATTAGAGGAGCTGCACCAAGAGCTATCCAAGGATGGTGAAGACCATAAGCTTGGGGATGTCAAGACAACCCCACTGGACCAACACACTCTCGGTTTGCACACGTCTAACTTCTGTTTTTCGATCAAAGCACTTTATCGTATAAACTTGGAGCGTCTTTTTTTTTGCTTTTGTTATTTCGGTTTGTTTTTATTTTCTTAGACCACCACTATCATTTATATATGAGAGAGCTACTGGAAGTTTGGGTTGAATTATGTTGGATGCTATTAAATATATTGGGATAGGGATGTTTGAGTTGATTTTAAAAGAT
The DNA here is from genome assembly GCA_947311845.1 of Poa pratensis. NCBI lineage: Eukaryota > Viridiplantae > Streptophyta > Magnoliopsida > Poales > Poaceae > Poa > Poa pratensis. Next base: position 32,122,559 of record CAMZMU010000081.1, read on the forward strand.
ACATATAGTTGCATAATTCATGTGCTTTGAATGAATGTTAATTTGCAAGTGTGTTGTCAAGAGCTATCTTTTACCATGTTTAGATGTTGAATTTTAACTTTACTTGGTTTAACATGGATTGATTAGTTCTATGGACACTTATGCATGCATTTAGATGGTCAACTTTCTCCCTATTGCTAGCCCAAAAATTACAACAAGTAAAAAGCTTGTTTCCCAACACCTTCAACCAAAGTTTTTCCAGTGAGTCCACCATATCTACCTATTAGCTTTATGCTATTCCAAGTATGTTTATCATGTTATATTGTGTTATCTACATTTCTGAATTTAAATGCTTATGTTATTGATTGTCATGGGAAAAATTGGTTAAAAGCTCTCACGAACTTGATGCACAATTTACTTTTATTGCATTTAATAAGCATGAACCATTGTGATTAAAATTATGAAGTTGTGGGCTTGACAATTGTTTTGGTTGGGAGTTAGCCCATATGTGCTGTCACATGGCAAGCTTTCAACATTGCACTTATTTATATTTAGTTGATGTCATGTACTTTTGTTTATGGATGCCTATCATGGGTGAAATGAATGTGGATACTTAGTAAGTTCAAAGAGTTTGTATAAATGGTTAGAGAAATGCCTGGGCCGCTAATCTAAGCCATGCATCATTCATGGTGGAAATTTACAGCATAACCATAATGTTCATTCAGTGATGCACCTCATAATAAAAAGCTATACCCATAGTAAATAAAAGAGTGCTGAGATTGTTCATTGTCTGTTTGTCTTGTTGTTTTGACATGGGCTTGTTCATGTCAAGGGGCAAGAGGTACCCCAGTGCAGTTCTTGATGATACTATTATTACTTGCAATGACCTTTATTTGAATTTACTTTGTGGACCAAAGTGAGTAACACATGGTGTAGGTACTTGTATTCAAGGGACATGAGACATTCAACCAATACATTGTCAAGCACACCACTCATATTTGCTTTCACTTTAAACATTAATCATTCAAGATGCTATGATAGGGGTAATGAGAGCTCCACACCAATGACTACCACATTGCAAGCATTAACTTAAGTAGAAGTGTTTGGAAGTTAGATGAAACTTATTCATGCTTTACCTCTACTTATTTATCTATCCAAAGTGTCCACCTTTTATATTCAGTTTTCATAAGAAGTACTCTATGACCACCATAGGATGTTTTTACTTTTCATTATGCATACATTTGGTCCATAGTACTTTCTTCTATATTACACTTTGTGAATTTATCATTGAACATCTTTACATTGAGTATTTGATATCACTTCATAATTTATCTTGCATATTGTTATTCCTTTGAAGAATGAATCATTTGACTCTATGTAGCAATAGTAATCACCTTTGATATCCATTGATAGTATTAAAATGCAAAGTCCATGTTAGTTTTATCACCTTCATACTCGGGACGAGCATGGGTTAAGCTTGGGGATGTTGATGCATGTAAAATGCATACATGAACTTTACATTTTATTACATGTTATTCCATGTTATTTGCATCATATAAGGGTTATATTCATGATTTATATTGAGTTTTGGGGATAATTAACAACTCCCCATTTTTCTGGAATTAACCCTGCGCTGTCAGAAAACCCCTTTTTCTATTTTTGATGTTTCAGGGACCCAAACGACGTCCAAATGACCTGAAACTTTACGGGGATCACTTTTTTGGAAGGAACGAAACGTAGGCGCAAAGGAATCGAAGAAACGGAGACCAGAAGGCCGAAAGGGGTGGGCCCACGCGGCCAGATTCCCTGACCGCGTGGGTCCCCCATCCTGGCCCTCGGGCCTCCGCTGCCGTCGATCTTTCTTCCCGAAGCTTCGTCTTGACCTAAAAACGACTATATATAGACCCCCCAGGGCTTTCGCGAAAGGGAGCGCCGCCGAAACACAGAAACCACGAAACAGAGACCTGGAGCTGAAGATTGGAGGGGGAAAACTCCGGCGGGGCGCTGCCGGTGTGGTCTCCTTCCCCTCCAACAACATCTCCACCGACACCATGATGAAGAGGGAGTAGTCCACCCCTGGACTATGGGTTTGTGGAAGTAACTTATGTATCTCTCCTCTCTATGAGCTTCACTAATTAGTACCGTATGAGCTGCTGAACATGATTACGGTCATCTATGTAATTCCTTTGTGGTGGATCTTTATTATGAGTTAATACATGTTTGAGATTGCAATGGTTTTGTTTCAGTTATGAAAGTAGATGCATATTATGTACCCCGTTCTTATTTACTTGTCATGATCAAGCATGTTTATGAGAGCATGTGAGGGGGAACGTGTGCATTAGTTGGAGTAACGGGGGGTGGCTAGTGCAGTGAACGTGAGAGAAAGTTCTGCGATCCACTTGGGTTTTCTACCTTACTTTGTTGCCTCACTAGGGATAAACAAAAATACCATGCTACCGGAGAGTGGATGTGACCTTGGCCACTATCTCCATGACTAGATCTAGCATGTTCTTATTTTAACTTCATGTCATTGAACTTATTGCTATGCTCTGATTTATCTTAATTACTAAGGTGTTATGATTTAGTTCGCATCTTGGTGGAGCATAAGAGAGAGAACAACTTATACTTGAGATCTCTATGTTAGGACGTGATGCCCATATTATTAATAACTTGTCAAACCATGTCTTGCCATCTTACATGTTAATTTTAGTGTTCCATTGTCTACCACGTTATCAAGAGAGAGTGCATTTGTGAAACCATGAACCCCGGTCCATTTTTAATCATAAGAAACACCTTTCCAACACTTTTATCACCACTTTTGTTTGCTGCCATTATTAAATCCGAAAATACAAAAACACTTTTACATCTTGCATTCATCATAAAAAACCCAAAAATATCATTTATCATTACTACCATCATCCTTGCATATTTATTTTACCATCATTGCATATTTACTACTGTTTGCATATATTATTTTATTATCATTCTCACACCTTGTGCTTGACAACCACTTGGTGAGGTTGAGGGCACAAAACAATTTATTTTGTTGCAGGTTCTCAAGAGAAGGATAAGGAGATAACACCTGAAATACTGGTTCCCCGAGAGTTCGATATTAAACCCTCGAGTCACCCCTCGTGGGGAAAACTGTCTTCCACTACTACATACACTCTGCACTTGGAGTCTCAACCTAACCCATTTATTTTCACGCAGGTACCACGCGAAGGGGCTAGCAACTGTTTTCTGGCGCCGTTGTGGGTAACTACGTGAAAGGCCATCAAGACGTTTTCTGGCGCCGTTGCCGGGGAACCATAGCTGAAAGGTTTATCCAAGGATCACTCACATCAAGTCAACTTCATCACCAACTTGTGCAACAACCTAAGCTTGGGGAAGTTGCACCTACGTGAGCATCATCTTATCCATCTTTACCTACAATAATTTTATTTTGTTTTGTTCTTGTCTTGCTAAGGGCTCTTGCTTCAAAATTGGTCGCCTATAGCTGAGTATAGCTGAGTATCATCCTAGCCACTAAGGGCTCTTGCTTCAAAATTGGTCGCCACCTAGGCGCGACCTGCAACACCTGTATCAGAAATCGGCCGCCACCTAGGCGCGGCCGTACCTTATGTATCAGAAACGGCCGCCACCTAGGCGCGGCCGTATGTCTAAAACTGGGATCGCCGCCTACGTGCGACCCAACCCTATGTATAACACTCGGTTGCCACCAAGGCGCGACCTTATGTGTCATTATAAACAAAGCTGTTTATAGCTATATATCATTTGTTTCTTGGGGCTTTGTACCCTGAAACAGCCAACCTACTGACAACCATCAAACTTACCTTAAGTCGGATTGCAACTTGCATTATGCGTCCAAAGTACTGGGGTGTGGCGTCAATCGAGCTTGATTGCCTATCATGGCCGCTCTCGACCCTGAACACACATGTTCCTAGGAAATACTGAGTCGCGCGAGTGCCCACTTAATGAACTCAGAAAGGCCTAACTAGAGGTCAATGTACTGCTTATAGTACGGCAACACCAATTGCAATTGCTCATATCTTAACAATTGTTTCTTATCTATGACATCAAGCTACAGGTGATGATCTTCAAAACTTCCTGAGAAGAATTGAGATGATTGTCAAATCACATCAGCTCAATCCTTGGGGGCTACAACATATTGTTATCAATTTTTTGAAGATTGGTCATCATCCAGTGTTGAGGCTATTAGGCAAACCTTGACAGAGTAAGAAGCTCACGAAGTCAGATGCATTTTCAAGGCCGCCCCAAAAGTACGAGTAAACGCCAGTCCAACGTAATCATGAGTCGCAGAGCAAGGAAGCGCAAGCTAGAAAGAAAAAAGTGCAGCCTAAATGTCCAAGGAACCTTTCAAAGTCAAGAAAACATATCAAGATATTCCATGAAGTTCAGGCTACACTTGGGGGCTAATGTCGGGGGAATAATTAACCCGCGACTTATTCAAGGCCAAAACAGCGACTTCATGATCACGCTATTATTGGGCCACGTAAAGATGGGCCGATCAAGGATCGCGGCCTGCCAAAGGAAGGCTCCAGAAGGCCGGTGGTAAAACTTGCCTTGGATGACAAGCTTGCAATCGGCTTCGTGTAGAACTCTTGTAACCTAGCGAGTCTCTGTGCATATAAAGAGGACTCGCAGGACTTAGACAGGGTCAAGCTATCAAGCCCTAGAACCCTAGCTCTTACGGCGAGTTCCTAGATTGGATCGCCTCCATTGTAACACCACATATATCATATCAATACCAATCTAGGGTAGGCAGGAAGTAGGTCTTTACCTCACATTGAGGGGCCGAACCTGGGTAAATTTGTGTTCGTCCTTGTTCCTGCGATCCCAAGCTCGGAGACGATTGACTCGCGCAAATCCCACACCTACGAAGTCATCCATGACATCTGACATGACAAACCCACGACACTGACCACCCAGGACGTGACCCTCTGCTGGCTGTACAACCGGGTCGCGCCGCTGCAGGCTAGGCTCCACAAAATCTGCTTTCTGGATGGGCGCCTCGACCCCACCCGGTTGACCTGGAAGAGGTGGAAGCTAGAGTCGCTGAACGGTTGGCTCCGGCACGTCGCCAAGGAGCAGAGGGTGGTGGAGAACTGGAAATACAACAAGGCACCGTATACTTGCAGGAAGCGGGCGCCCAAGGTACGCTGTCTTTGCTTGTGCTCATGCTCTTTCTTTTATGCCTCGGCCGGCTGCTTATACGGCCGGCTGCACAGTTGTTCAAGATCCAGCTCGAGGAGGACGGACCCAATGGCCCCCAGTTCCGCCGAACATCCAATTAGATATGGATCCGCCTGGGGAGCCCCAGTCGGAGGGTGAGGAGGAGGCGGCCGAGGGCGGCGGCGAAGGCGAGGGTGACGATGACGACGTTGCCCTGGGAGACGGTGGTCGCGCCGGGGGTGATCAAGCGGATGGCGCGCCGGCTGACCAGGCGCCGCTTGGTGGTGGCGAGGCGGGCAACGCTCTGCCGCTGCTCGGGGTAAGCCGGTTGCCTCTAGCTCTGATCTTGACGAGGTCTCGAAACCTGTCGAAGTCATTGATCTCTCGGACACTGAGAGCGTTGAGAGTGTAGAGACCGCGGGGTCGACCTCGGCCCCCCGCCCGAAGAGAGCAAAGCCGGCTACTCCAACCGGCGTGGAGGGAGATGACGACGACGAGTTGCTGCTGAGGAAGCGGCCAAAAAGGGTCCCGGTCAACGTGCGCGGGTAAGTGCTTCTCGTTGCTTGATATTTCTGCTGTCTTGGCGGATGAATCATCGTGCTTCCTTCAGGGCGCCGAGGCCCTTGACTGTCGGCGGGGCCACGAAGACGGCCACTGCGCCGGCTGCGCCAGCGGACGTGGCCGTCCAGGCGGCGGAGAGCAGGAGGGCGGGCTAGGGGAGCAGCGCGAGCAGCCCCCCACGCCGGGTGCGGGAGGCCAGCCGGCGGGGGCCCAGGCCGAGGTGGTCCCGCCTTCCGGCGGAGGTGAGATCGAGAAGGCCGGTGATGCCCCGGGGGCAGCCGGGGTCGGAGCGGTGGGCGCTCCGAAGACGAGGGCCGGTGCGGCACCGTCTACGAAGAGGGCCGAGTCGGCGGTGAAGAAGAAGGCGGGGAAGCAGGCGGCGCCGGCAGTCGGCGCCGGCAGTCGGGGAGAAGGCCAAGGGCGCCGCTGCTTCTTCGCAGCGGCAGCTGGTGCCGGCTGATCCCTCCATCGCTGCTAACGCCGGGGGGACGCGGAGGCTGACCAACCCGCTGGACTTTGCCTTGGAGATCCGGAAGGAGCTGGTGGTCCAGCTCCAGGACTTCAACCGCTTCCTGGAGCTGCTTAAACCCTTGGCCTTCGCGACCGGGAGGCTCTGCAGGTACGTCTGGCCGGCCAAGGAATTCCCATTGTCCTGGCCGAGCTGGCACGTCGTCTCGCTCTCGCGCCGGCTGCGGTGCAGGAGCTGCAGGAGTCAGCCGCACGTGCGGAGCCTTGTGGGCCGTGTCGCTGCTCAAGTCCTGGTACTCGGCTGCCGACCTGGAGCTGCTCACGGTGGGCTTCCGGGATGACGACACGTACGACACTAGTAGGAAAAGGCTTATAGCCACCAGCGTACCGCTGGCGGATAACAGTTTCGTACGCTAGCGCTACGACCGCGGGCGGGCGGGTTTTCGTGTCCGCCACTGGTTCTGGACGTATCGCTGGCGGACACTAGGAACACCCACCAGCGATAGGAGTAGAAATCTGGGAGGAGGCGGCGCAAACTACCGTTGGCGGGCACAACACATGCCCGCCAGCGGTACTTAACGTACCACTGGCGGACGCAAGACAGTGCCCGCCAGCGGTAGTGTCAGCGGATGAGCTCATCCGGGGAAAAATGGAGACAGTACCGCTGGCGGGCAGAGTGCACCGTAGGCCAGCGATCGGTTTCGTACCGCTGGCGGGCACACTAGAGCGTCCGCCAGCGCTAAGTTAGCCTGTAATACAAATAAGTAGGAAAATTATATTTATGAAAACAATCTATAAATTTCCTTAGGAACCATTGCTTCCTATATCAAGACAGATCTATGTGTCGAACACGAGCACTTTATCACAAACTATGAGTTGAGAATTGACATAACTTGGTCATTTGATCGAACTGAAACTTGTAGATGTTTCTACATGATAGTGTTTTTTATGAAGAATGTTTGTGAAACTTTCATCGAAAATAAAGTTTATCAGTTCACATAGCAACTAGTACACATAAAAAGACTCTATGCAAAAAGCAACATAGATCAAATTAATATGCAAAAAGTATCACGATTACATCTTTATTTAATCTCCGGTTAAAGTTGGATCGATCGTCCTCATGCCATTTTTATTTAACTAACTTCTGCCTCGTACTAGGCCACGGGGTGCATCACGGGGAGCGCTGATCACCCAAAGAGTAGGAACCATCACAGGGTCAATACTCACATGATAAGGATTCCTTTGCATTGCCTGCCATGTATTAGTATACCTCGTATCTAACAGATGCATGTAGCGACGGACGTGCGCATCCTCCTCCCTTATACGGCGACGTACCACCTCCTCGGGGGCCGGCTCCCTCTGGAAGCTCCCTGACCCACGCGACCTCCACCAAACAAGATCCGGGTCGGCGACTTCGCCCGGATTTGTCACCAATCTACGCGTTCCGGAAGATAACTCCCAGTGCCAGCCCGGCGGAGCCCAATCCCGCACAGAGCCGTTATTGTCCAATGGGTGTCCGGCCACGGCCATCGCCAATGTATATGCCCGAGATCTAAAAACAATAGTGGGGAATTTGATCAAACACCTAAGGTACATGCAACCTATATACGGAGGGGAGGAGGGGATCAGGGAGAAAGGGGGTACCGTACACTGGCATGGGGACGGACTAGGGAGGTCCACAGAGGCGTGGAGTGGCGCCAGCGGAGGCCACGGGCGCGGAGAGGTCGTCGAGAGGCGCGGACAAGGGCGGCGGCGGCGCGGTGGTGATGCGGTACTGATAGCAAATCTGGCGTCTGCCCCTGGCCCTTTATATAAAGGAAAAACCCTAGAAGTTACCGCTGGCGGACGGCAGACGCTGTCCGCAGCGGTAACCCTCTCCTAGTCACGCAGGCCCACCGCGCACCATCCCTATCCACCCGCCGCTGCCCCCCACCCACCTAACCCTATCCATTCGCCCCCACCCATCCCATCGATCCACCCCCTGCCCCCCACCAACCGAGCCGCCCCTCCCTGCCTCCAGACCACCGACCGCTCCGGACCACCGACGCCGCCGTTCCTCGCGCGCGGCCGCTCCCCCGCACGTCTCGCCGCCGCCGTCGCGCCGTCCACGCGCCCACGCCGTCTCCGCCCGCGTCGTCCACGCGCCGTCTCTGCCCGCGCCGTCTGCGCAGCCGTGCTGCCCCTCCCTGCCTCCGGACCACCGACGCCGCCGTTCCTCGTGCGCGGCCTCTCCCCCGCACGTCACGCCGCCGCCGTCGCGCCGTCCACGCGCCCGTGCCGTCTCCGCCCACGTCGTCCACGCGTCGTCTCCACCCGCGCCATCCACGCCCGCGTCGTCCACGCGCTATCTCCGCCCGCGCCGTCCACGCCCGCGCCGTCTCCGCAGCCGCGCCGTCCCGAGGTGCTGCCCGTCTCCCTCCTCTCCCTTCTGAAGCGTTTATTTAAATTTTGAGTATGAATTTCGTGCATCTGTTCTATCTGAGGCTACGCCATGCTACAAACTAGTTTTCGGGGTCACCTGAAATTAAGATTGCGGGATGAGTTTATCCAAAATATGTTAGAGATGATTACGTACCACTGTACAATACTAGAAGTACAACGACTCTTGCTGGTTCAACGTAAGACTTTGTATAATCAACTTTCATCTTCTGAGTGTTATACTATAATCAACTTGCTGTCGCCATTGGGTACCAGTATATCTAGTTATAGATCGACTTTCAGTAGCGGAGCTATTATAGATGGACATGGAACCACCGAAGTCAACTTTGTGGAATCAAATGTTTGCAGGTACCTTTAGAGACCCTCGAGATTGTTGGAATGTTGATTAACTTCCATTCCGGCAAATTCAGGTACTCATATGTCATATTTTTAGCCAAAGTCATGCCAAAATTTCTCGTGAATTTTGGCATGACTTTGGCCAAAATGTTGTTCTGTTTTGTATTCTTATTAGGTTGTCGATGATTAAAATGTTGTTACGTTTTATCCCATTACAATTTCTGTACTGTAATTTGTTGTTTAACATTTTTTATTTACCTTGTATGTAGAGAATGCCGCCACGCCGCCGCTCTATGAGCGGGTTCATTGGCGTCCGTGGCCGCCCATCTGGCCGCTGGTCCGCGGAGATCACCGTGAACGGCCACCGTTGGTACATGGGGACTTTCCACACGGCGGAGCTTGCCGCGCGTGCATTCGACGCGGCAGCCTGGAGGTTTGGATGGCCGCGTTCCGAGCTTAACTTCCCCGACGTTCCGAACCGGGCGGAGGCTGAGTTCCTCGTGCCGCCCATGGAGATCGTCGACGTAGACGAGGTGAGGCGTAACCGCCGCGAGGGAGAGCTCGCCGCATTGCCGAGATCGACAAGTGGCGGATGGACACGCTGCGCCAGAACCGCCCCGATCTGGTGCAGGCGGAGCTGGACTTCTACGCCTCGAGGAACAAGAAGAGGCAGGCAAGCTCCGACGTCGCCGGACCCTCCAGTGCAGTGCCGCCGTGCAAGAAGACCGGCGACGATTCATCATCGAGCATGGACTCGAGCTTCTGGGATGATCTCGATGGGTCGGACGACTCATCCGACATCAGTTCATGCTGGGGTCATCTCGATGAGTAGTTTTAGGTTAAATTTCAAGTTAGGTTAAGGGATGAACTAATGCATGTTGTTTACCTTATCGAACTTTAGCTTAATTAAGTACTATGTCATGTTAGGTTAATTTGTGATGCATATATGTGTGATGAACTAATTAAGGTATCTATGTATAGCACTTTGATCATTTGTATGTGGTCGTCTATATTTCTGTTGTTTGTTTGACGCCTGTATTTGAATTTACTGTACTGTAGATACGGTTGGAATACGATTTTCAGAAAAAAGAAATTCAAAAAATTATACCGCTGGCGGCCGAGGCTGCACGCCAGCGCTGCCAAACCTCGCGCTGGCGGGCCTAAGTTCTGCCCGCCAGTGGTAACGAGCCTTACCGCTGGCGGACGGCCGCCCGCCAGCGGTAAATCGTTACCACTGGCGTAATGACCGCTGGCGGGCGCCCGCCCGGCAGCGGTAGGCCATTTCCGTCCGCCAGCGGTAGGCCTTTTCCTACTAGTGCGAGGAGCTCAAGCAGCGCCCGGACCTTCGTGATGCTGCCTACACCATCGCTAACTTCGTCGACCTTGCGGACTTCATCCCTGACAGGAAACCGGCCCAGCCGGCCAAGGACTCGGAGCCTGAGTACGCCGAGGAGGACGATGGCGACGAAGTCGAGGAGTCGGCGAAGGACTCCAAGGGGAGGGCCGCCGAAGAAACCAGCTGCTCCAGAACTGGCGACGTGGCCAGCTCCTCGAAGGCCGCCGAATGAAGACCTCGGGATGCCGGGTTGCCGCTTGTATTCTCGTAGTTTCTTGTGAACTTGTCTTATTTGCCCCCGGGATGCCGGGCGTACTTGTTTAGAACTTCTGGCACTTGTGTCGTGACTTGTGCGGAGCTTCGTCTCCTTTATTTTGTTTCTGCTCGAATTTTCTCGTAATTGCTTTTGCCTCTTTACCCTCACTAGCCCCCGAGATTCGGCTCGGCTGGCGCAGCGAGTCGAGTTGAATCTGAAGTGTCTTTGATAGTTTGCCCGGCTGCTCGGGGCAACCGGATTTTCGCGCACTAGCCCCCGAGATTCGGCCCGACTAGGTAGCCAGTTGAGTCGAATCTGGACTAGGTATCTTCGAGAGTTTGCCCGGCTGGTCGTGACAGCCGGGTTTTTGCGCACTAGCCCCCGAGATTCGGCTCGACTGGCGTAGCCAGTTGAGTCGAATCTGGACTAGGGATCTTCGAGAGTTTGCCTGGCTGGTCGTGACAGCCGGGTTTTTGCGCACTAGCCCCCGAGATTCGGCTCGACTGGCGTAGCCAGTTTAGTCGAATCTGGACTAGGTATCTTCGAGAGCTTTTGAGGCCGACAAAAAACGACACATAGAACCTTCGTTAGATCGTTAGTCCTCAAAGTCGAAAAGGTTGGCATTTTTTAGCTTTGGTTTTTATTCGATTAGGGGCCGGCTCGCCCTTGTTTTGCCGCCCGTGCCCCTTCATGTGTCTCGGCTCTGCGACCCTTGCTCTTGCCGGCTGAACTCTGCAGCCGGATCCGAAGAGAGGGCCGGCTGGCTGGGCGCACGGTACTGAGATCTTTGAGAGGCTGGACGCAGGCGAACGAGAGCGCGGTTTTTTCTATCGCGAGCCGGAGACTTTTTCTTTCTTATGGGCTTTTCGCGTGTGCCCCCTAGCCGGTTTCTGGCCAGCGTGTCAGCCGGGTTGTGGTCTGCAACCGGATCCGAGAGCAGGCGTCGGGGTCAAGCACGGTACTAAGCTAACGTAAGCGAGAATCGGTAGTCGGCTAGCCACAGCGAAGGACAAAGAAAACAACACTGAAACAACGGTAGCCCCCGAGTGTGCGCTCGGGGGTGCTAACTTTTACTCAAAAGAAACAACAGGGTGTTAGACTTCTTCTAGGAGTAGAACGGCCTGAGGAGGCTGGCGTTCCACAGGTGTTCCCCCTCCTCGTAAGGGGTAAACGGCTTGTTCTTTTTCTCCTCGCGTACGTCTGTGAGATAGTACGCGTTGTTGTGCAGCGCTCTGCTGATGATGAACGGGCCCTCCTAAGGGGAGGACAGCTTGTGGAGCCCCTTGGTGTCTTGGATCCACCGGAGCACTAGGTCTCCTTCGCGGAACGTGACCGGGTGCACTTTCCGGCTGTGGTACCGACGCAGATTCTGCTGGTATATGGCCGATCTGGACAAGGCCAGTTCTCGCGCCTCCTCGAGGAGGTCCACGCCGTCTTCGTTTGCCCGCTTGGCTTTTTTCTCGGTGTAGAGGATGGCTCGAGGGGAGTCGAACTCGATGTCAGCCGACAGGACCGCTTCTGCGCCGTAGACGAGGAAGAAGGGCGTGTAGTTCGTCGAGTGGTTGGGGGTGGTCCTGAGGCTCCAGAGTACATGCGGGAGCTCTTCGATCCAGCATCCGGGTGCTCGCTCGAGTGGGTCGACCAGCCGGGGCCGGATTCCAGTTAGGACTAGGCCGTTTGCTTTCTCCACTTGGCCGTTTGACTGGGGATGAGACACCGAGGCGAGCTCCAGCCGAATTCGCTTCTCACAGCAGAAACGCTTGAAGACGCCCTTGACGAAGTTCGTGCCGTTGTCGGTGATGATGCTATGCGGGTAGCCGTAGCGGTAGATGATGTCTTGGAAAAAGGTGATAACCGTCTGGCCGTCCCACTTCTTGACTGGCTTGGCCTCGATCCACTTGGTGAACTTGTCCACCGCTACGAGGAGGTGAGTCATGCCGCTTCGCGCCGTCTTGAAGGGACCGACCATGTCGAGCCCCCAGACGATGTATGGCCAGGTGATGGGGATGGTTTGCAGAGCTGCAGCCGGCGTGTGCTTCTGCTTGCTGAAGCGCTGGTAGCCGGTGTAGGCGTGGACCATCTGCTCGGCGTCAGCTAGAGCGGACGGCCAGTAGAACCCGTAGCGCAAAGCTTTCGATGCGATTGACCTGACGCGGCGTGGTGCCCGCATTCGCCCTTGTGGATGTCTTCTAGCAGGCGGCGCCCTTCCGCCGGCTCGACGCACCGCTGAAAAATGCCTGTCGCGCTGCGCTTGTAGAGCTCGCCGTTGATGATGGTGTATGCCTTGGAGCGTCACAGAACTTGTCGTGCTTGCACCTCCTCCTCTGGGAGTGTGCCGTGTGCGAGGAAAGGTTGCGCCCATGAGGGAACTTCGTGGATGGTGAAGACGCCGGCTAGCGCCAGCTGGGCGGCTTTTGGATCCGGCTGCGCAGCCCACGGGTGTGTCGGAGCAGCCCTCGGGTTCGCTCTGATCTTCTCGATGAGCTCGGGGACGGGTGCGGCTGGCGCCTCGTTGCTGGGTGGGTCCAAACGACGTGGTGGGGGGACAGCCCCCGAGTTTGCTTGTCGGCTAGTGGGCTTGCAACCCCCGGGATGACGATGGATTCCGAGTCGGGTGACGATGTGATGGATGGCTTGTAGACGTGCTCGAGGGAGACGCCGGGTGCTGGCAAGCTTGGCGAGCATGTCAGCCGTCTCATTGTTGGCTCTGGGCACGACGTCGAATTTGCACCCCTCAAAACATGCGCAGAGCTGCTGCATGAAGAACCGGTAGGAGGCCATGTTGGCGTCCTTGGCGTCCCAATTTCCTGAAGTTTGCTGGATCACTATATCCGAATCGCCGAAGCACAGGATGCGCTGGATGCTCATTGCCTTGGCAAGCTTGAGGCCGTGGACGAGGGCCTCGTACTCGGCGACATTGTTGGAGGCTTTGAAGTGTATCTGCACGGCGTACTCCAGCCGGTTGCCCTTGGGCGCGGTGAGGACGATTCCGGCTCCCAGGACTTCATACATCTTGGAGCCGTCGAAGTGCATCCGCCAGTGCGCGGAGTCAGGCACAGGCGGCAGGTACTGTGTTTCCGCCCAGTCGACGATGAAATCAGCGATGAGCTGGGACTTGATGGATACTCTTGGCTGGTACAGGACTGTGTGCGGGGCCAAGTCGACTGCCCACTTGGCGACTCGGCCGGTTGCGTCTTTGTTGCCGATGATGTCTCCGAGTGGAGCCGTGCTCACCACGGTGATGGCGTGCTCTTGGAAGTAGTGGCGCATCTTCTTCTCCGAGATGTGCACGCCGTACACGAGCTTCTGGTAGTGGGGGTAGTTCTGCTTCGACTGCGAGAGGACCTCGCTCACGTAGTAGACCGGCCGCTGGACCAGGTGCTCCTTGCCTTCCTCTTGGCGCTCCACCACTAGGACGATGCTGATGCACCGGTTGGTGGCGGCGATGTACATGAGCATGGGCTCCTTTGGGGCAGGCGGCGCCAGGACCGGCGCCTCGGACAGTGCCTTCTTGAGCTCGGCGAAGGCCGCGTCTGCTTCGTCCGTCCATACGAATTTGCCGGTTTTCTTCAACAGGTGGTAAAGGGGCAGGGCCTTTTCGCCCAGCCGGATGACGAACTGGCTCAGCGAGGCCAGGCAGCCGGAACTTCTGGATGTCTTTTAGCCCGGTTGGCCGTTCCATGCCCTCGATGGCGGCGATCTTGTCTGGGTTGGCCTCGATCCCTCGCACGGAGACGAGGAAACCGAGTAGCTGGCCAGCCGGTACTCCGAAAATGCACTTGGTCGGGTTAGCTTCATCTGGAACCGGCGCAAGATGGCGAAGGTTTCTCTCAGGTCGTCGACGAGGGTGCGGCGCTCTTTGGTCTTGATGACGATGTCGTCAACGTAGGCGTGGGCGTTGCGCCCGATCTGGTCGCCAGGACATTTCTGCATGCACCTCTGGTAAGTGGCGCCGGTGTTTTTAGGCCAAACGACATAACCGTGTTGCAGAATGCTCCGAAGGGCGTGATGAATGCGGTCTTCAGGTGGTCATCCGGGTGGAGCTTGATCTGGTTGTAGCCGGAATACGCGTCTAGGAAGGACAGGTAGTCGCAGCCGGCGGTGGAGTCTATGACTTGGTCGATGCGTGGCAGGGCGAAGGGATCCTTGGGGGCACACTTTGTTGAGGCTGGTGTAGTCGATGCACATGCGCCAGGTGTTGTTTTTCTTCATCACCAGGACTGGGTTGGCCAGCCAGTCCGGGTGGTACACTTCCATGATGAAGCCCGCGTCGAGTAGCCGGGCGATTTCTTCTCCGATTGATCTTCTCTTCTCCTCTCCGAAACGACGGACAGGTTGCTTCACCGGTCTAGCATCCGGCTTGACGTGTAAAGAGTGCTCAGCGAACTCCGTCGGTACACCTGGCATGTCTTTTGGAGAACATGCGAAGATGTCCCGACTCTCACGGAGGAATTCGATGAGCTCGCCTTCCTATTTGTCATTGAGGGTGTTGCCGATGGTGAGGAACTTCCCGTCCGCTTGCTTGCGTCAAGCGGAACCTGCTTGCTGTCTTTCTTGGCTTGAAACGCGTCTCGCCCGACTGCTTCTTTGCAGCCGGTACTGCCGGGTGCTCGGCCGCTACGGCGCGCCTGATCTCTTTGAACTCTTCAGCCGCTACCAGCGACTCGGCGAGCTTCGAGCCGGTCGAGGCGCATGCCATGGAGCGCTTGAAATCGCCGGCTACGGTGATGATGCCGCTCGGGCCCGGCAGCTTCATCTTCAGGTAGCCGTAGTGGGGTACGGCCATGAATTGAGCGAGAGCCGGGCGGCCCAGGATGGCGTGGTAGGGCTGTGGTGGTTCACCACCTCAAAACAGATGCTTTCACGGCGAAAATTTTCTTGTCTCTGAAGATGACGTCCAGCCGGACGGTGCCGATTGGTGTGTAGGACTACTCCGACACGATGCCGTGGAAGATCGTCCGACTGCGATTCATCCGGTCCTCGGTTATCCCCAGCTTATCGGCGGTGTCCTTGTACAGGATGTTGATGCTGCTTCCTCCGTCGAAGAGCACTCGGGAGAAGGTGACGGCGAATTCTTGCTCGGTGACGAAGGTGGGGTCCAGGAGCAAGCTGTAGCCCTCGGGATTCGGCATGATATCCGGGTGGTCGCCGAGTCCGAAGGAGATGGGCTGGTTTGCCCAGTCCATCAGCTGCTGGACGGCGGGGACGACTGCGTTCACCTCTGCGACGCGCAGCCGCTGGCTGCGCTTCTCGTTGCGCTCGATGATGGAGATGACATACGCGGCATCCTTGTTGAGGTACATGTCGCGAGATGTGCCGGCTGCGGCAACCGGCTGTCTTGGGCGCTCATTACGCTGGTTGTTGCCTATGTTGATGCCGCCTTGGGGAGGGGTGGGCCGGGTGCTGCAGGTGGCGGACCCTCTCCGCGCTGCAGACGGAGAGTCCAGCTGCAGCGCGCTGTCATATAGCTGGCTAGCTTCCCGGTGACGCTGTGGTACCAGCACGGGCCGTTCATCATGTCCTCGAACAGGTATGTTGGTTTCCCCACTGGCGGTCCTCGTATCGCCCTTCTGGCTTGTTCCACTGGCGGGGATTCCGGTTCCCACCGTCATCGCCAGCCGGTTGGCCGGCCTCGGTTGCGTTGACGGCACGGTTCTCGTACCGCCCGTCTGGCGCGCCGCTTCTCTTCCGGTTGTCTCGATCTTGATCGTCGTGGCGGTCGCGGTTGTCGCGGTTGCCTCCATTGTCCCGGATGTCGCGGTTGCCTCGGTTGTCGTTGCTGGGGACGCCTTGCTATCTTCCAGCCGGCTTTTCTTGTGGCCTGCCGGCCCCATCTATCTGCATTGGGATTCTCATAGCGGAGTCGGCCGTGACGTACTTGTCTGCTATGGTCATGAGCTCCGCCATGGACTTTGGCTCGTCTAGGAGCAGCGCGTGCTTGAGCATCGTGCCCTCCCGGCAGCCGTTGATGAAGAAGCCGACCGTCTGGATGTCGTGGACTCCCTCGCAGGTGTTGCGCAGGGTTGACCATTTCGTCAGATACTCGCGGTCGGACTCGGTTTTGCCCTGGGTGCAGCTGGCTAGCTGGCGAGGGCGAGCCGGGCGCTTGTAGGTGCTGGAGAAGTTTCTGACGAAGACCTGCTGGAAGTCCAGCCAGGAGTTGATCGAGATATCTGGGAGGCTGTTGAGCCACGTGCGAGCTGAGTCCTTCAGCATGAGCGATACATAGCGCACCGCTACGCGCTTGTTGCCGCCTGTGATGGAGACAACTATGACGTAGTTGGATAGCCTGTCCTCCGGCTTCGTGCTCCCGTTGTACTTGGGCGTGTCACGCGGGAGGGTGAAACCCCGCGGGAAAGGCTCCTTTGCGATGCGAGGTCCGAAGCACCGGTGGACCTCGCCCTCTTCTTCTTTTAGCCGGTGGGACTCCTCCAGGCTGTCGAGGCGGTTACGAGCGTCGGGGCCGAACGTCGGGCCTAGATCTCCCAACCGGTCGTGAACGCTTCCCCTGCGGGCAGCCGGCGGGTCGGGGTAGTTGTACTGGCCTTCGCCGGCAGCCGGCGCGTAGTTGTAGTTCTGGCCGCCACCGGCAGCCGGCGCGTTGAAGCGACTTGGTATGGAGTTGATGCTGCGTGTGTCGGGGGAATACTTTCTGGGTTAACCCGCGGCCCAGTGCGACTTACTTACTCGCACGGACGAAGGCCCACTTGGGAGCAAGCCCAATATTGAACCGCCATAAGGGGAAAGATCTAGAAGACATATCCCGGAGGACGTGAAGACCAAGTAGTCTCCGAGTAGGCCTCTGTGGATGTATTCCTTATGGGGGAAGTTTCCTTTTGTAACCTAGCGAGCCTCTGTGTATATAAAGAGGACTCGCAGGACTTAGAGCGGGTCAAGCTATCAAGCCCAAACCCTAGCTCATACGGCGAGTACCAGATCGGATCGCCTCCATTGTAACACCTCGATTATCATATCAATACCAATCTAGGGTAGGCAGGAAGTAGGTCTTTTACCTCACATTGAGGGGGCCGAACCTGGGTAAATCTGTGTTGATCTTTGTTCCTGCGATCCCAAGCTCGGAGATGCTTGACTCGCATAATCCCACACCTACGAAGTCATCTATGACACCTGACGTGACAAACCCACGACAGTTGGCGCCCACCGTGGGGCCTGCGGTCAAGAGCGTCACGTTCCGCGCAGGATCCATGAAGGGAGCTGAAGATCTTGTTGTTGGCCGTATCATCACGGTCAATGGCACACCCCTCATCGACGATTCAAGCTGGGGGCCGGAAGCAGATTACTTGGAGACCGGCCACGTCATCCCCTTTGGATCCATCAACGTCTTCGTCGGCTTCATTGGCGGCGAGTCAGAGGATCCATCGCAACATGGCGACTCAGAAGAAGGAGTCGCGGTAACAGTGGACCAAGAAGAAGAATCTATCAAACGAGTCGCTGCCTCTCGAAGACGAAGAAGGCCAATCCATTGAGTATGTCCTTGAGGAAAGGCTATGCGGAGGCCCTGTGGATAGTGGCTCGCCCTCTGTAGAAGATCGGCACGTGAAGGGGTCTACAGGACCACAGAAGCAGACGAAGGGCTGGGCATGCCACCAGGCAGCTTAGCCCCCACACCGCCGGAAGCAGCAGAACAAGCCGCGCTAGACGCATCAGGAGTCGCGGCATCCGCTGCGATGACGCCAGGAGTCGCGGCCTCAGGAGTCGCAAACAGAGAGACCCACCTGGAGTCGCGCCTGCGGAATCAGGGTCAAGGGTAACCCCCAACGCAGCGGTCACGCCGCCACAGGGAAGCGTGTTGTTTACGCCAATATCTGCGGTTAACGCGGCTGCTAGGGTGACAGAATTGGAGGCTACCAGGATCGGGCTATATGATGAAGTCCAGAGAATCGCAGATGAGAGAGCCAGGCTGGCGCGTGAGGAACAGCGCCTCCAACAGGAGCAACTGCGACTCATCGAGGAAACCAATACTCTGCAAGGAATACAGGCCACCTTGCCACACAGACGCCACGCGAGTCGCCTGCAGCCAGGAACAGTAAACCCTATGGAGCTGTTCCAATCACCTACCGCTGAACCAGCAATTGCGGTCCCGTCAGCCGCCACCAACACGATCCCATCAGCCGCCACCAACACGGCGCACCCGGTCGCATGGTCAGGGGTCGCACAACCTTCAGTCGCGGTACCCGCACACATGGCACCATCTGCCATGGTTATGCGGTCCGTGGCCCCGTTAGCTGCGCCCGCGGTTCAAGCAATCGCTGTACCATCAATCGTACCAGCGGTTCCATCTTTCGCAGCACCAAGAGTAGCAGAGATACCTGGGATCAAGGGCCATAGTACAGGCTAACAACAGGGCCATGATGCCCCCGCCATTGACGCAGCCAACCTTTGTTCAGCAATCGCCACAGCAGCCTCAAAGGTTCCACACGCCGCAAGGGCATTATGTTAGCCCAGTGGAGAATCTCTTTGCAGCCACAAACATCTTGGCCAGATTAGCGCCAGCAGGAAACACGCCAATGGACAGAGAGGCACGGCGCGCCATTGAGATGCTGAGCACAGCAGTAATACAGCAGGCGAATATGTCCGAACACGCAGGACGGCTGCACTCCACCCCTTACAATAGCAGAGCAACGGCGGAGAGAAGCATCCACGCGGAGTCGCCACACGTTGCGACCTCAGTTCGGCTAGGCGACAAAGGGAAGATCAACCTGCGGCTCAAAATCAACCTCAGCAAATTCAACCCATAGAGATTGTGCAGCCGCGCGCGGGCCAATCCAATAGGAAGGCCAGCTTCGTCCAACCTATCGTCGCGACTCAAAGGCCCAGTCTGTTTCAGCGAAAGAATCAGGTCTGAACCGTTTCCTGCAGATTTCAAAGGGCCTCGCAAGGTCGCCAACTACAACGCCAGCATGGACCCTGTTACTTGGCTCAACAATTACGAGATGGGCATGAGCATCCTAAATGCATCCGAAGAGATCTGCGCACGTTACCTAAACATGATGTTAGAAGGCGCAGCCCACATATGGCTACAAAATTTGCCACCAAATTCAATAAACTCTTGGGATGAGATGAAGGAAGCTTTTATCAAGAATTTCCAAGGAACATGCAAGCGACTCTGCAGCATAGAGGACCTTGAGCGTTGTGTACAGAAGGAAGGCGAGTCGAGTCGCCACTGGATGAGAAGGGTCGCAGAGATCATACATTCCTCAGATAACATACCACCCAGTTCAGCAGTCCTTGTCATGGAGAAAAATTGCAAATTTGAGCCGCTAGTCCACAAACTAGGTCGCATGAAGGATAAAGTCAAGAGCCTAAGCGAGGTAATGGCGGCGGCCAACAAGTATGCTAGCTCGGATAAAACCAGGGACGCATCTGATGGGGAGGAAGAGGAAAACACTGGCAAGGGAAAGAAGGCCAGTAGCAAGCCTCAACAACAGCAAGCTAGCAATGCCAATGCGAGTTATAACAAGCGCAAAAACGAGGAAGGAAACTCAGGGTTAGTCGCAAATACGAATACTCGTTACAAACAAAGCAGCAGCAGAGGAAGGAATTTTCACCCAGTTAATTTGGAAGAGGTTTTCAACCGCCCCTGCGACATCCATATAGGAAAAGATGGGAAACCACCCAACCACACGAAGGCACAGTGTTATCATTACAAAAAGTGGAAGGATGGACAGCCACTCAACACAAACTTCAATCATCAAAACAACGAGGAAGGTAAACACGGCGGAGGCAACAACAGCAACAACGCCGTCCCAAATCCGCAGCCAGATCAGCCACAATTCCCAAAACAGTTGGGTCAGTATCATACCATTGTGGTGAATACTTCAAGGAGGGAACAAAAGCTGCGACGACGCAATCAGGCTGTTAACGCCATAGTACCAGCCGTCCCACAGTGGCTAAAGTGGTCCGAGCAACCAGTAGTTTGGAGCCGCGAGGATCACCCAGGAGAAATAAATGAAGAGGGAAAACTCGCGCTGGTGGTTGCCCCTCAAGTCGCAGGGTACAAGTTGAGCAAAGTACTGATGGATGGAGGCAGCAGCATCAATATATTATACTATGAACCTTCAAAAGATGAACCTTCAAGAAAAGCAGCTACACCCATCAAGAACAACGTTTCATGGTGTCGTGCCAGGCATATCAGCTCAGCCATTGGGGCGAGTTAACTTGGAGGTCGCCTTTGGGACACAAAGCAACTTCAGGAGCGAGTACATTTGGTTCGAGGTTGTAGATTTCCAGAGCCCATATCATGCGCTGTTTGGCAGAGAAGCATTCGCAAAGTTTATGGCTAGGCCGTGCTATGTGTACCTAAAGCTTAAAATACCAGGCCCTAGGGGAGTCATCACCATCAATGGCGACAAAAGAATAGCTCAAGAATGCGAAGAGGCGACAAGGCCATAGCCAGAGCAGCTTGCATCGCAGAGAGCGCGCCCATGCGCGAGTCGCAGGAGAATTTTGATGACATCGTGAAGGCCAAGAGGCACCTGCCTGACTTGCGACTTCAGATTACGGCCGCAAGGGAGGCAAGGAAGTCAAAGGCTACGAGCCATTGCCAATAAGGACACATCCCAGGCGTCGCGAGTTGCCATCAGCAGCCGCAGCAAAATTATTAAGAGTTTACATCATCAAGCTGGCCACTCAGGGCTAAAAATTTCAATTCTGGTCGCCACTCAGGCGCGACCGACCCAATGTGACACTTCTGATCGCCACCTAGGCGCGATCGACCCAATTCTGGTCGCCACTCAGGCGCGACCGACCCATGTAACATCTCTGGTTGCCACCTAGGCGCAACCGACCCAAGCATCATTCTGGTCGCCACTCAGGCGCGACCGACCCATGTAACATCTCTGGTTGCCACCTAGGCGCAACCGACCCAAGCATCACTTCTGGTCGCCACCTAGGCGCGACCGACCCTATGTATCATATAATGATTCTGAAATAAAGCATCTCAAACTACCAATTGAGCTGTGAGTCTTTTATTTTTTAATCATTGGTCCCTTGGGGGTGCGGCAGCTTTTTAGCGCGGCCTATTCCTTGGGATCGCCAAACAAGTGGCATTTATCGTGATTATACTCAACCTCTCTTGGATGCGACTTGCACTATGCGGCCAAAGTACTGGGGGTGCGGCGTCAATCGAGTTTGATTGCCTATCATGGCCGCTCTCGACCCTGAACACGCACTTTTTACCTGGGAAATACTGAGCCGCGCAAGGGCCTAAGTGAGGAAAAACCGAGACAAATCATAAGGACCAGCCTATTGGTCGAAACATGTACTGCCAAGAGTACTTAAGCAAACCATAATATTGTCTTATGACACATAAATTCTAACAATTATTACAGACCGCTAAGGGCCAAGATCATCAAACCATTGTTTTCTCTTCTTACTTGTGCGCAGCTTTTGGCCGGTGGGAAGGAGGAACAGGCGGCTTACCAAGCTTGCCAGAAGGAGCAATCGCAGGCTCGCTGGAGGGCTCTTCAGTCGCGGGCTTGGGGGCTGCAGAGCTGGATACGCCTGGAGAGGGGTTCTTTTCCTGCGGAATCACCGCACTGGATGACGGAGCGGGTAACTTCTCCCATCTGCTTCCATCTGCATTATACTTGCCCATATAGGTCGCAAGATCTATCCCCTCCACCAGTTCAGTCGCGTGGCCGCGCATATCCTTCCAAGTCGTCGCATATTCTGAGGCCGTCAGTTCGGTGCCATCCACCTTCTTCGAGGGCCTACCTTTTGCAACCTTGGCAGCATCAAAAGAAGGATAGTACGTCTTGGCCAAAGCAAGAACATGAGCCGCGCCGGTGCGAGCTGAGGACTCCTTCCAGTCCAAAAAGAACTGAGGCGCCCTAAGCAGTCTTTTTAGCAGCCCTTCAGAATCACCAGGGACTGGCTTGGTCGGCAGCAGGCACTTAGACAGTGATTTCATGGCGTCACAAGTTCTTCGCGAAAAATCGCGGATATACTCCAGCTGTTCTTGAGTACTGCCGCGCTGCTCCTTGGCATCTTCACCTACATCGAGGCATGTCTCCGTCAGCTCTACAACATACAGGCAAAGATAGTAGAGAAAACAGATGCAGATATGAGTCGCAACACATACCAGTTAACTCTTGAGTCATGATGCACACTTTGGCGTGGACGAGGTTATGGGCATCAGAAACTTTCTTCAACTTTTTCTCAAGCTCGCCAATGGAAACAGCCTTAAGCCTTGCGTCCTCATTGGCATCAGCAATGGCGTCTTTCTGAGCACTGACTTGGAGGTCCAGCTGCTGGACCCTTTCTTGGAACTTCTCTTCAACAGTTTTAAGCTGCAGCTCGGTGGCTTTGACTTGCTCAGATAACTTGAAACTTTCATCAGATAGCTCGCCCATCCTGGTTTCCCTTTTCTTCAGCTCAGCGTCACTGTAACAGCCCAAAGTTCGGAAACCTAAAAACCAGGGTAAATTTTTCGCCTTTGTGTTGCATTGCATCATGGCATCCAATATTAACTTGCTAAACAACACACAAATGGTTTTGGCACCATCTAAAAACAAATGCCCAACTTGTTCAATTACAAATTTAAAACGTGCGACTGGTTTCAAAATTAAAAGAGAAAAGGACTAGTCCGTGTTGGAAACAAAAGAGCAGGGGGCTCTGTGTAAAAAAGGACACTAAAGAAAAGGAGAGAAAACCCCCAACCAGCCCACTCCCTCTCCCTCACTCTCTTCTCCATATTTTTTTTTCCTCTCCCAAGAGCTCCAAAAGCTAACTCCCATGGCCGAGCTCGCCGCCGTTGATTGAGGAGTCCCCGAGCGAAACGAAGACCACCAATAGCTCCACCTCGTCGTCCTCTACCACTCCACCGAAGGAATCGAGCCGGGACGCCTCGAACCAACCGTGCCGCCAAGTTCTTCGCCAACCACCGCCGGAAGCTTTCCCGGACGATTCCGGCCATCTCCGTCCATCTCCGGTCCTTCCAAGCACCCCCACGAGTTCAGGGTGAGCAAACCCTCCAAATGCACCGCTACATTTCCTCCCTTTCCCTCTATTTCGTCGAATCACCGTAGCTCATTTTCGTTTTGGTCGCGTTGACAAATCCGGTGTCCAACCCGGAAATTTCCGGAACTGAACCCGGAATCACCCGGTACCAGACCCGGAATTTTCCGGATTCTATACCGGATTAGTGAAATGGCTACTGGACTCGCACGTCTTCACCCGGTTTATACCCGGTTTACACCCGGAAATATTTCCGGATGAATTAAATTCCGGTGCACAACCCGGATTTTACCGGATCTGAAACCGGATCTGCACCCGGTGCCAGACCCGGAAATTTCCGGGCTGGGATCCGGATGCCCCAGTTTTTAACCTGTTTCAATTGTAATGCTTTCTAACCTGAATCCCCCTCCTAGTACCTGTTACAAGCATGTCGAATCACCCTAAACCTTGCATCTCTCACATGGTCATGTCATATCATCTACAAGTTAAATCCTAGGGTCTCAACTACGTTAATCAACAAGTAAAGATGATTCCTTACTTAACTCCACGGTGTATTCAAAGTGTGTCCCCACTACGCACCCAAACTCCGTTTAAATTGAATAGTTGAATCATCCTCCTCTCGGGGATTTAAATTGACATGTCATCATGTGTTTATGCATTGCATTTGCTAAAGTTTGTGTGGTGATTGATTGTTCTTCCGTTGCTATGCCTCGATAGATCAAGCAGCCGGGGTTACTCCACAATACCCCGACGATCCGTACTACCAGTACCCTGAACAAGGCAAGCGTAACCCCCCCCCCTCTGAGCATGTCTTATCCTATTTTCCGCCAATATTTTCTCCACTATAATATTGCATGCGGTTCTAAATGTCTTTTTGCTTGGATTAGAGTATCCTATAGAATGCATTAAGATTCCGATGCCAATGCCTGTTTTCCCCTCCTATTACCATAGGTTTGCATTGTTGGCCTGATATAATTATTATGCTATGCAAGTGCTTAGCCATGCTTAGTGAATTGCCTAGTGGTACTATGGTGGTACATGCTGGAAACAGGTGTTGACTTGTGACAGCGATGTGGATGATGGAGAAATTGTGGAGACATGGATAATAAAATGCTAAAGGTGGGGATGAGAGGCCACATGGGATGTGGTGGGTTGTCTCGTTATCACCGCCTAGGTGCGAGTTCTGGACCTCCTGAACCAAGACTGAGCGCGCTTCCTTTCGGTGGGGTATATGGAGCCCTCGTCGACCGACTAACTTGAGCGGGACTAGCCAGGGTCCTCTAGTTTGGCTTTCCATTTGCGTGTGCGTTGAGATGGTGGCCAAGACTGAGACGAGGATGGTGGTGTTTAGGAAAATGAGTGGCCACAGGGCGGGGTGTGTGATCCTGGCAGCCCTGTCCCCACTGATGATCCTGGGTTAGTCCTTAACAAGGTAAAGGTTGTAACCGTTCCCACTCAGCCGGCTTTCCCCGGAAGAGAGCTACGTGTAGGCAATGAGCCGGGCGGTACCGAAGGTAAACACAGTGCACCCCTGCAGGGTTAATCTTTTCGAAAAGCCGTGTCCACGGTTACGGACAACTTGGGAATGGACGCTGATCATAGAATAACTTTAACGGAATGATTAAAAACTGGGTACTAGAGGTACCAATTTCACGAATGTAAGGTTGACTTCCTCGAGGGTGATTCGGGGAGGTGCCTTTGATGAACAGGTAAAATGATGTGATGGTGGTTGTTGTTGAGAAAGTGATCTCAAGAGAAAAGAGTTACTTCTTACCCCTCTTTGAAAATGTTCTAATAGTCGATGCCTTTGAGTTATGTTTTTCATAAATAAAATCAGCTTTATGCAAAAGAGCCATAAAACCTTGACAGCTAATCATCGAGCATATATTAGCTCTTAATCTTGCGAGTTCGTCGAACTCAACGTCTTTGCTTTTGTTTCAGAGGAGGACTTCACCGACCTCGAAGGTGGGTTCTTTGTGGACGTCGACGAGTAGTCTGGGGTTCCCAGGTGGCAGCTTGGGACATCCTGGAACAGCTGGCGTTGTGATGTTTATCTGTAGGCCTCTTAGGCCATATGTTGGATCTTGTTGTTTAGAACAACCTAATTTGCTTCCGCTTGTTGTAATGTTGGGTCTGTGACCTCTGTTTTGTCATTTGCTATCTTTCTCTATTATAAGAGTTGAACTATATGATTTGTGTCGTAGAGTCTGTGATGTGCCAGTTGTTCCACAAGTCTTGATCTCTCTATTATGCTTTGATAGTGTGCCTGCTGGTATTGGATAACCGCAGACACAGTATCACTGTATAGCAGTCGGGTCGGGGCGCCACAGTCACGCTGGCCAAGGAGCTCGCGCAACCTTTCCAGTTCAGAGGGAGTATCCCCCAGCTGCTTTTCCAAGGCAAGTTTGGCAGCCGTTATGGAGCTTAGTTCCTCCTATGAAGGGTGCATCAGTTAGTAAGTATATATCAACAGATAAAAGAGAAGCATCAAGTCTCCCTTTACAGTCAAAGAAGAAACTTGATCCTTGGGGGCTAGAGATAGATAACTGGAGATAGAAGTTTACCTTATAAGCCGCAGACAGGTCAGACAGTGCCTTGCGGAGCTCCATGGCTTGCTTGTCATTCAAGGCAATGATAGCCTATGACAGTCTCTCAGCGCGGCTTGTGGAGGAGGAGGAAGCAACCTCAGCACGCAGGATTGGCGACCGCAGGCTGTCCGCCGCTGGTGACTCAATCACTGGCGCACCAGCATCCTTGGCCATTACATCTATGGAGGAGGGGTTGACCTTCTCCACGTCCTGGATCATAAGGGGGTCCGTTCTATCCTCCAGAGCCACCTCTTGGGTGGCTGTGTCAAGAACAGGGACTGTGGCCAGGTCGTCAGTGGTGGCCACGCCCTCTACCATGGCAGCATGAGCCGCAGGTGATAAATGCGGCTTAACCGCGGTTCCAGGCTCAGCCGCGGGTTTAGCCGCACTTCTGAAAAAGCAAGGGCATTGTGTGAAGAAGAAGCACATAAGCCAGAATAAAAGTATTATAAGCACAGGGAAAGTTACTAACTCTGGAGCCATCTTCACAAAGGCCATAAGTTCACCGCTTGACGGTGAGGACAGGCCTTGGGTCCCAGAATCTACGAGCAGAAGTTTTGCGTGTCAGTAGAGGAAAAAGAATAAGCATTCAAGAAGACAAGACAACAGAAATTACCAGAGTGGGGACCCATGTCTTCTTCAGCAGAGGCGGTGGCTTTGAAAGCACGCCTGGCAACGAAGGAGATCGCGCCCATAGCAGGTTTGCGACGCTTCGTGGCCTCGGGGTTTTCCAGAGCATCAACCTCTGGTTCCTCACGAGATAGCCTCTTGGAGGCTCTACGGGGAGTTGGTCCAGCCGCGGCAACAGAACTCGTGGCTGGCACTGGACTGTCATCCTCGTCCAGTTCAGTCTCTTCACCACTGAGGCCGCAGAAGCAACAGAAGGGATATCAGCAGTCTCGCTGCCCTCTAGAGTGGGCAGCAACTTCTTTCGGGCGGCACGCTTGGGAGCAGCAGTGCCGGCGACGGTCGCAGGCAGCGACCAGTAGTTTTCATCAGCCTGGATCAGGGAGATATAAGTTGCAGTATTAAGAAAAGGAATGCGACTCAACTATGAAGGCGAAAAGACAGAGAAGAGGAGTTACCTCAAAAGGCTTGTTGTTAACACTGAAAGGGGCAAGCCCCACCTTATCGAAGGAGATGTCCTTCTCCTCAGTCGCGCGGGTGACAAATTCCACCCAATCCTCAGGCCTCTAGTCCGAAGCCTTGATACGATCAACGTCAGTAGAGGTGCCTGTGCACTCAAGGAAGGATCGCTGTCGTGGACTCACGGGCTGAATGCGCCATTTGGTCCAGCAAGAGAGAAGATCAAGGCCAGTAAGACCATGACCTATTAAGGCGCGGACCTTGATCAGCGACTCATTGATGAAGGGCATGGCCGAGTCGCAGGGTTTTGATTTCAGTGCCTCGGTAGGCATGAAGAGGGTGTTAGACCAGGAGGGAAGGCGAGTTTCGCCCTCCGGTGAAGTATCTTGGCAATAGAAGAAAGATTTTTGCCAAGCCCTGGGTCGATTCGCCAGGGCTAGCCTGGGAAGGCAAGAGTTCCTATGGCGCTGAAGAGATATGGCACCGACCGGAACGTAGGCGCCACCCTTGGAGACAAGTTGGCTGTTGCAGGTGAAAGAGGCCAGCCATAGATCGATGTTGGGGGCTATGCCAAGATAATCCTCGCACATCACGTGAAAATTGCTCACCTGGAGCATTGAGTTGGGCCCGATGTCGTGAAGACGGAGGCCTAGGCGTTGCAGCAAATTGCGGAAGAAGGGAGAACCTGGCGGCGTGAATCCACGTTCCACGTGTTCCACGAACATTACCAGCTCGTTGGGATTGGGGCGCGGCTCGATTTCATCGCTTGGCGCCCGCCAGACGCCGTCCTCCTTCGGCGGCAAGAAGCCAGCCTCGGCCAGATCCGCAAGAGTTTCCTCCGTTACCCAGGATCCTTCCTAGTTGCAGGAGATCTTGCGCCTATCGTCAGATGGCTTCGCCTTGGGCGCCATTGCGAGGGGGAGATTGAATTGGGGAACTAGGCTCGGGTCGAGGAAGAAGACGGCGTGGCTAGGGATGAGAAGATTGCAAGGGCAAATGGATAATGACCTAGGTGGCCGCAGCTTATAACTGAAGGGGCCCGTAACTAACGACATTATCTGTGCTCGCAACCAACGGCACAATTTGCGCCCGCAAAATGAGTAACGGTCCGCAATTAAAGGAAACGGAATATTTCCAGAGGAAGAGATGAGTCGCGCAGATGAGTCACAGCTCTGAATCGCATAAGTCAGGAGATTGGTCAGAACGTTTGCAGTGCGGCTCAGAGACCATTTCAAGAGGTCAGAAGATTCTCACCGTAAAGTCCTAACCAATCTTGGGGGCTAATGTCGGGGGAATACTTTCTGGGTTAACCCGCGGCCCAGTGCGACTTGACTTACTCGCACGGACGAAGGCCCACTTGGGAGCAAGCCCAATATTGAACCGCCATGAGGGGAAAGATCTAGAAGACATATCCCGGAGGACGTGAAGACCAAGTAGTCTCCGAGTAGGCCTCTATGGATGTATTCCTTATGGGGGAAGTTTCCTTTTGTAAACCTAGTGAGACTCTGTGTATATAAAGAGGACTCGCAGGACTTAGAGCGGGTCGAGCTATCAAGCCCTAAACCCTAGCTCATACGGCGAGTACCAGATCGGATCGCCTCCATTGTAACACCTCGATTATCATATCAATACCAATCTAGGGTAGGCAGGAAGTAGGTCTTTTACCTCACATTGAGGGGGCCGAACCTGGGTAAATCTGTGTTGATCTTTGTTCCTGTGATCCCAAGTTCGGAGATGCTTGACTCGCATAATCCCACACCTACGAAGTCATCTATGACACCTGACGTGACAAACCCAAGACAGCGTGTGCGATTTCCACCCGCCTGGGGGGCTTGTGGCGACGACGCCTGGCGGTCACCTCGAGTTGCGCCGGGTGGAGGGGCTCCAGGTGGGGGCAGTGGGAGGGGTGGCGAGTTCATCGCGCACGCGGCCTGGTTCTGGCGAAACTGGTGATCGGGTGTGTCGAGGAGGTCCTGGACGCGCTGGTGCTGCGCGCGTAGCTCTTCCCCCTCCAGGTTGGGCAATTCTTCTACGGTGGCGTGTGCTGCCTTCATGTTCTTCGCGGGGGAGCTGTAGATGGCTCGACGAGTAGGCGGTGCTCCGGCTGGTCCAGCCGACTCGGCGTCGGCAGCCGGTCCTCCTGCCATCTCATTGGCGAGGTTGCGCCTGACGTTTCCCCGCGGGTTGGGCTCGACGGCAACGGGGGTGAAGCCGTGGGCGAAGTTGTACTCGCGGACCTATGCTTCCATGCGGCGATGCGTCGCTGCGACGCCGTGCGTGCTGCTGAGGAGGCGCTAGTGTGCTTGCTCGAGGAGAGTAGCGGCCTACGCGGGGTTCGCGTCGGCGGCGATGGGTGTGACCAGGCCCTGGAGCATAGCCTGGACGGAGTCGACGGGGGCTTGCTGCTGGGTGCTCGCGACACCGGATACCATAACTTTCGCGTAAACGCGGGTCTCGGTGATGCTCTCGCAACCGGCCATCTCCTTGGGAAAACGGTCGACGCAGCGCTAGATGTTGGCGGGGTAGGCGGGTGCGAGGGCGATGTAGACGCGGTACTCGCCGAAGTGCAGGACAGTGCCATCCTCGGGGAAGGCGGAGCTGGCGAAGCAGTTCGCGTTGTCGTTGACGAAGTCAATGGAGCCGAACGTCGAGACAAGGCCGGAGGCGACTCGCTCGCCGAGACGGCTGCGGGATCCCTAGCGGAATGTGACTCCGGCTGCTGCTATCTGCCCCACGGTGGGCGCCAAATGACGTGGTGTGGAACACGACATATGCCACGGGATGGCTAAGATAGGAATGGGGGCAGCGTTCTGCAACATCGGCACCCGCAGGGATTGCGCCAGAGCACGGACACGGGAAGTACCCAGGTTCGGAGCCCTCCCGGAGGAGGTAACACTCCTACTCCTACTCGATCTCTATATCAATGGTGGACATAGTACATAGTTGCTCCTTGAGCTGTTCGGTGAGCTTTCCATGGTTCGGGGGTGGGGAGGAAGAAGTATCAGGCGACCCCTTCTACTTGGGCACCCAGACAGCCTTATATAGGCCTGGTTGTCTGGCTTACAGGCGGGGCCGGCTGGCCCGAGCCAGCCGGCCGATGTCGGCTACAGAGGTGAATGTTCGTGACGCCGTTAGTCCGTAGCACAGTACGCTACGCTTCGCACAGTTGAACTCCATAGCCGCGTAGGAGGTGTCGGGGTAGGTCTGTCGTCGTGGAGGGCTGTCCGGCTGCGGCGCCGGACCCCGCCGACCGGGCAGGCGGCAGCTAGGGTCTTTGTCGGGCGCTGGGCAGCGCTCCGTGTCTCCCGCCTGTCGAGGCTACTGGTCACCGTGGGAGACGTAGGGCTAGGCCTCGCTTTAGCCCACGCCTGGGCGACGTGGAGGGCCGACCGGGCACGGCCCCAGCACCCACCCAACACGGGCCCTTGTCTCCCGCTCGCCGTGGGAGTGCGGCCGCCAGCCACCCGGCTGCTGCAGTTGACTTCGGTCGCATAAGGCGGGCGATGCTTGTCCTTATTTGTTTGTATCTGGGAACTGTGCTGATGACGAGTCTGCAGTTCCTCTTGCCCACGCCGCTCGGCTGTGCTTCGACGGGCTAGGCGGAGTCCGGCTGCGCTCGGGGCAGACGGGATCGGCTTAGCCGGACAACTGGAGGCGGCCGGATACTTGAATTTGCATTTCACTCAGGATCTTCTGTGGGCCTTTGGGTACCCGGGTTTTATCCCCATGTCAGAGGTGTTACAATGGCGATCCCGGTGAGATGTCGATCTCGGTAGGGTTTTGGTGGTGGAATATGAGCGTGCCCTAGATCGGTGGCCCTCCCAGCCTTTATATTGGAGGCTGGCTCTCGGGAGTTTGCAACCGACTAGGTTTACAGGTAAGGCAAGTCTCTACTGACCTATACTACACCTTCCTGGGCCCCCTTCGTGGGCCTTGAATGTCGTCTTCTAGTAGGCCGTCCGTCGGGCCCTAGTCCTTGAGTGCACCAGGTATCTTCATGGTGGGGCACCCGATAGGTAGGCCCACGTCAACATGTGTATGTGAACAAATACTAAAACATCTTATATTAAAAAATAGAGGGAGTAGCACTTTGATCTAGCTACAAACTGAAAGGAAAATTTTGGTATCGTAATTTCCAAATATTTTCCAGTGAAGTCCGTTTTGATTTTTTAAGAAAAACCAGCATATTTAAACCAAAGATAGAATGGAAAATCTAATTGTAAGGCGCCTGCTGGGGGCGAATCCGTACGCACGCACGTGAGCCGTTTGATCGCGGATGGACGGCAGATATCGCGCCTCGTGTGGCTTTCCATCCCGCACGTCGCGCACGGCCGTCTTGCGCACGTTCCCAGTCGATGACAGGTGGGCCCCACCTAGGAGATAACCATCCCCAGACATCGCTGTCGGTTTTCGAAATCCGTGCCTAGACGGTCGGCTCTCTCCCCCGAAACGGCTCTCTCCCTCTCCGCTCTCCTCTGCTCCCGTCCGTCGGTGGCGCCGTGCGCCGCCAATTTCCCACGGATTCCGGCCATTATTTCGCTGTCAGTTAGTGCGCCGGAGGTGAGGATCCATCTCCACCCCTTTTTTCTCACTTTGTAGCTCGGGTCGGTCGCCATTTCCACATCTTAGGGTTCGTTTTGTTTGCGATTTCACCGCGATTCACGTGATTTAAGCCTGATTCCGGCGATTCATCTGACCGCCGTCCGTGCACCGGCGGTGAAGATCAATTTCCACACCTTTTTGGTGGTTCGTTTGCTCGGGCCAGTGACCATTTCCTTACCGTGCGGGTATTTCTGTCCGAGATTGAGGTAGAGCGGTATCGATTTCGTTGCGCATGGTGGTTCCCTTGCTTATTTCGGGCGGTGTTCTTCTCTGTGAGCCAACGCCTCGGATATCAGCATTCATTTCCATTGATTTTAGGGTTGATTGCATCGATTCCTTCGGTGACTGTCTGTGCGGGGGTGAGGTTCCATCTCCGTGTGTCCTTCTTTTTGTTTTGGTAGCTTGTGTCAGTTTGCGGTTCCATACTGTGCGGCTAACCTGTTTTCGAGCTTCCTGTAGATGCGGTTTTTGTTCTATAGGCATGGTGGATTGGTGGTTTCCCTGTCTATTTTCATGGTCGTGTTCTTCTATGTGAGCTATTTTTGTCTGTCAAGTTAGTTCTGTATCTGGTGGTGAATTTTGGCATTTTTCACTCACATGTGTGCATACATGAATGGACAATTGTAGCTCGGTATCTGTCGTGGGTTCCTTTTTTTGTTGTTTGTTGCGCCCAATTTATCTTAGGAGGAGTGTATGGCTATATGATATGTGCATTTTTGTAATGACAGAGGCAATTGGCCATGTAGCCCATTGCTCAATCTTACGCTAAGTGATCTACTTGATTTTTTGTACTTCTAGGCGTTGCAATGGGGAGGAAGCGGAAAGCCGCTAATGCCCCTGGATACCATGGTGAAAAAGGTGATAAGAAAGGGCAGAAGTGGAACAGGGCATTGCCTCGTGGAATTTGCAGTCTGTATGAACACTTGTCAGGTCATCAGATAAAGGTTGTGGGTGAAATGGAGTTCGATAGTGAAAGGATCGAGTAGGTTGACTAGGGGGGGTGAATAGGCAACTACAAATTTTCTTTTTCTTTTAATCAAACTAGCGGGGTCGCCTGCGCATTTGCGCGGCTAGAATATGTATTTGTTGTTATATCTTAATATCACATTTTTTTTGAAAATTTAGAAAAATATTATCTACAAATATAATCCTTAAGAAGTTTTTAGTATTTTTCAAAGGTAAATTAATTGCAGGTTTGAATATGCTTATATATTTTTCTTGCATTTTTCTTTTGAAGCTCGGGAAGATTCCTGGCTTATATTTTAATTTAATGTACTTTTATTATGTCATTGTGTTCAACAATATATTTTGCCGATTCCCGTCTCTTCTTATTTTCTCCTTCCTCCTCTTTGCTTTACCATTGACAATTTATAATTGAATTTTGTTTTATTTAAGTCACATTTAGCCCATTTGCTGTGGTGACCTATATTTTGAGTACATCTCTTCACCCATAGTATTTAGAGCAGTGTTGTTATATGTTTTCACTTTTTTCATACAGCTAGCTGTATTTAATCTATACATTATTTTGCTCACTACATACATATTTCAGGGCATGTATATCACGGTCCACACTCAGGATCTAATAAATACTACTACATCATTTTCCAGTAAAAAAAAGTAAAGCATGAAAATCTCCTTTCTCTTCTCTACCAGGACTTTGCCTATGCGGCTGCGCTCAATCCAATGGCCGACCCATCCCCTTTCTCCAATGTATTTCAGGCCATGCTCTTGGGGGCGTTTCTTGACCAAGTGGCGATTTCGTGCTGGAGCCGTGGACATGGCGTTGCCCACCGGCGAGGCTGAATCACGCTGTCCCTGATTAGGAAAGGTAGAGTGCGGTGGCTGTTATGGTCAGTGCGGACTGCACTGTGCACGACCCGGCGTGGACCTGGACATGTTCGACAACGGCGAATGCAGCAGCTCCGGCCCGCATTCAGCAGTCAAGGTGCGTGCTTTGCTGCTCCAGTCTGCACGGCCGCTTCTCCATTTCTATTTTTCCCCAAATTTCAGTTAGCTCTTGTGTTGTTTAGCTTGTAGCAGAATCACCCAGTGGCAAATCCATCATCCTATCTCCATCCCAAATCTAATTTTTATCCCAGATGATAAATTAATATATGTTGCAATCTCAAGGCAACCTCTACGATTGATAGATTTGAAAGAAGAGATAAATCTCCATGCGAGAGATGTTAGTTGTTGATTGTTGTTTTTGGAGGTCTGTAGCTTGAGAGAGATGAGGTGAGTGGAGAAGATTTGGGATCCATGTAGTCAATGATATAAATTAAGCGTGCAAAATCTCAGTACGAAATACTTCATACTCCAGGGTCTCTGCTTCACAACGACCCTGTTAAAGGTCAGGTTTCTCTGTCTTCTCAACTTAGAAAAAAATGTAAAGTACTTTTTTTTTTCAAGAACAGGCAACCAAAGGTTGCGTGTCTTTTTATTTAAGATTTAGCAAAGGAGTTTGGAGTATTACAACATGCCCGTAGGCCCACCACACACACCCACACTTACAGACAGGTTTACTCCTCTCTAACACCCACTACTCCACTAAATCTTACCTATAGTTCAAATTCTGTAGGCCGCATCCCCCGACGCCACGCACCGCTCCAACAATGCCGTTGTGTTCCTTTTGCTCTTCAATAGTTTTGTATTTATAAACACTGAGATGAAGGTTATAATATGGTTGTTGCACAAAAAGTCATATCTACCTGAGCTTTAAAACAGCTATATATAATTATATAAACTTAAGTATTCACCCAATCAAGCCACGCGAAAGTGCAAATAAGCAACAAACTTTAAACCTAGTTGTTCGCAGTTAGGAATATTTAGCTACATCAGCAAGCAAAATCACCACTTTTCTATTAGAACACTGCACAGTAGTGCAAGATTGTTACGAACAGATTTGGAGCATGCATGTTCGTTGTATAATCTTGTACAAAATTTTACATATACAGACATTTAGCAACATTTAAGCTTATTAAGCACTTTAAGTAACACAAATTCTGAATTTGCACTGTCTTTTTTTGAAGATGGAGT
Organism: Poa pratensis; assembly: GCA_947311845.1. NCBI lineage: Eukaryota > Viridiplantae > Streptophyta > Magnoliopsida > Poales > Poaceae > Poa > Poa pratensis. The sequence goes on from CAMZMU010000081.1 coordinate 32,157,417, forward strand.
TGCTCTTTACAGATTCATAAAAAATATCTGTTAGAAATATCATGGATTTTGTAGACCCGAAAATATGTTTTACTTTCTTTAATTGGTCCCATGTGTGCTGCAACTCCTATTGCATCGGTTAAATCATGAATTAAGGTGGCATAATCGTCAGAAAAGAAGATATCTAGGTTTGTACAAAAAATAATGTAATATCATACCTGAGAGATAATGTGAACTACTACACTTCTAGAAAGCACCTCTATGCTTGAAAGTTGAAGCCATGCTTTGGAATGTCTTCTTTATACTGGATCTCCTCTATATTTGTTGTTGGCGAGATGTTGATTATTATGTCATCCTCTACTGGTCGAACTTTAGGGCTGCCGCTGGTAGTACTCTCACGTTATAATGGTGTACACATTGCCTCCCTGAATGACTATGCTCTGAACTTCTCAGTGTAGGCTTTACTGATAACTCCATGCATCATGGTCTCCTGGTGTACGTATTTGTAATTAGCATGGAGATTGAAAAAAATCACTGGAAAAAATTCAAGAAAAGAAGTAGTTGCTACCTGATCAATAAGTAGCTCGGAGAGAATCCTTATACCACCTGATCAATAAGTATCATATCAAGGCTAACTAATTGGTCATTACTAATGAATATTCATGAATAAGCCTTCATTGTTACTTCCTTGATTTGGTGAAGCTTTATGTAGAAAGTCGGGTATATAAACACTTTGGTTTGTACCAAAAACCTAGAGAACACTATTTTTGTTTAAATAATGTTGGTGTAAACTTTGAGTTAATACAATCTCGTTTTATCATCAAAAATTAAATGAGCCCTTTTTATCAACTGATCATAGGCGTTAGATTTTCAAATTTGTATTTAAAACAATCCAGTCACTGGTTCTCAATCAAGTGGATTCTATAAGGGAAAAGATTAGCACGTTGGCCTATTCAAGAAATGCTTGATCGCATATCCCATCTATGTAATCAAACAAAATGCATATATCTCACAAACGAAAATACATATAGCCTATCTGCTAGCTGATACGATGATGTATAACACGCTTTTAATCAAACGTGTACCTTTTGTTAATAAAACGGTACCTGGTTGCAGCTGCTAAACGCACCATGATTTGGTTGAACAGACTATACTGTACGATGATGTATTCCTTGTTTTCTTCCTCATGCCAGCCAAGTCCACAAACAAACATCTTTTACTTGCATAATGTTTAAAAATCGTAGGTGTACTTGATGGTCAGTAGTAAATCAAGTTTGAAGTCAACTCGGTAGTCTTTGCCGCTGGCAAGAACATCTGCCTAAGCGTCGTTCGTGCGGCGCGCTGGACAACATGCGTCAGTGATATATGGAATGGCCTGGTGCAAGAGAAAATAAAACCATGGAGGATAAGCAAGACCTTTCAATTGATCATGCATCAAAGGAAAATATATTTTTTTCCTACATTTCTCCACGCACACCGCATCAATGGAAAAGTCCTTGTTTTTTTCCCCGGTATATCCTTGGTAAAACATCTAGTGCTCATAGCGTCAACTTGTTTGCGCTTCCATTTCATTTTTCCCATTTGAGTATGACTGTAGCTTCACCAAGTGCTATTCTGCTCATATTTGCCAAGAAGAATGCAATGATAGCTTCATGTAAGAAAATGCAGTAAAAAAACTAAATGATGACACGGTGACATCAATAATTTATGTGCACCTGTTAGATAGCAGGAAGTTTTGGCTTCTCAATAGAATTATCGAAATAATTTCCTCGTGAAACACTGAAAGTGCAATTATCTGCAGCTTGACAAAAATATCACAATTGAAACATGCGCCAAATCTAGAGCTTTTTCTTGGAAAATTGATGCGACTGAGTTGGGGCGGTCCAAATGGGAACTTTGTCGTGTACTATCTAAACTACCTGGGTGGCCCACACATTTGCGCGGCTAGCTTTGTTATGTACTGATAGTTTTTAATTTTCACTTATATAGTGTGTTACTTATTAATGCCAGATTATCAGAAAAGATACACATCCGGACAATTCTTAAGGGATGAGGTGACCAAATGGCTAACCTTTCCCATTTGTAAAATGGGATGGAACTTGCATAACAAATCTTACCTTGAATAGTGGAACAATACATCTATATGCTTATATTAGTTGTCAAAGCTAGAGATGTTTGGTTAAATTACTTTTAGGAAGTATTCATATATTTATTAATGCAGGTAAAATCTGAAATAAATATATATTGCATGAATATTTTTCCAGAAAACTTCAGACGTATAAGTAGTTATCCAATTCGTATAGTCGTAGCATATTAGTTTGTGAAAATTCAAACTCTACCTTTTTGCTAGCTTTACGTTTGTCCATTGATCTAGCATTCGGTTTTACTGTGTTGATGGCACTAGTAGAAAAAGGGGCAACAATACCGGTTGTAATGGGTCTTTAGCACCGGTTGTGCAACCGGTACTACTAAAGCGGGACCAAAGGGGTACCCCTTTAGTACCGGTTGCACCAGAACCGGTGTTAAAGGGCTCCACGTGGGCGTAGCTGCTGCGCGCGCGGCGGAGGACCTTTAGTACCGGTTGGTTAGACCAACCGGTATTAATAGTTCCTGCTTTTTTCCCCCTATTTTTCAGGGTTTCTGGTTTTTTTCTTCTCACTTATTTTTCGGGGTTTAGGGTTTCTGTTTTTTTCTTTTCGCTCATTTTTCAGGGTTTCGGAGGAGATCACGTATAAAGTACTCATTACACATATAAAGTACTCATTACATATAAAGTACTCATTACATGGATATCACTGCTAGTACATAGAGGGAGTCTATTTTTCGATATAGTGGAATTCACCGGATTCAGGTATGACATGCGTAAGGAAAAATCCCGCCAATTTCTCCGCAATTGCTTTTACGCGGTTTATTGGCAGGAGCTGGTTCCGCTTCCTTGCCATCTTTAAAAGAAGGAGATCAAATCAGTTATGATCGAAACTAAACACAATTGATGGTAGCAAAAATAAATTTGTGAAAGATGTTTACGTATCTCTTGATTTCTTCGACTATTGACTCTCTCATTGACCTTTATGTGGATGTACTCGCAAACGTAGTATCCACATAAATTCGTCCCCTGTGGTTGTAGCAGGCACCACTATACGAGAATAGAATTCAATCAAATAATAATCAAGAGAATGATAATGGTATTGAAACTAAAATTAGAGAGATACGCGGACCTAGGTACGTAGTACTACTTACTTTGTTAGCCTTAAACTCCAGCTTATCTTTCCACTCACCGGGTTCTTCCTCTCTGAACCTTTTTCAAACCCTGGCCGGTAAAGAAAATGAATTGAGGAGTTATTACTTACTTTGATATCATGAAATGAACGAATTAAAGAGGCCGATATAGTGCGATTGAAATTACCTCTGGAGCAATACACGCAGGCTTTTGTATTCATCTTGATGTTTCCTTAATGAGTCCCAGATTTCAACTTCTCCAAGATCGATTCTAATGATTAGCAGAATGAAGTGGAACCTGTGCGCACGTTTATATACGCAGTTATTCAGAGCTCATCAATTACACTTAATATCGGGAAAGCAAAATATAATGTGTACAAGACAGTAACACTCACTTGAAGTTGTAAGGAAAAAGTATTTCTTTTTTGGCACTTTGTCGCCTTAAAAACGTTAGCAAAACGTCCTCTGTGTCCTGGGCATGCTGTTCCACGGTGACTTGATGAATTTTATCCAGGTCAATGAACCCAATGTCCCAAATTTCATCCACTCTGTATTCACGAATCTTCATTCTGCATAATAGCGTACAAAAGAATATCGTGAGGATAATTACAGGCAATGAACGAGCTTAACTAAAGAATTAAATTACACATATAAATCACTTACAGACAATAGCAGCTGATGATAGATTTGTCGAGGTCACGTTGATTGTACATCTGAAAAAGTTCGGAGAAGTCAACCTGCACAGCATATTCTCGGAAGTAGTGTTGTTCCTTAACTCCCGCCATGAAATAGAATCTCTCCTCTTTTGTGGCGGTCATGTACCAGTTATGCAATTTCCATAACTATGTTGTTAGAGCACTCGGATTTTTGACCAGAGGCAGCCCGAGAACATATTGATATGCTAACTCCATCATGGGGTAATCTGTCTCGCCATGGAATACAACTTCTCCAGGCTCGATTTCCCGAGCAACAATATTATCAGAAGGCACAATGAGCGGGGCGATCGATTGTAATTCTTGTTCTCCGAGATGGGCAACCTTTTTCCCGCACATTTTATCTTTATCCATCTGTGAGCTATGTACCTTTATAATACCTCGCTCATAGTCTAAAAGGGCCCACGGTGGAGGGTTATATATGTTGTCAACGGTGCGATCTTTAATCTCCGTTGGTATAGTCTTCAGAAGTTCCTTTATGGGGTCCAGTCTTGCCTCCAGTCTTTCCTTTTTTTTCTGTTCGAAAAAGGCTGTCACCTCGACTCGTGTGCTCACTTCTAATTCCTCCACAGCCTTCTCGCCAACTAACTTCTCAGGAGCCTTGACTTTCTTGGGTATGTTTGCACGTTTCTTGACAGGGGACGTACGGCCAGTACCAGTCGACGTGAACAACTTCCGCTTTGGCAAATTACTAGTGGGCGCATCAGTCGGCTGACGGGACGGCGCGGGCGATGGACTCGCGGTGGGCACCCAATCGTCGGGGAAGGCGGGTGGACTTTGAGGTGGTGAATTTCTACTCGGAGGAGTCGGTGGCCTTGGCACCGAGTCTGGAAACATGATGTATTTCTTCTTCCATAGAACGATACCAAGCTCGACTTCTCCCAATGTCTTCTCGCCTTCAGCTCCAGGAATGTCAAGATCCATTGAGTGGAATCCCGGCATAACTTTTGTGACCCCGACACGAGCAAATCCAGCTGGAATCTGACTAAAATGGAGGGTTTCTCCAAGTTGATATGGTAAAGCATAGCCATTCGCCACCGGATAACTAATGTTCTTCATTGGCGCATGTAACTTACAATTTGTCTTCTCCGTGATATCATCCACGGGGTAGTGAGCCGCCGACGGTTCATCAACTGCAGGATCTTGTAGCTGCGTGGAACCCACGCTGCTTTTCCGCTGAGATGGGCAGACATCGACTGCAGGATCTTCTAGTCGCAGCTGAGATTACCTTTGCTGGGTAATTGAGTGTAGTTGCTCCTGCACAGCATGCACCTGGCGTTCTAATTCCGAAAACCGGTCCGCCTCCCTCCTCTTACTTCTGCAATGTTTTTTATAAGTTGCAACGTCCGCCGGAAACCCTTCACGAAAACCAACCCCGCCTCCTCTGCCTCGACATCGTCCCCAGTGTTCTTTATTCCCGAGGGCGAGTGTCAGCTCGTCGTCCTCTCTATCGGGAACAAATTCTCCCTTTCGGACTTTCTCCATTGCGTCCACTAGTTTTTTTACGACTCTTGTAATTCTTTTCTTCCATTTTCCCTTTGGAACAATCAGCCCTGTGTCTGGGTGCAACACTGCCCCATGCGCGAACAGATTGTCCGCCAGGACCCTTTCCAAAGATTAATTTTAAATCCTTAACCATGTCATATATAACATCACCAGTAGGGAGGGTAGGCTTCGGCCGGTGATCTGTTTCACCTTTGAAATGCTTGCCTTTCTTTCTTACGGGATGCTGTCTTGTAAGAAATCGACGATGCCCCAGGTACACATTCTTGTTACCTAAATATATACTGTCAGTCTGACCTAAACAGTGCGTGCATGCATTGTATCCCTTGTTTGACTGTCCTGAAATGTTACTAAGAGCAGGCCAATCATTGATGGTTACAAACAGCAACGCTCGTAGGTCAAATTCCTCCTGTTTGTACTCATCCCACACACGTACACCTTCTTCACGCCACAACTGTAAAAGTTCGTCAACTAATGGACTCAGATACACATCAATGTCGTTGCCAGGTTGCTTCGGGCCTTGGATAAGCACTGGCATCATAATAAACTTTTGTTTCATGCACAACCAAGGAGGAAGGTTATAGATACATAGAGTCACGGGCCAGGTGCTATGACTGTTGCTCTGCTCACCAAACGGATTCAAGCCATCTGTATTTAGACCAAACCTTAAGTTTCTTGCGTCAGCTGCAAAATCTTTGAACTCACTGTCGATGTTTCTCCAGTGCGACCCATCAGCGGGGGTGTCTCAGCATCTCGTCTTCCTTATGGTCTTCTTTGTGCCATCGCAACAAGTTGGCATGCCCTTTGTTTCGGAACAAACGTTTCAACCGTGGTATTATAGGAGCATACCACATCACCTTGGCAGGAACCCTCTTCCTGGGGCTCGGCTCGCCCTCAACATCACCTGGGTCATCTCGCCAGATCTTATACCGCAATGCACCGCATATCGGGCATGCATTCAAATTCTCGTACTCACCGCGGTAGAGGATGCAGTCATTGATGCATGCATGTATCTTCTGCACCTCTAATCCTAGAGGGCAGACAATCTTCTTTGCTTCGTACTTACTATGGGACAATACGTTATTTCTTGGAAGCATCCTCTTTAATATTTTCAGCAAGTTTTCAAATCCATTGTCAGATAGTCCATTCTGTGCCTTCCATTGCATCAATTCCAGGGTGGTACCCAGCTTTTTCTGGCCATCTTCACAATTTGGGTACAACAATTTTTTGTGATCCTCTAACATGCGCTCCAACTTCGACCACTCGTTCTCACTTCCGTAGTTTATCTGTTCATCAATAATGACCCGACAAAGATCATCATCGGACTGATCATCAACAATGATCTCATGTTTAGCTTCGTCTTCCTCCATTGTAGTACCACCGTGTTCAGAGAACACAGGATAGTTGTCATCATCCTCTTCTTCATTGTCTTCCATTATAACCCCTTTTTCTCCGTGGTTGGTCCAACAAAAATAATTGGGCATGAAGCCTGCTCGCAACAGGTGGGAGTGGAGGGTTCTTGAGGAAGGGTAATTCCTCTTATTCTTACAGTCATCGCATGGACAAAATATAAAACCATTCTGCTTGTTTAACTCAGCCACACGGAGAAAATTATGCATGCCATCAATGAACTCGGGACAGCGTCGGTCACCGTACATCCATTTCCGGCTCATCTGCATTATACAAATATATCAAATAGAGATACATGACAAAATTCATTAATACAACAGTTCACCATATTTAAATAAAAGTAGAGTAGCGACCAAATCTAATACATAGTTCTCATAAACATTCATTAATTGAAACCATGACACTATATATAACAAACAATTATACAAATAAGAAAATTATACAAGTAATAATTATGCATCTAAATCATACAACTAAGATTTTTTAAAATAAAAGATAAAAATAAGAGGCTCACCGAGGTGGTGTCGGTGACGGGGCGGCGCGGGCGATCGACGGCGGTGAGGATCAAGGGGACGAGACGACACTATAAAAAACCATAAATTATACTTTAATTTGAGCTCAAAATGCATATAAAACAAATGAAATCCCTAACTTAGTCATTTCATCAAACACCTTGCTAGCACTACAAAAATCAAACTATCTAAACTAGCAAGAAAATGAGCTAAACTTGAAATGCCGGAAGAGAAGATGAAGTTGCTAACCCTTGTATATGTAGGTGCCACCAATCTTGACAAATGTTGAAGAAAAATGGGTTGAACTAGAGCTCGGGAGAACAAATAGAGAGAAAAAATGGAGTTGTGTTCGAGCTGCAAAAATGAAGTTGTGGCTCGGGTTGGTAAGACAAACCGGTACTAAAGGGTCTCGCCGTGGGGCCACCAACGGCAGCCGCCTGTGTCAACCTTTAGTACCGGTTTGTATTACCAACCGGTACTAAAGGATCATCTTTAGTACCGGTTGGTAACACAAACCGGTACTAAAGTGTCTCGCCGTGGGGCCCCAGCCGCCTCGCATCTGGAACCAGTACTAATGCCCCTTTAGTACCGGTTCGTGCCCAACCGGTACAAAAGGTGGCGCACCGATGTCTTATTTTCTACTAGTGTGGGTAGTCCATATCAGATATGATACATGCCATCAGATGTGCCCGTGGCCTAGCTAGTAGGTGATCATGCATATCCTCCGTAAAGGAAATATAGCTAATATGTGATACACGCTATTTATCTTTGACAAAACTGCTAATCAAATTGATACAACTATTTTAGTTGCCCGATTGGCGGCTTCTTATGTTGTCCTGCTGTATCAACTTGGCATGCCGATTAATCTGCTTATGCTTCGATCAATGTTGCGCCTACAAATCAGTCATGGATGGCCAGGTATAAAATATTTTCATGGGTGGAGTACATTCCTAGCTAGCCGGCCATTCGGCCAGCTGAAATTATATACACCCTGTCGAAGAGCCTGTGCAGCTTTTCCTGTCTTGTGCGTGCAGAACGTTGGCCATGGACATGCAGGTTTTATGTTGTGTGTACGACAGCCTCTCACCGCGAGTGGTGAGAGGCTACGCGGCGCCTTCTTCTCTGGTGCCGCCTAGGACCTCGCGAGATGATCCATGGTCTTCTGATTGCGTCCGACGTTACTGCTCACTGCTGTTTCCGGTTGTTGGCACCCGCCCCACACCCGAGTAGTCCAGTTGATCAGAACTAATTTGTAGTTTGCCTTCTGAGGTTCAGGACTCATCGTCCTTAAATCCATGGATGGGTGGATGGCGGTTGTTTTGGTCATGTCGAAACCCTACAGAAGGTAAACCCATGAACTCAGTCTATCCGCTACGCTTTATAACTCGTCAGCTCTACTCTCAGATATCGAGTTACTTCCTTCCCGCACCATCTTCCCTTCTTGCGCCGTTTCATCTATATCTCAACTAATGCCAAAGCCGGAAGCTTTTCATGGCACGGCTCATCGGAACCACTAAGCTGCGCGCATATGCGACCTCGACGATTGAACTTTAATGAACGCTGACAAAAACCGAGATCCTGCACAAAATTAATTTAATTGGAATCGACTTCAACCATTGGATGATCACAAACAATTTTGTCGATGAAACCGAATACTAATCTTGAGTCCATGTCCGTGATCCGAAAATAATCAAGCCGGCCAGCTGATTTAAACTATGGACGCACGGTGGATCACCAAATCTTTTTCATGTCGCTATGGATCCAAACCTGCCTTGTACCATCGTCGGTCGTAGCTTCACAGCAGATGAATATTGAAGAATTCATCATAGGGATTCTTCGAAGACCTTTAGGTAGACTAATGGCACCTTGTGAGATCCTTGACTTCCTTGGCACAAGATCACCGCCGTCTCCTCGAGCTAGCTTTGTCGGAGCGAGATCGACCATGTCGCTTCGAGTTGATCGATCAAACGCTCTATGCTGATCCGGGGCCGGTGCTATTTTCTGCCTCCAGATCTACACAACGGCTATTGTGATTGCTGCTGCACGTCCACCACCGTTGGTCGATGTTGCTTCGGGTTCCTCGATCAGAGTCTCTATGCTGATTCGGGGATCCACACAGTGGCCATATTGTGATTGCTGCTGCACGACCACCATAGTTTGTAATCCATCGTGGTCGCCGGAGCCGCTGGTGTCATCGCCGGTGTCGGCATGCAGCGTCATCTCTCGTGCGATCGTCCAGGACACGGATGAGAGCATATAAATACTGCAGCTAACCGACCCTATACGATCTGGACTTGATAGCTTTCTATAGTAGTCGTGTCCATATCATATGGCGTTAGTGCAGTCCTGCCGGCTTACGTTTCATGAGCCAGCACGTTCCAAGTATATTCGTACACAGTCATATTTTAAATCGTTCAATCTCAGCAATTAGGAAACCGGCGAGAGTTCTGATATGCTCTGGAAGTCCAAACCGCACATGCATGCTTCCTTTTTTTTACCATATCGCACGATTAGATGTATCCACAAATCTCCATCGTTAAAACTTCTTACATTAAAATTGCTAAATCTGCACCGTTGATTGTTTTTTGTTTTAATAATATAATACTCCCTCCGTTCCGAATTGTAAGACGTTTAAGCAAAGTTAGTTCTAATTCGCGCAGCACAAATAGTTGTACAAGATTCCCGTAGTTTCCAAAAATACCCTCGGTCGGAAAGCAGACTCGCTTTCCCCACTGGCGCACCGCCCTCTCCCTTTCCCACTCTTCTCGCGCGCCTCCGTGCTCTCTCTCTCTCGCGTCGCCTCCATGCTCTCCCTCGTCGTCTCCCACTCGGCGGCGCATCCTAGCTCTCCTTCACCCACTCTCCCGACGCAGTCAAAGCTTTCAATTTTTATGCGCGGTGGTGGTGGATCTGTGGGAGGCGGCGGCAGGGGCCGTCAAGATCGACCCGGCGCTCAGCCGGACGAAGCCGCCGTCGAAGCTCTACTCCCTCAGTCCCTCTGTGCCCGACGAAGCCGCCGTCGGGAAGGGGCTCACGACCGACTCATCCCTTTCTCTGCGGCGCCGCCGTCCCCGCTCTTTGCAGCCGTCAGCGGCCTCTGCACCCTCCCCTCCAGCGACTCCAACCTGTGCGGCCGCGGTCAAGCTCCCTCCCCTGTTTAGTGCGTGTGGTAAACCAGGTAGCTGCGTCTTGTTCCTCTCTCTATCTCTCTGTGCTTTTCCTTCTCGTCCCTTTCTCCACTGTATAATTCGGGCGTTTTTTTTCTGCAGTAGCAACAAACCATGGAGAATTTGGGGACTACTAGGGCGTACAGCAGCAAGCCATGGCGATTTGGTTTCGAGTTTGGATAATCTCTCTGAATACTCCCTGATCAGGTTTCTTCTAGCCTGGGAGATCTGCGGGCCAGGGACCTCGGGCTCTGGCTGCTGCTTGTGGGGCGAGGAGAAGCAGCCAGGTGATCTCCCAGGTTCTTCTAGCCTGGGCGCCGAGGAACCTGGGGCTCCGGATGCTGCTAGTGGTGGCGAGGAGAAGCAGCCACAGCCTGGGCGAGAAGCAGCCACGGCGAGGAACCTGGGAGATCTGCTGTGCGAGGATCTGCAGGGCGAGATGTGCGGGGATCTGCAGAGCGAGATCTGCTGGGCTGGGATCTAGGCGACGAGCGTCTTGGCCGGCGATGAGCGATCCACGGAGATGCAGTTTCTATTCTTTCGTGTAACGATTCGCTTTTTCCGCTCGCTCGACTTGGGAGGGGCAGACAGGTCAATTTTGCGATTTTTGGTGGTTGTCGGAAAAGGCTTAAACGTCTTACAATTCGGAACGGAGGGAGTAGAAGATAGATAGATGTGGATTCAGAAAAATACTACAGGCAGTGATAGTTACCAACCATAAAGTACGCTCTATAAATAAATCTGCCTGTAATCACAAACAAATAAATCTGTAAGATAATCGGAATTGCTAGATCCCAGGCGCCTGATTTTTTGTTAAGTCTCAGTCACCTTCAGAGCCGTTGATTTCCGCGTCGTGATTGGTGCTGTCGCTGCTATATTTTTTTCGTCGCGCGTGCTGTCTGTTTGGCTCGTGGGCTGCTTTCTTTTTTTTTCCGTCGCGCGTGCTGTCTGTTTGGCTCGTGGGCTCCTTTCCTTTTTTTTCCTCTACCGCACGCTGTGTTTTGGCTCATGGGCTGCTGTTCTTTTTTTTTTTCCTTTGCGCACGCTGGGGTGAGGTCGTGGGCTGTCGTCCGTTTTGGTAAGCATGCTTTTGTTTGTTGTGGGCCTTTTTACTTGGGTTATTTTTAGTAACGTTTTTTGGGAGATGTCTTTTGTTAAGTGTTTTTTTTCTTTTCTGCGTCTTTTTAATAGTTTTTTAGAGAACTTTATACATATTTTTATTTTATCAATGAACTATATTTTTTTGTTCTCACGAGTACAGCCCTTGCGCTGATGGCAGAATGTTGATTAGTAAAAAGGAATGGGGACTTTTATCCTAGTTGCATCTGGTTGAATTTAACTGATTGGGTTTTTTTACCAGTTGCATGCCAATTGCAACTGAGAATTTAACAATCATTTTTTATTTTAATTTTCATCACTAGTTGCATCCTGTTGCAACTGAGGGATTTTAATTGATCGTTTTTTATCTTTTTCACCAATTGCATTTCCAATTGCAACTGTGAATTAACTAATCATTTTTTATTTCCTTTTTTAACCAGTTGCATCCTAGTTGCAATTGACAATTTAACTGGTCAGGTTTTTATGGAGGCGCCTGATTTTTTGTTAAGTCTCAGTCGCGTTCTCCACCGTCGGATCAAACGCTTCGTGATTCGTGCGTGTGTGTACCTTCGTGTGCGTGCAGGAATGGGGCCTTATTTTTCTGTGTGGGCTTTCGTCGGGATGTTTTTTTTCTTGCTGGTGTTATATGGGCTTGTCTTTTTCGTCGACGATGGGCTTCCGGTCTGTTTGGTTGTGTACTTTTTTCTCTCTGTCGTGTGTGTACCTTCGTGTACTTTTTTTTTCCGTCGATGATGGGCTTCCGGTCTGTTTGGTTGATTCGTGCGTGCGTGTGTGTACCTTCGTGTACTTTTTATATATTTTGTTTTTAGCCAGTTGCATCCTAGCCGCAACTGTGTGTTTTTATTCACCATATTTTCACCAGTTGCATACTAGCTGCAACTGGATCCATCGTGTTTTCACCAGTTGCATCCTAATCGCAACTGGGTTTTTTTATTTGACTTCACCAGTTGCATCCTAACCGCAATTGTCGGGTTTAATTCACCTTGTTTTCACCAGTTGCATCCTAGCCGAAATTGGGAATTTTTTTAGTTTTTCACCTTTTGCATCCTAACGCACCTGAGATTTTTTTATTTGCATCGTAGTCGCAACTGAGGATTTTTTATTGTTCACCAGTTGCATCCTAGCCGCAACTGGGGATTTTTTATTTTTGACTTTGTGTTTTTCACCCGTTGCATCCTAGTCGCAACTGGGTTTTTATTTTCGCCTGTGTGTTTTTCACCAGTTGCATACTAGTCGCAACTGGGTTTTTTAATGTGTGTTTTTCACCAGTTGCATCCTAGCCGTAACTGTGTGTTTTCTATTCACCATGTTTTCACCAGTTGCATCCTAGTTGAACCTGGATTTTTTTAAAAAAATCAGTTGCATCCTAGCCGCAATTTGGAATTTTTTAGCATCCTGACGAAATTTGGGATTTTTTAGTTGCATCCTAGCCGCAACTGGGGATTTTTTATAACTGTATTTTTTACGTGCCGTTGCATCCTAGCTGCAACTGGGGATTTTTTTATTTTTGACTTTGTGTTTTTCACCAGTTGCATCCTAGTCGCAACTAGATTTTTATTTTCGCCTGTGTGTTTTTCACCAGTTGCATACTAGTCGCAACTGGTTTTTTTTTGTTTTTCACCAGCTGCATACTAGTTGCAACTGGGATTTTTTTTACTGTGTGTTTTTCACCAGTTGCATTATATCCATAACTGTGTGTTTTCTATTCACCATGTTTTCACCAATTGTATCCTAGTTGCAACTGGATGTTTTTTTAAACCAGTTGCATCCTAGCCGCAATTGGGAATTTTTTAGCATCCTGACGCAATTTGAATTTTTTATTTGCATCCTAGCCGCATTGTATTTTGCGTGTGTTCACCGGTTGCATCCTAGCCGCAACTGGGGATTTTTATTTTTGACTTAGTGTTTTTCACTAGTTGCATCTTTGTCGCAACTGGTTTTTTATTTCGCATGTGTGTTTTTCACCAGTTGCATACTAGTCGCAACTGGGTTTTTTTTTGTTTTTCACCAGTTGCACTAGTTGCAACTGGGATTTTTTTTAATGTGTGTTTTTCACCAGTTGCATATCCTAGCCGTAACTGTGTGTTTTCTATTCACCATGTTTTCACCGGTTGCATCCTAGTTGCAACTGGGTGTTTTTTTCACCAGTTGCATCCTAGCCGCAATTGGGAATTTTTTAGCATCCTGACGCAACTGGATTTTTTAGTTGCATCCTAACCGCAACTGGAGATTTTTATAACTGTATTTTGCGTGTGTTCACCAGTTGCATCCTAGCCGCAACTTGGGATTTTTATTTTTTTGATTTTGTGTTTTTCACCAGTTGCATCCTAGTCGCAACTGGGTTTTTATTTCGCCTGTGTGTTTTTCACCAGTTGCATACTAGTCGCAACTGATTTTTTTTTGTTTTTCACCAGTTGCATACTAGTCGCAACTGGGATTTTTTTAATGTGTGTTTTCACCCGTTGCATCCTAGCCGCATTATTACCGGTTGCATCCTAGTTGCAACTGGGTGTTTTTCTCACCAGTTGCATCCTAGCCGCAATTGGGAATTTTTTTAGCATCCTGACGCAACTGGGATTTTTTAGTTGCATCCTAGCCGCAACTGGGGATTTTTATAACTGTATTTTGCGTGTGTTCACCAGTTGCATCCTAGCCGCAACTGAGGATTTTTATTTTTTGATTTTGTGTTTTTCACCAGTTGCATGCTAGTTGCAACTGGGTTTTTATTTCGCATGTGTGTTTTTCACCAGTTGCATACTAGTCGCAACTGATTTTTTTTTGTTTTTCACCAGTTGCATACTAGTCGCAACTGGGATTTTTTTAATGTGTGTTTTTCACCAGTTGCATCCTAGCCGCATTTTCACCAGTTGCATCCTAGTTGCAACTGGGTGTTTTTTTCACCAGTTGCATCCTAGCCGCAATTGGGAATTTTTTAGCATCCTGACGCAACTGGGATTTTTTAGTTGCATCCTAGCCGCAACTGGGGATTTTTATAACTGTATTTTGCATGTGTTCACCAGTTGCATCCTAGCCGCAACTGGGGATTTTTATTTTTAGATTTTGTGTTTTTCACCAGTTGCATCCTAGTCGCAACTGAGTTTTTATTTCTTGATTTTTTTCTTTTTTTCACCAGTTGCATGCTACTTGCAACTAGGATTTTGATTTCATCTTTTTTTCTTTTTTTCACCAGTTGCATGCTACTTCCAACTAGGATTTTGATTTCATTGATTTTTTTGTTCTTTTTTCACCAGTTGCATGCTACTTGCAACTGAGATTTTTATTTTCATCGATTTTTCTCTTTTTTTTACCAGTTGCATGCTACTTGCAACAACGATTTTTTCTTTCCACCAGTTGCATGCTACTTGCAACTAGGATTTTTATTTCATCGATTTTTTTTTCACTAATTGCATCATAGTTGCAACTGAGAATTTTATCCATTTCACCAGTTGCATTCTAGTCTCACAACTAGGGATTTTTTTAACTTTTTTTCACCAGTTGCATCCTAGTTGCAACTGGGAATTTTACCGATCATTTCCTTTTTTTCCAGTTGCATCCTAGTCGCAACTAGGTATTTTTTTAACCAGTTGCATCCCAGTAGAAATTATAACAGTTGCATCCTAGTTGCAAGTGCGAATATTAACGATCATTTCTTATTTCACCAGTTGCATCCTAGTTGCAACTAGGATTGTTTTTGTAACCAGTTGCATCCCAATTGCAATTGGAAATTTCACCCAATTTATTCACCAGTTGCATCCTAGTTGCAACTGGGAATATTAATGATCATTTCTTATTTCACCAGTTGCATCCTACTCGCAACTGGGAATAAAAAAATGTTTGTTGCATCCTAGTCGCAACCGGGATTTTTAAGTGTTTTTTCACCCAGTTGCATGATAGGTGCAAAAAATTTTTGCACCAGTTGCATCATAATCGTAATTGGGAATTTTAATGTTCATTTTTCATTCACCTTTTTCAAAATTATTTTCTTGTTTTTTCTATTTTTTTACCAGTTGCATTCTAGTCGCAATTGGGATTTAAGTGTTTTCTTTTTACCTAGTTGCATGGTAGGTACAACTAATATATTTTTATTAGTCTGCCACAGTTGCATCATAGTCGCAAATAGGATTTTATTTTTTTGTAACCAGTTGCATCCTAGTTGCAACTGGAAATTTTACTCTGATCATTTTTTATTCACTAGTTGCATCCTAGTCGCAACTGGGGATTGTTGTTGATTGTTTTTTGTAACCAGTTGCATCCTAGGTGCAACTTCAAATTTTACCCAATCATTTTTTATTCACCAGTTGCATCCTAATCGTAATTAGGGAATTTTTACTGATTTTTTTCACCAGTTGCATCCTATTTGTAACTGGGATTTTTTACCGATTATTTCTTATTTTCACCGGTTGCATCCTAGTCGTAACTAGCGATTATTTTTAATTTTTTGTAACCAGTTGCATACTAGTTGCAACTGGAATCTTTAACAATCATTCTTGTTTCACTAGTTGCATCATAGTCGCAAATATGGATTTTTTTTTGTAACCCGTTGCATCCTAATATTTCACTAGTTGTAACCCAAATAGCGTTCTCTTTTTACTCATGAAGTGTGTGCGTGTAGCGTGAGTGTAATCGCGTACATCGTACATGTATCATGTATGCACATGTGAGTCTACATCGCATGCAATCGAAAAAGATTCGCACATTCACCGGCCGTGTACGTGCAGTGCAGGACTGTGTACGTGCACACCCACGTTTGGTTGAGGCCCCGCGCGCATGGCCATGTACATGTTCACGTCCTTGAAGCTGGCGCATCATGCAATCCGTTCAAAACCACCGACGGAAGGTCCCATGTTCTTAGCTACGTAGGCGTGATGTTAGGTGACTGAGACTTAACTAAGTCTCAGTCGCCTGTCCCCTAGGCGCGCCCATAAGATAATAGGTAGGCCTATAACTGAAATATCCCTGCAACAATACAGATTAAACATAACTAACAAACATGAGCGTAGCAGAGTAACCATCATGCAGCTTTCAGGCCCAAATCTGAAGAATATACAACTAAATATCAGGAAGAAGCCAAACCTAGAAGACAACAATCTCGTAGATGGGATGGCCGGATGATTTATCTTGGCCCGCGCGATCAGGATCACAGGCCGATGTTCTCCGGCCGGAGAGGATCGTCTTGACCTACTAATTGATTATTTTACCACGGATTAGCATGTGCTGGGTTGCCAAATCTACTGTTTTGACGCGCAGTATGCTGGGTTGCCATCGATCCTATCCAGGTCAGTGGACGCCGTCGCTCCTCGTCATATTGGTATCAAACTTGTCGTAGGCCTTGCTGCTCACAGTCATCGTGTGTTCGGCACTTCGTCGGAGCGTGAAGAACTGAGATGGACAAAGGGTCTCGATCGTCGTCATCTCTGGCTAGTATAGACCTCATGCAGGACCTTCATAGGGGACGCCTCAAATCCAAATCGATCGACTCGACTGCTCACTTAGCCTTCGAGGCATGATAGATGTGGGGAAGAAGGACATTGGCCGGACTTTTCTTTCAATTTTCTTTCGTACCAGTTTTACGTAGACGTGAGGAAGAAGGACACTGGCCGGACTTTTCTTTCTTCGTCGATGCTGTTTGTAAATGTGTGTAAGAAGGACGTCACGCAGTTAATCTTGGCCGTTAGTTTTAGTTTTGACTAATCTTTACCATTGGTTATCCTGTGTTTTAATTATATAAAGATAGATTGAGGAATTGCTCAAATATAAGTTCTCTAAATATGCAACTAGGTGAACAATCCTATATGATGAGCAATAAACAAGCTAGCAAGATATTCTAGGCAAGTTAAGCTAGCAATACAAGTAAAGGAAGGTAAAGAGATAACCACACGGTGACGCGGAGATGATTCCCGAAGTTCACTTCCCAATGGAAGCTACGTCTTCGTTGGAGCGGTGCGGGGTCACAAGTGAGCCCCGAATATGTCGGCCACAGCCCTCGACGTTCTGCGAAGAATTCTGCTAAGGACTAGGCGCTCAGCCTGGCGAGCCTCGCGAGGGACTGAGAGTTTCTTCACTCTGCTGAGCATTTCTGTTAAGGACCAGACGCTCAGCCTAATGGGCCTCGAGAGGGACTTTTCCCTCTGGAGGGCCTCTCCTGCCCAGGAAATCACCAAGTCCTGGCGCACCTCTGCGCCACCCTCGCGAGGCCTCCCTCGCGAGGCGTCAAGTACTACAGAACCTCGGCGAGACTCCAAGCCCTCGCGGGTTCCTTCAAGTGGAAGCAAGCTCTGCGCCCGCTGCAGAGCGCACATGGCCTCTGCGCCCGCCGCAGAGTGACGCGCGCGCCTGCGCGCGATGACGACGACGCCGCAGTTTCCATTCTCGTGTATAAAGTAGTCAACAAAGCTGTGGTAAGCAAAGCGGACTCCAAGGATTGTCATTTTGGTGATAAAGGGACCGGCCGCCGCTACGCTCCAACCGCGACGTCACCGTGGGGCGCGTCACGGACCTCTGCGGCGCCAGCCCACCGTCATGGATGGACGGTGGCTTTTTCTGCCAAGACGATGTTGCTCTCTGCCATGGACCGCGTCCATGGACAACCCCGACGCTGTGAGCTGTGCTCCACCTTTGCCACCATGTGGATTCCCTTCCCGCCTGTAGTTTTGGGGGAAGAGGACCAAGACAGTATAAAAGGGGGCAGCGTACGACCAAGGAAAGGGATCGATTCATTCTACACTCCACCAGCTACGCCGCAAGGAAGAAGACGGAGCTCCTTCTACCATAGTCCACCATAGCCATAACTGTGCCCTCGACAAGCACATTGTACTGTGAACCTCTCCAAGCAGTGCAATACAACTTAGCAGGACGTAGGGTATTTACACCTCACGGTGGGCCTGAACCTGGGTAGCGGCTCATGTTCTTTCTCTGTCGTGATGTTCCTCACCGAGCTCGACCAGCACCGTCGCCGAGGTTGTTGAGGATTTGTTTGATGTTGTGTTCAGCCCCTTACTCGATTCCTGGCATCTGAGAGACACCCCAAGTTCCTGGGACCAGTCTCCGACATTTGGCGCGCCAAGTAGGGGGCTGAGGCGCGTCTTCAACTTCTTCAACCTCTCTGCGCCATGACTGACACGCGGGCTGCGCGTCTCGCGCGACGGACGTCTGGCAGAGCCAACACCGAGCCCGCCGCCAACAACAACGCGCGTGGTCGCCCACGCGCCAACCGCGCTTCGGATTGCAACGCCGAGACGCGCGTCGAGCACCCTGAGGACGATGGCGGCAACGGCGGCGGCAACGACGATGACGGCGAGGGAGCTTCCTCCCTGCACCCATCTAGGCGCGAGAGCACCTCCACGCAGAGCCGGTGGCGCCCAGTCCATCCACTGCGCTACTGATGGCGCAGGAGCTGCTGCGCTACCGCCCCACGTAGGCGGGCCACGACAACTGGCTCGGGCGCCTCGAGGAGCTCATCAATGCCGCCGCCGTTCCTGCCGCTCCTACTGCAGCACCAACGCCTTCTCGCTCGCTGGTGCGCCACTCCGGACGCGAAGGGAACATAGCGCACGGTGCTCCTCCTCCCCCTCCGCCTCCGCCACCACCTCCTCCAGCTGCAGCTCCGGCGGGGAACCACCGCGCCGCGTCGCACGCGTCCTCACCTCATGACTGCCAGATTGTGCAGCGAACTCCAGCCTTCACCCGCAACTTGCGCCGTGTCATCTGGCCGGTGAAGTTCAAGCCAGACCTCCCCCGCGCTACGACGGCAGTACCAACCCTCTGGAGTTCCTGTAGCTCTACACCGTCTCCATCCAGGCCACGGGGGGCAACGACAAGGAGATGGCCAACTGGCTCTCCATGGCGCTCAAGGACTCCGCGCTCTCATGGCTCATGAACCTCCCCGAGAACACCATCGACACGTGGGAGGACCTCTGCAAGGTCTTCGTCGCCAACTTCAAGGGCACATACGAGCGCGCACTCACCTACAACGACCTTCGCGCGGTGCGCCAGAAGCCTGACGAGACCCTTCGCAGATACATCCAGCGCTTCAGCCAGGTCCGCAACAAGATTCCGAACATCCCGGACTCACACGTCATCTCCGCCTTCAGAGGGCGTCACGAACCGCCAGATGCTCGAGAAGCTCGGCATCCACAACACTCTCACCTCAGTGGTGAAGATCTTTGACCTGGCTGACAAGTGCGCCAAGGCTGAAGAGGGCCTCCTCTTCGTCAAGAAAGAAATGGAGGAAGATCCTCCTGAGGGGTCTAGGAGCAGGAAGAAGCCCGTCGAGAAGCGCAAGACCACCGCCATCCTCGCGGCGGAGCCTGACGCCAAGCAGCCTCGCGAGGCTTCTCCGGCGGCCGAAGAGAAGAAAGTGGACAATCGCCCGTTCTGCATCTACCACAAAAGGCACAACCACGCAACTGAAGACTGATGGGAGCTCAAGCAGCTCAGCAAGGAACGCGGGAAGAACCAAGGCCGTGGTGGCCGCGGCGGAGGCCGTGGCGGCCGCGGGGGCGGGCGCCACAACTTCCAGCAGAGGGCTCGGGGGAACAACGCCGGGCAAAACGACAACCTCCCTGACGAGAACCCTGGGGGCTACCAGGCCCCTCAGGGGGCAATAGCATGCATCCTCGACGGGTCCCAAGCGCCCAAGTCCAACAACCACTTCAAGCAGTTCTCTCGCGAGGTCAACGTCGCGCTTCCAGGGATTGAGGCATCCCAACCCCTCAAGTGGTCACAATACACCATTGCCTTCGACTCCAAGGACCACCCGAAGTCGACCAAGGCTGTCGGCACCATCCCTCTGGTGTGCACCCCCATCATCAACAACATCGCCGTCGCCAAGACGCTCATAGATGGGGGAGCAGGTTTGAACGTCATCTCTATCGAGACCTTTGAGCAGCTTCAAGTGCCATACGAGTGGCTGATGCCCTCCAGGCCCTTCACGCGGGTGACAAGTGGCTCCACCACACCGCTGGGGCAGGTGAGGCTCGCGGTCACTTTCGGCACGCCGCAGAACTACCGCACCGAGCAGATCGACTTCGACGTCACACACATTGGCCTGCCCTACAACGCCATCCTCGGCTACCCCGCCCTCGCGAAGTTCATGGCTGTCACCCACCACACGTACAACATCATCAAGCTTCCAGGCAGCGGCGGCACCATCTCCATCCACGGTCAAGTCCAGGACGCAATGCGCTCTGTCGAGACCGCCTACAAGGCCGCTGCCGTGGCATTCCCTGCTGACGAGGACATGGAGCCCCTCGAGAGGCCCACGAAGAAGAAGCAGCTGTTTTCACAGGAGCAGGCAGCCACGAAGAAGGTGTCGCTGGACGCCAGCGGCCCGGGGGCTAGCGTCACCATAGGCGCTGGCTTGCCTCCCAAATAGGAAAGCGCGCTCGTCGCTTTCCTCAGGGCAAACTCTGACATGTTCGCATGGACACCGTCGGAGTACCGAGGGAGGTGATCGAGCACCACTTAGCCGTGTGTCCAAACGCACACCTCGTGAAGCAGAAAGCATGGCCCCAGGCACCAGAGAAGCAAGAGGTCATCATCAAGCAAGTAGAGAAGTTGAAAGAAGCACACATAATTCGAGAAGTTGCACACCCCACTTGGCTCTCCAATAAGTTGAAAGAAGCACTCATAATTCGAGAAGTTGCACACCCCACTTGACAATGGCTCACAGTTCACCAGTGGCATCTTCAGGGCCTACTGTGAAAGCCTCGGCACCCGGCTCTGCTTCGCCTCGGTGGCTCACCCACGAAGCAATGGGCAAGCCGAGCGAGCAAACGCCGAAGTGCTCAAGGGCCTAATGACAAGAAGCTTCAATCGCCTCAAGGCCCACGGCAAGAACTGGATTGAAGAGCTCCCATCTATGCTCTGGTCCATCCGCACCACTGCCATGAAGCCCACAGGAGAAACGATATTCGCCCTCGTCTATGGCGCTGAAGCAGTCCTCCCCACTGAGATCAAGCACGGGTCCCCACGGATCCTTGCTTTCAACGAGGATGACCAAGAAGAACTCCACAACGATGACCTGCTACTGCTCAATGGACAACGTCGTCGTGCTGCCCTCCGGGCGGCAAAGTACCAACAAGATCTGTGCCGCTACCACTGCCGCCACATACGCCCGCGCACCCTCGAGACAGGCGATCTCGTCCTGAGGAGGATACTCTCTAGAGAAGGCCTCCACACGCTCTCGGCCATGTGGGAAGGCCCCTACAGGGTCACGCACATCGCCAGGACCAGCGCGGTACTCCTCGAGATGGAAGATGGCACCCCGATCAAAAACCCGTGGAACATCGAGCATCTACGCAAGTTCTACCCGTGATCACGTCGCGGCAGGCATTTTTTGTCTCAAGAGGGAAGCATGCATCTTCACCTCCCAGCTTCACAAAAGCTTTTCCCTCCACGAGGGCCATCTCCACTGAGAGCTCTCTACAACGCGTCGCCACGGGTCACGAGAAGCCTTAGCCACTCCATGTGGAACCCCATGCCCAGACATGGCGGACTTTGTCTTGGCCACGCCAAGTGTAATGAACAATTTCGGTTCACCATGAACCTTTGCGCCTCAGCGCCGTTATGTAATATTGCTTGGTGAGTTCTTTTTTTACGTTCATTCGCGCTCACATTTTTTCCCATGCGCACCTCGCGAGCGGGGGCTGAGCACGGTGCCTGTGCCTCGGGAGCATCCCAGCAGCATCGCAAAACCCAAAGGATCCGAGCTCTAACTCTTGGTTCTCCGCCCACGACCGTTATCTCACCAAAGAGCTCTGACTCATGGGCCGGCTCCCATGCACGTCACCTCACCAATGACCTTGGTGCTTACTCTCCTCGTGAGATACACATGAGGAAACCTATGGGCGCGCATGAGTTGTACAACCGTGCATTGCTTGTGGGTATGCCTCTATCTCCAACGCAGGGAACAAGACGCCCTACAAAGCTGCGGAGCTCCAAACCAGCCTCAGGCAACCTCCAGAGGGGAAACGCCTAACCAGGGAACACAACACCCTCTACGAGACAAACGTCTCGCAAAAGCTAAGTCCAGAACTTACGCCTCACGAGTTTTTCCCTCTCGCTGGTTTTGTCGTATGATACACGATGACGTAGTTACCTGCGTCAAAAGAATATGGGTTAGGTTGAGACTCCAAGTGCAGAGTGTGTAGTGGAAAACGTGTTTTCCTCACGAGGGGTGACTCGAGGGTTTAATATCGAACTCTCGGGGAATCAGTAGTGAAGATTTATCTTTCCTATCCTTCTTTTGGTTACCTACAAAACAAAGTAAATGTTTTGGTCCTCAACCTCACCTAGTGGTTGTCAAGCACAAGGTGTGAGAATGATATCAAGATAATATGCAATGCAAACAAGAAATAAATATGCAATGGTGGTAAATAAATATGCAAGGATGGTGGTAGCAATGATAAATGATATTTTTGGGTTTTATATGATGAATGCAAGATGTAAAAGTGTTTTTGTATTTTCCGATTTTTAAATGGCAGAAAATGGTAAAGTGGTAAAGGTGGTTGGAAAGGTGTTTCTTATGATTAAAAATGGACCGGGTTCATAGTTTCACAAATGCACTCTCTCTTTAATAAAGTGGTAGACAATGGAACACTAGAGTTGGCATATGAGATTGCAACACAACAGTTTAATGACAAGTTATAATTATATGGGCATCACGTCCTAACATATTGACCTTTTGGTTATTAGTCTCTCTTATACTCCACCAAGATGCGAACTAAATCATAACACCTCAGTAATTAAGATAACTCAGAGTATAGCAATAAGTATCATGACATGAAGTTAAAATAAGAACATGCTAGATCTAGTCATGGAGGAAGTGGCAATGGTCACACCCACATCTTTGGTAGCATGGTATTTCTTTTTATCCCTAGTGAGGCAAACAAAGTAAGGTAGAGATACCCAAGTGGGTCGCAGAACTCTGTCTCACGTTCACTCCACTAGCCACCCCCCGTTACTCCAACTAATGCACACGTTCCCCTCACACGCTCTCATAAACATGCTTGATCATGAGAAGTAAATAAGAACGGGGTACATAATATGCATATACTTTCATAACTGAAACAAAACCATTGCAATCTCAAACATATATTAACTCATAAAAAGATCCACCACAAAGGTATTACATAGATGACCGTAATCATGTTCGGCAGCTCATACGGTACTAATTAGTGAAGCTTAAGAGAGAGAGATACATAAGTTAATTCCACAAACCCATAGTCCAGAGGTGGACTACTCCCTCTTCATCATGGAGACGGTGGAGAAGTCGTTGGAGAAGATGGAGACCACGCCGGCAGCGCTCCGCCGGAGTTTTCCCCCTCCAATCTGCAGCTCCAGGTCTCTGTTTCGGTGTTTCTGTGTTTCTGCGGTGCTCCTTCCAGAGAACGTCGGGGGGATATTTTTATTGTCGGTTTTAGGCCAAAACGGAGTCGGTGGAGGAAAGATCGACGGTAACGGAGCTCCGTGGCCCAAAAGAGGGGTCCCACGCGGCCCAGGTACCTGGCCACGTGGGCCCACTCAACTTCGGCCTCCGGCTTCCTTTCGTGCGCTTCCTTGGCTCCTACGATTTGTTCCTTCCAAAAACTGATGCCCGTAAAATATTAGGTCATTTGGACGTCGTTTGGGTCCCTGAAACATTAAAATATAGAAAACAAGGTTTTCTGACTGTGCGGGGTTAATTCCATAAAAATAGGAAACATACCAAATATTCCCAAAATCATTATAAAACAGTGATATAACCCTTATATGATGCAAATATGACTGGAATATAAGTAAAATAATGCAAAGTTCATGTATGCATTTTACATGCATCAACATCCCCAAGCTTAACCTATAGTCGTCCTCGAGTATGAAGGTGATAAAACTAACATGGACTTTGCATTTTAATACTATCAAAGGATATCAAAGATGATTACTATTGTTACATAGAGTCAAATGATTCATTCTTAAAAGGAGTAGCAATATGGAAGATAGTTTATGAAGTGATATCAAGTATTCAATGCAAGGATGTTCAATGATAATTCACAAAGTGTAACATAAAAGAAAGTACTATGGACCACATGTATGCATAATGAGAAGAAAGAACATCCTATAATGGTCATAGAGTATTGATGAAAATCCTAATATAAAAGGTGGACACTTTGGAAAGATATATATGAGTAGAGGTAAAGCATGAATAAGTTTCATCTAACTTCTGAACTTCTCTACTTAAGTTAATGATTATAATATGGTAATCCTTGGTGTCAAGCTCTCATTCCCCTATCATAGCATCTTGAATGATTAAGTTTAAAGTGAAAGCAAATATGAGTAGTGTGCTTGACAAAGTACAGGTTGAAAATCTCATGCCCCTTGAATACAAGTACCTACTCCATGTGTTACTCAACTTGGGAAACAAAGCAAGTTCAAGTTAAATATCATTGTAAGTAATAATAGTATCATTAAGAGCATCAACTAGGGTACCTCTTGTCCCAGGATATGGAACAAGCCCATATCAAAATGACAAGACAAACAAACACAATGAACAATCTCAACACCCTTTTTATTTACCATTAGATAGCTTTTTATTGTAAGGTGTATCACAGAAGGTTCACCATAGCATGTAAGTAAATTTCCACCATGAATGATGCATGGATTAGATTAGCGGCTCAGGCGTCTCTCTAACCATTTATACAAACTCATTTAAAATCACTTCATTTCCACATTTATTTCACCCATGGTAAGCACTACACCATGGACCAAACCTAGGGGCACCTTTGCTGTCGGGAAAAGTCACATAGCAGGGCATTGTAACTGCTGGCAAAGATTTTTCCCCGGCAGGCTTGCCTGCCCGCTATAACCCTGCCGGCAAAAGTCTTTGCCGGCAGTTATACCTTTGCCGGCAGTCTGCCTGCCCCGAGTTAGGCACTATTGCCGGCAGTCCAATTTGATTCCTGGCAGGCAGATGTACTCTTCCCTGGCAGGTGAACTGCCCTGAAATGTGGAAGTCTTTGCCGGCAGTTTTATTAGTCCAATCTCAGTTCTAGCTATTCCCTCATGCTCCAGCCTGCTTTCTCATTCCAATTCCCAGTTCAAATTTTTCACATCATATACAAGAATACATAGACACAAGAGGTAGTTCTTCCACAAATCAGCATTCACAGATTCTTTATTAAACATGGTCCTCTACAGAATACAGGTTGTGTACAAAATGTTGTTTCTGAACAGAAAACAATTACAAAAAAGAATACAAATAATTCTAAAACATAATCTCTTTCCAAATCCACGAGTGAACAAGAACATCCATAACAGCGGCGAAGTATGTTTTTAAGACCAGAACATGGAGTTCATCCAGAACCATGTCAGAGCAGAATTCAACAGCCTATTCAGGAGCAACCTCTTGTGTTGTTAAGCTGAAGAAAAGGAAAACGAGAGGTTAGAGTTTACAATGGTGGTGATGGCGATGCAAAGTTGGGACCCTTACAAAAAACAAATCGAGAAGGAGTACATGTGCTCATGATTATGCAAATGGACAAAGGAAAATAGTGAAAGAAGAGGGACGCATATAAAAAACATACTGGATACAAAACCAAACAAGCATATGGAGCGTTGAAATTCCACTGAGAAACAACTTAGTGTCATGGTGAAGTCTGGTAGTTTAGCCATTTGGACAAACATCCGACCATTACCAGAATCGATGAGATAGATAGCTACTCAAACTGATCTGGAGAAACAACTGTTGATAACTTTGAGGATTTCATGTAGATCGCAGTTCACACAGTTGCAACAGTCCAGAGCAGCAACACAAAGACTCTACCATCTTTCTGTTCACATAAAAAATTCTAGAGAATGTTTGTTCTCGACTTAAGTCAACATTGATCCGGACACTTCATATAACAGGGTTCTCACATATGTCTTACTTATATACTTAATAAAAATATTCCAAACTAGAAGGTAAATAAATACGATACAAAAGAAATAGGAAGTGGGTGAAGGATAACTACAATCAGCTAGTAACCTTGTAGTAAAGCTACAGCAAAATCAAGCCTGATGCGTATATGTGATGGTAGCATTACGATTAAAATGCAAGCATAACATTGCATAATCCACAAAAGGTACCAATCCTCAAATAATGTTCCTGAAATTACAAAAAGGAGCTCAATTGACAAACAACATTTGCATTTCATGTAACTGACATTAACAGCAAGCATGAAACATTATTTAAATACACCTGAAAGGCAAGTGCAATAATCTCAGACTGAAATAAGTTAAGGGCGAAGAATTATTCACGCATTTGTGAAGGGTCGTCTTACTAAACTTGGCAAAATAAACAAAGTATCAAGTCCACAAATATATTGGCATTTCGCAAAAGAGAAGACCATCTGCAGCAAGCCAAAGCATCATGGCTGGAGAGTGAGGTTACCTCGATGCCGTAGGCCAGCGAGCGTGCTCAGGGTAAGGTGCGACTCTCCTGCGACATCACAGCAGCAGCGCCATGGCTGCCAGGGACGGAGTCGTCGGTGACGTGTAAACCAACCAAGGGGGCGAGCTCTCTTTTTCTCCTCATGCCATCCTAGCAGTAGCACTAGAGCGAGAAAGAATCAAGTCTAGAAATATAAATGCCTTATATATACTACTAGTGGGTGTACATTGCGTTTGTTGTCCCTCAAGACATGAGTAGCAGTACCCAAATCCTCACATTTGGCAAGAATATAGGCAAAATCTGGACATGTGCTTAATGAATATATAACAATCTAAAAGAAGGGCAGACCACATGGCCATCCGCACCAAATTTTCATCTCAGAAACTAAGCACACATTTTTCATACCTTCGTTGTACAACCATGGGAAAATCGAGCTAAACATACACCCATAAGATAAATGAGGGAGACAACAGGGAGCCACCACGATACCTTAGGAGGAGATGATGGTCAGGGCTGCCAGTGGGAGGCAAAATAAAGATCTTGGGACGGCACAAGGACGGCAAGGTCTCACGATGGGTACCCATGGATCTGCGCTGGGAAGCTAAGCTGGAGCATGTCGACGGGGTTAAACTCGAGGACGCCGCAGCGGCGAACGGCGAGCACCATCCCCACTTGGTTTGCAGCTCCGAGAGCACCGCAAAGAAGGCGCCGTCGTCCAGGAACAAGGCCGGCCGCGCTCCCCCACTGCACTTGGTTTGCAGTTTGGGGAGCACCACGAAGAAGGCGCCGTCGACCAGGAACGCGGCCGGCCGCGCTCCCGGGTTCCTGCGACGCTCGCCGCCATGTGCTGCATAGTGGTGGCCGACTGATGTTTAGCCAGGGCTCTGGTCGGCCAGATTCTTGCCGGGGAATGATAGACAGAGAGAAAGCAGTGGCTACGGGTGAGGGCGGCGGGGTCAAGGCTGGGGCCTGGGAGAGATGGGGATTTGTGTGGGGGATTTGGCAGGGAGAAAGAAAGGAATACTCAGCGGCGGTTGAGAGGGAGAGGCGGCAGCATGGACCGGAGATGGGCACGAGAGAAAGCAATACTAGGCGGCGGCGTGTGAGGGAGAGGGGCGCAATTGGGGATTTAGATCTAGGGCTTTTTGGTGCGTGGCGGCTGCTGGCCTTTTAGCACCACGCCAGGAATAGTTCGCTCCCGCCCACACGATGCAAAACACGCGCCAGAAATTTCGCTACCCCGCCAGCCGAGATGTGCTGGGACCAACATGTGCCGGCAGTTCTTGATCTTTGCCGGCAGGCTACTTTTCCTGGCAGGCATATTGCCCTCTAAAGTCGATTTTTGCCGGCAGTTATGTGCCCTTAGGTTTGGTCCATGGTGTAGTGAAGCATCCATAAACAAAAGTACAAGATATCAACTAAATGAAATGAAGTGTATGTTGAAAGCTTGTCATGTGACAGCACATATGAGCTAACTCTCAACCAAAGACATTTGTCAAGCCCACAACATCATAATTTTAATCACAATGGATCATGTTTTATTTATGCAATAAAAGTAAAGTGTGCATCAAGTTCGAGAGAGCTCTATAACCAACTTTTCCCATAACAATCAACAACATAAGCATTTTCATTCAGAGGTATAGATAACACAAATATCTTGATAAACATACTCGGAATAGCATAAAGCTAATAGGTAGTTTTTGCTTGTTGGAATTTTTGGGCTAGCAAGAGGAGAAAGTTGACCATCTAAATGCATGCATGAGTGTCCATAGAACTAACCAATCCATGTTAAACAAAGTAAAATAACATTCAGCATCAAAACATGAATAAAAGATAGCTCTTGATAAAATACTTGCAAATTATTATTCATTAAAAGCTCATGAATCATGCAACTATATGTATCTTTTAAAATCAACTCAAACATCCCTTTTCCCAATCTAATAATAGCATCCAACATAAATCAACCCAAATTTCCAGTAGCTCTCTCATATATAAATGATAGTGTGGTGGTCTCACAAAATAAAAATCAAACCAAAACAAACAAAAAGACGCTCCAAGTTTATGCGATAAAGTGTTTCGATCGAAAAACAGAAGTTAGACGTGTGCAAACCGAGAGTGTGTAGGTCCAGTGGGGTTGTCTTCACATCCCCAAGCTTATGGTCTTCACCATCCTTGGATAGCTCTTGGTGCATCTCCTCTAATCCCTGTGAAAAAACTTCAAAACACCGTTTCTCCCATTTCTTTTCTGTGGGGTGCATTAGTAGTGATAAACAAATAGATTTCTTGCTGCATATAATCCTTGAACAAAAATTCATATGAATGTCCAGAAAGTGTATAATGTTGTATGCCTACTCATAAACTCAATTGGATCAAAAAGATTCAAGTTAAAAGTTCAAAGCATGCATCAAACAAAATGGGACAGAATCTGTCCAGAAAAACAGCAGCAGCAAAACGTATTTTTCTACCCTACTAAACTTTGTCGAAAAATTCCGAAAAATTCATGCATACAGAGGATGAAAAGTTGCAACTACAGTTCAAATATGAGCTCATTCGGAGTTACAGAATAAGAATTAAAAATCATACCGTGCACAGATTCGTGCAGGAATAAAATCTCCGAACGCTATAAGCAACTTTTCAAACCAAAATGAGTAAAACTTGGCACTTTATTAAAAATTCCAGAAACTAAACTAAAACAAAGTCTCTTGTTACAGCAAGAGGACACAAAGAAAATCACAAATAAAAACAACCGGGTTGCCTCCCGTAAAGCGCTTTCTTTATAGCCATATAGCTAGGCTTCTTACTTGATGTTTATAGAGGACGAAGCTCATGAGGGAGCTTGAATGATGTGCCCTCTTCCTTGGGAAGTGTTCCATGCACTTCTTGTGTGGAAACTGAAACTTCACATTCCCTTCTTTTGAATCAATGATAGCACCTGTAGTACGAAGAAAAGGTCTTCCAAGAATAATTGGACTAGAGGTTTTATTCCCCATATCCATGATTAGAAAATCAACAGGCACAAATGTCATATGTAACTCTACCATAACATCACTTACTTTTCCTAAAGCATGTTTAATGGAATCATCAGCAAGTGCAAGTTCAATAGAGCATTTTTCAAGATTTTTCAATTCAAGTATATCATATAGTTCTTTAGATAAAACAGAGACACTAGATCCTAGATCAAGTATAGCATGGTGTGTCTCTTTTCCAATGGTTACTAGGACTTTGGGAATCCATATATCCCCAAGCTTAGGTGGTATCATAGCCTCTTGGTTGTACCTAGCAATCTTTTCTTTCAAGACATGATTAGCAATATAAGAACCAAAACCAGCTTGGTTAGAGTTGATGGAAGGATCACTTGCAAATTTTTGTAAGATAGATATTAATTCATGCAAGCTACAATTCTCTAAGTCAAGCAATGGTTCCTTGACTTCACTAAGCATTTTAACTTCCTCAACTTTTCTCTCTTTCATTACCATAATAGTTTCCTTAGCAATTCTCTCTTGCTCATGAATATGTTCCCAAGATTTATTTATAACCTCTTGGCAATATTTAATTGTTTCCTCATGTTTTTGAGCTATAATGGTGTTCTTTAATGAGGAAACTTCCTTAGTGAGCTGATCTACCCTTTCAAACAAAGAGTCTTGTTTTTCAAACTTAGATATAAATTCCTTATTAAGCTCCTTTTGAGTAGATATAAATGATCTAATGGTGTTCTCCAAATCACTAGAAACATTACCACTAGTAGTATATTTGTTTGGCACATATGGGGGTTTATTATAAGAGTTATAATTGTTGTTACCATACCCATTATTACCATAGTTCCTAATGAAGTTGACATCAATATTTTCAGGATTATTACCAACTAATTCTTGCAAAGGCACATTTTCAATATTTTGTTTATTAATGAAAGCAAGAATAGTATCCATTTTAGATGACAAATCATTTGTTTCTTCTATGGAGTTCACTTTCTTAGAAGGATTAGGTGCTCTATCAGTATGCCATTGACTATAGTTTTGCAAAATGCTCTCCAATATATCTTAGCTTCTACTATAGTTTTTCCCATAAACGCACCTCCAGCAGCAGAATCAAGAATATTTCTAGACATGTAATTTAGACCATTGTAAAAAGAGTGTAGTATGGTCCATTCGTTGACCCCATGTGATGGACAAGTTCTAAGCATAAGTTTAATCCTATCCCAAGCCATAGCAACATGTTCATTTTCATTTTGCCTAAAAGAAAGAATGTTGTTTCTATTTTGCAAAATTTTAACAGGAGGATAGTATTTCTTAATGAAAGCTTCTTTTAAATCATCCCAAGTTTTAATGCTATCAATAGGTAATGAATGCAGCCACTCTTTAGCTTTTCCTCTAAGTGAGAAAGGAAATAACTTCAGTTTTAGAATATCACTTTCCACATTTTTAAATTTCTGCATGTCACATATTTCAACAAAATCATGAAGATGCATAGAGGCATCCTCCATAGCACTACCGCCAAATTGTTCCCTAGTTATCAAGTTCAACAAACTAGGACTTACTTCATAACTATCAGCTTTTATCTCAGGTGTGGCAATGGGCCTAGCAATAAATTGATCATTTGGAGTGTTTGTGTAATCACACAACTTAGTTCTTTCTCCCATTTTAGCAAGTTTTTATGTGTTTTTTAATTTTTTATGCAAAACTGAAAATAAAATGACACTAAATGATGCAAACCGAAATAACAAATGCAACACAAAATGCAAAACTGAAAATAAATATGCAAACCGAACTTAAAAATGCAAGACAATGACAAAACAAGATAAATTGCTTTGAAGGTAAAGATGGATAAGATGATACAACCTCCCCAAGCTTAGGTGTTAGCACAAGTTGGTGATGAAGTTGACTTGGTGAGATATCCTTGGATAAACCCGGCGCCAGAAAACAGAGCTAGTGCAGGGGACCCTTGGATAAACCTTTCAGCAATGATTCCCCGGCAACGGCGCCAGAAAACAGTCTTGATACCCGATGACGTAGTTACCTGCGTCAAAAGAATATGGGTTAGGTTGAGACTCCAAGTGCAGAGTGTGTAGTAAGTGGAAGACGTGTTTTCCCCACGAGGGGTGACTCGAGGGTTTAATATCGAACTCTCGGGGAATCAGTAGTGAAGATTTATCTTTCCTATCCTTCTTTTGGTTACCTACAAAACAAAGTAAATGTTTTGGTCCTCAACCTCACCTAGTGGTTGTCAAGCACAAGGTGTGAGAATGATATCAAGATAATATGCAATGCAAACAAGAAATAAATATGCAATGGTGGTAAATAAATATGCAAGGATGGTGGTAGCAATGATAAATGATATTTTTGGGTTTTATATGATGAATGCAAGATGTAAAAGTGTTTTTGTATTTTCGGATTTTTAAATGGCAGAAAATGGTAAAGTGGTAAAAGTGGTTGGAAAGGTGTTTCTTATGATTAAAAATGGACCGGGGTTCATGGTTTCACAAATGCACTCTCTCTTTAATAAAGTGGTAGACAATGGAACACTAGAGTTGACATATGAGATTGCAACACAACAGTTTAATGACAAGTTATAATTATATGGGCATCACGTCCTAACATAGAGACCTTTTGGTTATTAGTCTCTCTTATACTCCACCAAGATGCGAACTAAATCATAACACCTCAGTAATTAAGATAACTCAGAGTATAGCAATAAGTATCATGACATGAAGTTAAAATAAGAACATGCTAGATCTAGTCATGGAGGAAGTGGCAATGGTCACACCCACATCTCCGGTAGCATGGTATTTCTTTTTATCCCTAGTGAGGCAACAAAGTAAGGTAGAGATACCCAAGTGGATCGCAGAACTTTCTCTCACGTTCACTGCACTAGCCACCCCCGTTACTCCAACTAATGCACACGTTCCCCCTCACACGCTCTCATAAACATGCTTGATCATGACAAGTAAATAAGAACGGGGTACATAATATGCATCTACTTTCATAACTGAAACAAAACCATTGCAATCTCAAACATATATTAACTCATAAAAAGATCCACCACAAAGGTATTACATAGATGACCGTAATCATGTTCAGCAGCTCATACGGTACTAATTAGTGAAGCTCAAGAGAGAGAGATACATAAGTTACTTCCACAAACCCATAGTCCAGAGGTGGACTACTCCCTCTTCATCATGGAGACGGTGGAGAAGTCGTTGGAGAAGATGGAGACCACGCCGGCAGCGCCCCGCCGGAGTTTTCCCCCTCCAATCTGCAGCTCCAGGTCTCTGTTTCGGTGTTTCTGTGTTTCTGCGGCGCTCCTTCCAGAGAACGTCGGGGGGCTATTTTTATAGTCGGTTTTAGGTCAAGACGGAGTCGGTGGAGGAAAGATCGACGGCAACGGAGCTCCGAGGCCCAAAAGAGGGGGTCCCACATGGCCCAGGTACTTGGCCGCGTGGGCCCACTCAACTTCGGCCTCTGGCTTCCTTTCGTGCGCTTCCTTGGCTCCAACGCTTTGTTCCTTCCAAAAACTGATGCCCGAAAAATATTAGGTCATTTGGACGTCGTTTGGGGCCCTGAAACATTAAAATATAGAAAACAAGGTTTTCTGACTGTGCAGGGTTAATTCCATAAAAATAGGAAACATACCAAATATTCCCAAAATCATTATAAAACAGTGATAGAACCCTTATATGATGCAAATATGATTGGAATATAAGTAAAATAATGCAAAGTTCATGTATGCAATTTATATGCATAATCGTCCCTCGAGCCTCTCTTTTCTCTCTTACGCCTCATGGGCTGCTTGCACGTCAAAGGGGAGCTCCCGAGCATCGTGCCTCGAGAGCTCTTACCTCTCTAAGCCTTACGCACCCCCCGGCCTTGTCGAGCCCTGACTCCGGCATACCGAAGCGGCGGTGCTATTTGCTCTGAAAGCAGGGTCCTAACGACGTAGAGCGAAAAAGACATGAGGAAACAGATAAAAGGCCTCCCGAGGGACGCTCACACTTGCATATAATAAAGGTGTCATTACAAACCATTACAAAGTAAAAAATAGCAAGTCCTATGATAACTGGTGCTCTAGGCACATCTCTCCGTGGGAGCAGCTTAAGCAGCAGGGCTGCCGCCATCTTCGTTGTCGACAACTTCGTCATCCTCCTCCTCAGCGCCTGCCTCGCCGTCGCCCTCCTTGGCCGAGTCCTCCTCGGCCCTCTTGAAGCGCTGGACATACTTCTCCACGTCCTCCCACACCGAGGAGTTCAGCTTCGAGGCGAGATTCCGCTCCAGGGGCTCCGTCACGGTCGAGAAGTCGAAGCTGGGATGGAGATGCGCAAGGTTGGCGAAGATTTGGCCGACCGCGATGCCAAGGAGCTCACGGCTCTCAGTATCGACCAGGTCATCGAGGCTTGTCACAACCTCCTCAAGGCTGGTGAGGAGCTGCTCGAAGAAGCCGAGATAGGTGGCGACGTCAGCGTTCCCCTCGACAGAGAGCGAGGGGTCCT
The DNA here is from genome assembly GCA_947311845.1 of Poa pratensis. Lineage (NCBI taxonomy): Eukaryota > Viridiplantae > Streptophyta > Magnoliopsida > Poales > Poaceae > Poa > Poa pratensis. Next base: position 32,191,922 of record CAMZMU010000081.1, read on the forward strand.
TGGCTCCTAGGCGGTCCGCGACAGCCCGCGCGCGGGACACCAGAGAGCGGAACATGCGTTCCCGCTGGCGTGACAAGACCCGCGTAGCCTGAGCGCTCTGCCGGGCCTCCTCGACAAGCTCCACCACAGGCGCCACCTGCTGCTGCATTTCGCTCATGTCCTGCGTCAAGGAAGCAAGGTCCTGCTCCGTGCGGGCCTGCGCGGCTTTGGCAGCCTGGAGACGGGAGTCAGACCGCTTCTTCTGCAGCTCGAGCTCCCCGATGCGAGCATTGAGCTCGTCGCACTTCTTCATGAAGCGCTCCTCCTGCAGCTTGACCTTCTTCGCGAACTCCTTGGAGCAGTTGTCGCGGAAGAGCTTCTCTTTGGTCGCAGACTCCTCCTTCATCTTCTCCTCCTTCTTGTGGAGGTTCTCGTTGGTCTGCGCGAGGCGTTTCTTGTAGAATTCCTCGTCCTGGGCCACCTTGCCCTTGCGAGACTCCAAGTTTTCCCCGCTGCATGGCTTGATCTCTCTCGATCTGCTCGACCTGCTCCTCGCATTTGCACAGCTCAGACTCGCTGGAGTCGAGGTCTTCCCCACGCTGCACAATCAGCCCTTCGCGAGTGTGCAGGTCCTCGCAGAACTTCTCCAAGTTCTACCGCACGGTCTCCGTCTCCGCGATGATCTTCGCCTCGTGGTCCATGAGCTCTTGATGGTTGGCGGAGACTGCCGCCTCGCGCGCTGCTAGCTCCTGGTGCTTGGCCTCAGTCTCCGCCTCGAGAGCCTCGCGCTTAGCGCTCAAGTCCGCGAGGGTCTCTTTAGCCTCGCGGATCACGCTGGCGCGGGTCTCCTCAGCAAAGCGTTGCGCCTCCTCACGCCGCGTCTGGGCCTCCTCGTCCCTCCGGTAGCAGCGCTCCACAGTCTCCTGGAGGCAGGTCCAGCCCCGCGCGAGCTCGACGTCTTCCTCCGCCTTGGCGCGATCTTCCTCGCCGAGCTGGGCCTCGAGCCCGTCAAGCATCTCCCTCGCCGAGCGAAAGACAGTGTCTCGGCGAACCACAACTGGGCGCCGACCCCACAGGACCAAGGCCCACGCGTCGCCAGGGGGCCCAGAGGCGCCGGCGCCTGCTGAGGATTCCGGGACGTCACGCCTTGAGCTCGGAGTGGGCTCGAGGCGCGCCTGGGGGCTCCGGTGAGAGCCTCCCTCTTCGTCTATGCTGGGGGCTTTCTGGGGGCTCGGAATGCCCTCGCCATCAGCCCCGCTCTCCTTCTGCCCCTGGGGCACATCTTCCTCCCCTCCAGTGGCAGGATCGGTCTTCTCCGCTGAGGTCGCTCCCGCCGCAGCTCCAGCGTCCACCACCGGCGCTTCAGGGCTTGCGCCTGGTGGAGGTGGCGGTGCAGTGGCCTCCTCCATCTCAACGTCGGCGTGCACCTCCGCCGACGTCGCGGTCTTCACTGCATCTTCCTCCACCGATGCCGTGGTCTTCGCTGCGTCTCCCTCCGTCGCCTTCTCCTGCTGCGCAAGAGAAGCGACAGGCTGCGCGGCCGGCGACACCCTCGCCTCAGTTTTCTCCTCCTCGCGGCGCTCCTCTGCCGCGGGAGGTGGAGCCGCTGTCTCAGGAGAAGGAGCAGTGGTCTCGTGAGGCACCGCTTCAGTTGTAGGCGCTGGAGCCCTCTCCAACCTTCCGGAGCCTCCGCCGCCTCGGCTCCTCGGGGCGCCTGGAGAGGAAAATGTTCAGAAATCCCTCGAGAGGGTCACGTAAGAACAACATCAAAAAAGAAGGGAAGTACAAGACTTACGCGGCGGTGTCGATCCACTTCCTCTTCGCCGGCCGCCGCACAGGCGGAGCACTGGGCTCCGCGCTCTTCTGGGCCTCAGCAGGCCTGTCTTGGCCCACCTTGGCACTGGCCTCCGCCTCTTCCCGAGCTCCGGCGTTCCTGTCGTGGATCGCCTTGGAGCAGGGCTCGCAGTGACTAGACTAGGCATCGTCGTCGTCGCTCTCCTTCTTTCCCTCGACGCGCTGCGAGGGGACGACCAAGAACCGGTCGCCGCTGCCCGAGGAGATCTCGTGGACCTCATCGTCAGGCAGCACGCCCTTCGAGGTGCTCGAGTTCTCTGCCGAAGAATCGAGGCCTCCCGAGGCGCCGGCCGCACCTGCGTCAGACTCCGCAGGCGTCTCCGTCGTCTCCTACTCACCATCAGCTGGCGCCGCCTGCGCCGCTGACTCCGGGTCCTCACGGGGCCCAACTTGCCACTCAGGCACCAGGCCCCACTGATCAAACTTTGGCACCATTTGCACGAACGAGACGCGACGCCCAAGGTCAATCCTGTGGAGCGGAACTGTCTTGTCGGTAGGCTTGGGGATAGATGGAGAAGTGAAGAGAACCTCCATGATGCTGTCCACTTCCTCCTGCGTGAAGAGGGTAGCGCTCAGGCGCATCCACTACAAGAAATGTGTTAACTAGTGACTTTTTGATAGTGACCTTGAAAAAATTGGTCATAGATCCGTGACCAATTCGAATCATTTGGTCATACACTATTTTTTAGGGTGCAAACCCAAATACTTAACGACCAAATTTGTCGGAAAAGTCATAATCTCGTTACATCAATTGGTCATAATCTAGACAACGCTGGAATATGGTCTTTTTTCTAGCCGAGTATGACCAATTTAAATGGTCATTCACATTAGTGGACAGCCAACTCAGCGGTGTTGCCTACGTGTCAGTGTTGAGTTGGCTGTTTCGCTTGCATGTCACTATTACTTGACAGACAACTCAGCTGTCTCGCCTACATGTCAATGCTTACATGTCATTTTCGCTTATGTGTCGCTCTGACAGGGAGGGCCCAGTGACAGGAGTAGCACACACGTTGACTCGTTGACTAATCTGACTGGTAGGACCCGCAGATATGACAAGTGGGACCCACTAACAACTTAACATGACATGTGGATCCCGCACCATGGATCTGACATGTGGGTCCCGCCCCACCCCAAATTACATGGAGACCCACACCACGCTGACAAAGTGGACCCACCACTGACCTGACGAGCGGGACCCACCACCGACCTGACATACAGGACCCACCACTGACCTGACGGACGGGACCCACAGGCCACCAGAGACTCACACATGACTCAAATGTAGCAAAATAAATCTAGCGCGAGGTGGGATTCGAACACAGGACCTCCCGACGTGCACAGCATATAGCAAACCACTAGGCCACATGCATCTTCGTGATGTATTACCAACCTCCAGGGTACTTATGCATCCATTTTCTGGATTTGGGCCTACCGGCCCATGTCATTGCCGTGGCCGGCCGGTGTTTCTCTTGGCCCACACGTGAGTGTGTTGCTAGGCTCGGCTCGGCTGTCTTTTTTTCTTCTTTTCCTTTATTCTTTTCTGTTTTCTTTTATAACTTTTGATTTCGAACTTTAATTTCAACCAAATAAATTATAAAAAATTATTAAGATTTCCTCTATCATTATATACTATTAGGGACTGTTGTTAGTCAAAATAAAATACACATACCCCTAAGATTATTGTGGATTTATTCTTTTAAATTTAAATGCAGCATAAAACAAGTGAATGGTTTTAAAATAAGGCCATTACAAAATTAAAATGATTTTTTGGTTCATTTTTCATGGTTCCAAAATGAAAACTTACTTCGGAAACATTTTTCATGGTTCCAAAATGCACGATTTGTGCCCAATATAGGCAAATATAAACATTTCGTATGCCGATTTCAAAATACGGTCAAAACGGCGGACATGATCATTCATAGCTGGGGTTGGATCTTGTGAAACTATTGTTATATCTCTGATAAAATAGGTAATTATGTACCCAAAAATGATTTTCTTAAAAAATAACAGGCAAGATATATAGCACTTGCAGTTCAAATTTAGCCATTTCTAGCTGAATCGGCAGAAAACCGTTTAATTGACCGAAAATGGTAGAGAGCTCAGAAATGAATACTATTTGGTGATTGTACATAAAATGATGTCTACTATGTGAACAAATTTTATCGGTTCCATTTTGGACGACACTCTCGGTAGCCGCTTCACAAAAAGTCGGGCTATTAGCACTTAAAAAATGAAAAGTGGATTTTTTGTGAAACATGTCGAAATCGCTGGTCGGCAACATTGTTTGCCACGCCACAATGCACACATGTGCCAAATTCAGGCACGTTTGGACAAACTATGTCATGAAGGTGGCTAAAACAATGCTTATTAGTCTTGAAAGCTATGAATGTCTGTTCATGATAGCAAGTCTCTGGGAACACTTTTTCAATAAAACTTCTGAATTGCAAGTTTATATTTTTTATGGTAACTAGGTCACATATCATGACGCTACGCGAAGGTTTTCCGTTATTTTGATTTTTTTTTAAATTTTGTATGCTCGTTTGAAAATCTAGTCGAAGTCTCGGTCATGACCGTTCGTGTGTAGTGATTGAATCATGCAAAGATTTTTGTGTTTCTCTGACGAAATGACTAGTTGTGAAACTAGAAATGAAATTCCTAAAAAATAACGGGCAAGATATATAGCACTTGCAGTTCAAATTTTAGCCATTTCCAGCTGAATCGGCAGGAAACCGTTTAATTGACCGGAAAATGGTAGAGAGCTCAGAAATGAATACTATTTGGTGATTGTACATAAAATGATGTCTACTATGTGAACAAATTTTATCGGTTCCATTTTGGACGACTTTCTTGGTAGGCGCTTCACAAAAAACGCTATTTTAACCACTTGAAAAATGGGAAGTGGTTTTTTTGTGAAACATGTCGAAATCTTTGGTCGGCAACATTGCTTGCCATTCCACAATGAACATATGTGCCAAATTTGGGCACATTTCGACAAACTATGTCATGAATGTGTCCAAAACATTGCTCCTTCATCTTGAAAGCTATGAATGTTCGTTCGTGATAGCAAGTTTCTGTGAACACTTTTCCAGTAAAACTTCCACAATGCAAGCTTATATTTTTTTTTGGTAACTAGGTCACATATCATGACTCCACGCGAAGGTTTTCCATTTATTTGATTTTTTTGAATTTCGTGTGCTCATTTGAAAATCTAGTCGAAGTCGCCGCGGTGACCGTTCGTGTCTAGTGTTTGAATCATGTGGATATTTTGATGTATCTCTGATGAAATGGATACTTGTGAAGCTAAAAATGAAATTTCAGAAAAATAACGGGCAAGCTATTTGGCAGCTGCAGTTCAAAATCTAGCCGTTTCCTACTGAATCGGCAGGAAGTCGTATAAATGTCCAGAAATATGCAGAGAGCTCGGAAATGCATGCCTTTTGGTGATTGTATATGAAATGGTGTCTACTATTCGAAAAAAATGTATCGGTGCCATTTTGGACGACTTTCACGGTAGGCGCTTCACAAAAAACGCTATTTTAACCACTTGAAAAATGGAAAGTGTTTTTTTTGGGAAACATGTCGAAATCTTTGGTCGGCAACATTGCTTGCCATCCCACAATGAACACATGTGCCAAATTTGGGCACATTTTAACAAACTATGTCATGAATGTGGCCAAAACATTGCTCGTTTGTCTTGAAAGGTGTGAATGTTCGTTTGTGATAGCAAGTTTCTGGGAACACTTTTGCAGTAAAACTTCCGTAAAGCAAGTTTATATTTTTTTCTGGTAACTAGGTCACATATCATGACGCTGTGTGAAGGTTTTCCATTTTTTTTATTTTATTTGAATTTCGTATGCCGATTTCAATATACGGTCAAAACGGCGGACATGACCGTTTGTACCTAGGGGTTGAATCTGGGGAAAATTTTGTTGTATCTCTGATGAAATAGGTACTTGTGTACCTAAATATGATTTTTTCAAAAAATCATAAGAAAACCATGAGGCACCTGTAGTTCAAATTTGACCCCCTTCCAACTGAATCGGCAGGAATTTGTCTTTTTTATGAGAGGTAGGTAGAAATGGTTTAACACGCAACCATTTGGTTAATTGTAAATATTATGTGGTATAGTATTTTTAGAAAATGTATTTCTCCTATCTTACCACATATTTTCGGTAGTTGCTTCACAAAATAACCCATTTTTTGCACTCGGAATATGATAAATGATTTTTTTGTGCATGAAAAATGAAAACTTTATTCAACAACATTGTTCATGGTTCTAAGATGAACGTATATGCCTAATATGGGCACATTTGAACAAACTATTCCATGAATGTGGCCATAACATTTGTCATTTGGATTGAAAGTCATGAATCTTCGTAGATGATAACTCATTTATGAGAACACTTTTTCAATGCAACTTCTGTATTGCAAGTCTATATTTTTTTGTGCTAACTAGGGGTTGTACCTAGGGGTTGAATCTTGGGAAAATTTTGTTGTATCTCTGATGAAATAGGTACTATTACATATAAAGTGGCAATAACATTCGTCAAATGACGTCGTGGATTTCCGAAAGGGCATCTATCATACTAGGCTTGCATCTTCACAAAATAAAATTTCAATGAATTACTGTTTCTTCTCCGTTGCATCGTATGTGCACTTTTATAATCTTTTTATAAATTGTTGTGCTCCAATTTTTTAACAAAAATTTGGTTCATTCTTCACATAAATAGAGACAGTTCAAGTTTTTTTACCATCAATACTATTTTTGCGACTGGGCCGAAACTGGCCCAGCCCAGCGTTATTAGGCCTGTTAGAGAGCCGAAGTAGTTTGAGACGTTGGATGCTGATCGGACGGTCTGGAGCGCCCGCATCAGGTATAAAACAGCTCGTCGCCGCTGCCCCCGTGGGAAAACCCTAGCTCCTCTGAATCGATCCCCATCCGCAGTTCGAACCCTAGCCGCCAGCCCCATCCATTCCCTTCCTCGCGCGATCCGCCGCTCTCCCATCACCCCCGCCGCCATCACCCCATATCCCCTCTCCGGTGCGCGGAGTCTAGACCAGCAGCCACCCCTCTGCGGAGCTCGGCGTCCAGACCAGCAGGCGCTCCTGGTCAACCCCGACAAGGACGCCGCTGGATAACCTCTTCCCCGACAGCACCGTCCGTAGATCCATGGTGGGCGTCTCGACCAGATCCCCTCATCCCGCGTCTTCCTCACCGACGCCGGCGGAGCGCCGACCGAACTTCTACACCGTCGCCACAGCAGCAGCTCGACGGCCGCCCCTCCACGCCGGAGACGCAGATCGGGGAGCGATTTCGTTCATCTACTTCGTCGGGCGGTTGCTCTTCGCCTCCCTCTTTTTCTCTCCGCCTACCAGTAGTAAGTCCTCCAAACCCTCTTTTCGCACCCCTCCAGATCTCGTCCGTCGTCACCGCTTTCGAGCCGAGACGTATGATCCTCGCTCCACTGGATGCTATGTATACCCAACGCCTTAGCCGATTGATCATCTACTGTGCAGCTACTTTGAATTGCGATTTGTTTCCATGCCATGAATAATACTAACCTCTGAATTTAGGCATCACTGCAAGTGTGTACAGTTGTTTCTTGCTGCCAGCCTTGTTAGGCCTCCAAAAATCCATTGTTTGGAGGCTCTCTGATCTCTGAGTTTGTGATTAGCAGGAGAAAAAACATATGAATGTAGGTGTGTTAGTGTCAGGACTGCTTTTATTGATTTCAGTAGGATAAAAACATATGGAACATATGAATTGCTGTGACAGAAGAAACTGGTTCACATGTATACTCTGTCCCTGTGTTTGATCTGGTTGGCTGGTTGTGTAATTTTTTAGTGTAGGTCATTGAAGGAGTGAGTGATATATGTCTGCTTGTGTCGAACAGTTACTATGTACCATGCTTAGTATTTACTGAACTGATGCATTTGGGCATCGAATATGGGCATCCATATATAATATAGACACTAGGTATATACATCTGTCATGATGTACATGGTTCAGGAACTATGGTAACATGCAGTTTGCTCTACTAGTGATAGTAGGATAATGGAAACACCACTACTGATTTTTTTTCCTGTTTTTGTCTACTAATCATCATTTACTAGAATCTGTCTTCTCACTTCTGCATGCTCACATGTGTTGGTATGTTTCCAGGTTAGATGCTAATTGTACGCCTTCAGCTTGCTCTGTTCTGGTTCCGGCGTCGGTGGTGGTGCTGCTCCTGGGATGGCTACGAGCTGATAGGCTCGGCTGCTTTTCCTGGCCGCTGCCGTGTTGGTGAAGCTCGGCCTAGGCTACAACCCCCTCTGGTGAGCTCCTCAAGTCCCCTTTGGATGGATGAAACCATGTGCCTATTGTTCAACAGTAGTAGCAATCTAGTAACTAAATAAGAACTGTTAATGCACATGAACTTCTGCTACATTGAGTATGCTCTCACTGGTGCTACTGTGTGTGCAGATCCCGATGTGCTACCGTGACCTCAAGCTACACAACTTGCTCATGGACGGCAAGACCATGGCGCTCAAGATCGCCGACCTTGGGCTTAGCTGTGCCTTCACGGTTCCTCTCAAGAAGTACACACACGAGGTAGGGTTTGCCGGCTTCTCATAGCAGTTTTAGCACATGAGGATTGATAGTTGTTTCTGCACCATTGTCTTTCCTGCATCTAGAAGCATGTTATAGGGGCTATGTGTGAAGGAATTAGGTCTCGAATATGTTGAGCAATGACATGTTCAGTTAGTGTTTATTTTGTCATGTGCCAACTTAAATGCTCAACTTTGATCAAGTAGGGCTAATACTGATAAGTGGCTGCTCTGTGCAATGAGGTAGCCATTCAGTTATATGATCTAAGCAATTTAGATGTTACTAATGAGTTTCTAGCTGTGTACAGTGAAGCAGTTCCAGTAATTCCATCAGTTCTTTAAATACAACTACTGGAACTATTGCATAATAGGACTGCATAATGTTAATTCAATCTTGCATCATGTTTTGTATTATTTATGTATTGGCCAATTCGTTCTTTGGGATTAATATTGCATTCTAGAGTTCCTAGGCAACATGCCTAAAATATTTAAATAAAGCCTTATCAGTGTGTTGTCCGAAATTAGAACTGCATTCTTTTCTCTTGTAGTGTTATCTCAAATTGGTCTAATTTGGTAAATCCTGATATTGCCAGGTGATTTATCTATTGTTATTTGTCAGAAAACATTCAGTTAAGCAAAGCATGCTAGTTTTCTCATATTCCATTATAGTGGTTACATAGTTTGAACTTGTATTCAGTTTATGTGTGCATGTCTTTGTGAACCTTGTTTCTCTTTACCTGGATGTTTTTTACTGCAAATCAAATGCATAGCTTCAGTCAGTAATGTTGGAATGTACTGCAACAGGTACCCTCACAAGAATGTTCGCTGCTGAGGTTGATCCATCCATGATGTACCCCAAGTTCATTGTTCATTTCCTGCTTGTGTAGTGTACTGAGCTCAGTGTATCCGACTAAGATCAATGCTCTCTTTAACGTTGTTAATTTTCAATTTGCAGGAGGGCAATGTTGCAAATTCAAGTCCAAGTCAGGAGTTTGTTGCTGCTATCTCAGATGGTCAATAGATATCTTTTCTATAACCTCCTCCTCATGTTAGAAGATAGATGATCTTTTCTGTAACATATGCAAGACGCATGTTTGTATTTGTCTGTTCTGTAACTTTTATTTTGGAGCTGTTATTTCATAAAATTCCTTGTATTTTCTCTTTCTGAATGAAATATTTGGTTTTATACTGTCGAAATGGAGAAAATTGAAACCTGTCGCGTTATAAAATTTGCTAGTGCAGTTACGAGTGGTTTAAATCAAAATTCTGGACCGTTAAAAGTCTGAGGCCCAAACAAGAAATGGGCTGTAAGAAGGCTGAGGCCCAAAAAATTGACACTAATAAATGGAAATAAAAAAGGCCACGGCCCAGAAAATTAAAAGGCCAAACTGTTGGGCTGGGCCCATATAGCCATCTAAAGTAATCTGTGAAAAAAGTATGTTAAATGGGCCGTGTTATTGGGCCAGGCCCATTTAGATGGCTGAACTGGACTGGGCTGATTCTAATTTACGACCATTCCATTTGGTCACAATTTTGCCACGTCAGCTCGGCCACGTTGGATCTGACTGGACTTGCCACGTCAGCTACGCCACGTCAGCTCAGCCACGTTGGATCTGACGTGGACTGGCCAGATTGGTAGTGACCAAAACAATTGGTCATAGAATTTGTGACCTTTGGTTTTGGTCACAATTGTCTATAACGAATGCACACAAATGGTCACGAAGGTTCATTGCTGACCGCCAGCTTTCGACCAACTGTTTTTGGTCATAAGAAGGTCACAGATGAAAAATAGGTGACCATTCAGTGACCAATATGAAGGGTCACCAGTTAGCATATTTCTTGTAGTGATCTTGTCCCTCTGGTTTGAGTACAGCCACATCGAGTCCACATGCCTCTGGAGCGGAGCAATGCGGCGCCTCATGAAGTCCTTGGCCACCATTTGCCCAGTGAGGCCTGCCTCGCGAAGGTCCTTCAGGCGCCTCACCACGGGGCCAAGCGCCGCGCCCGTGAGTGTCTTGGAGGACCAGCTCACCCTCTTCGTCGGGGGCGCCTCAGGCATGTCGAAGAAGGGACTCTGGCTCCCGACGTCCACGAGGAACCAGCGCCTGCGGAAATCCTCACTATTACAGAACGACACATCGGATACCCCTCTATGGAAACGGCATGCGTTAGGCGACAGAGAATCGCGCTTTCCGCGCGGCCAGTGCGTACAAACCTAACCTGGGCCATGGCTGGCCCGTCAACATAGGTAACGGAGAAAGTATTAACTCCGTTACCCATAGTATTGGCAACGGTCTTAATTCTGGCTCCATTTCCGATATGTGCCTCTATAGCAACGGAGACTTTTGGGTGTCCGTTTCCAATGTGGACACGTTCCATCTTCTTGGAATTCGAAGTGAGGTGGAGTAACTGCTATGGCGTAGTGGCGTAGTGGCGCTGCAGCACCGTCCATCTCAGTACGCCACTTCGCCGTAGCCATGGATACTCCTAGCAACTCCTCGGGCGTTCGCCGCAGCAGTTTCCTGCTTTCGCTGAATTGGAACCGCGTCGTCGTGCCGGAGGCCATCGCGCAGAGGCACAGGCAATATAGGAGGCCAGTGCCCTGGTCAAATGTTAGCCTCCCCCGCTGGCTGGCGCGTCAACGACAGGAGGGTACCTATGCCGCCGGAAGAGGACGCGGGATCCTCGGGCGCCCGCGACCGCAGCCGCTCGCCGCGGCGGAGAGACGCTCGTCCGCGGTCGCCTGGATGGAACCGCGTCATCGTCGGGCAGGCCTTCGCGGAGCGGCACTGGCAATATAGGAGGCCAGTGCCGTGGTCAAAGGTTCGGCTACCCGGTGGCTGGCACCTCAACCGCGCGTCGGTGCCTATGCCACCGGAAAGAGTTGAGCTGCTTCAGAGCCACCGGCTCCTCCTCCCACCGGAGCTGCGCGACGATCCTGCCTACGACGACGACGAGATGTGGGAGGGGCGCACGGGCAGCGATGACATCATCGGCGAGGAGCCGCGCGACGACACGGACGACTACGCGGCTCTCCTCGCATACGAGCAGGAGAAGGCGGAGGCCGAGGAGTAGTTATAGTTATTTATTTTTATGTTCTTCAACTTCAATACTAGTAGAGATCAGTATAAGCCCAGTGTGTCAGTGAAAAAATCAAAGGAAACGGTTGTTTATACCCTCCATTTCCGATGTTCTACTTTGCTATAAATGTGCCCTTCACACAGCCCTAAACTCTATCGCTCACTCTCAGCCTCAATCTCAAAGTGTGGCGGCGCCTCCACGCAGCACCAGATCTTAGCTCCACCGTGTCGGCGCGCATCTCCCTCCCTCCGACCGTGGCGGCGCGCATCTCCCTCCCTCCGACCTTGGCGACGCGCATCTCCCTCCCTCCGACCGTGGCGGCGCGCATCTTCCTCTCCTCCGACCGTGGCGGTGCGCATCTCCCTCCCTCCGACCGTGGTGGCGCGCATCTTCTTCTCCTCCGACCGTGTCGGTGCGCATCTTCCTCTCCTCCGACCGTGGCAGCGCGTACCCGTTCTTTGCTCCACCCGGGCAGATCTCATTGCCTGATCTGTAGCTGGAGGGCGCATGGCGTGTCGATCCGAGGACGACGAGGACGACTACGTACTCCCGCCGCCAGATCCAAAGGTAATACATCTATTTGTGAGCGGCCGTCGTGCCGACGAACTAGGGTTGTTGTCATTGTTCTGCTTAGGTTTTCTTCCATAGGACACTCATGAACAGAACTAGAACTAGGGTTGTAATACATCCGAGGACGATGAGGACGACTACGTAGTGTCGCTCGAAAAGAACATAACTAGCACAAATCGGTAGTGTATGAAACTCATGGCTGACTTATCTCCTTTGCAAAACAGATGTACATTTCGGTGACACTGTATAAAAAGTCGGGTCCTTAGCCAAGGTGCGCTTGTCGTCCGGCATAATTGTTGGTACACAACAACTATGCAATGGATTTGTAAGTTTGTTATTCTGTCTTATGCATCCTTTTGTGTTGTATGTCCTTTATGCTAGATGTATAGTGAGCTAACATAGAGTCATATATTCTCTCTTTGCATTTCAGTGACCACTTTACAAAAGAGGCACCTTCAGTACATCAGCACTCGCTTATTGCACTATGTGCAGAGCATGGTGCTGATCCGTTTAGCTCATTTAAATGAGCTAACTACAAGGTCGGGGACAAAGCGGCGAGTTGATTATATTTTGGCGACACCGTCCAAGAAGAAGATTCAATTCATGAACTCTAACAGCAAGTCATGAAGATAAATTAAGTTGGAAATGACAAGGATAAGTTTAGAGAGGCATGACATAGATAGATTTAGCTAGACATGTCAATGATAGATTTAGAGAGGCATGACAATGAAGATAAGTAATTGGTTGTCTTGTGATGCAATGTATCGGTGACATTTGTTATACCTTATGAATGAATTTGTTAGCATTTTTGTGCTTCTGCTATGAAATTTTAAATGTCCAGTGCCAAATCTATTCCTGCTCTAGGCTTATGAAGAAAGCTCAATGCAAACGAGCAGAAACAAAATCTCCGTTTCTGATGTCCAGATACATCGGCAACGGAGACTGGATGGCAACCGTAGCCAAAATCAAGCCTCATCGGTGACGGTTTTTCTTGTCCGTTGCCGATGAGAGCCTTCACATCAGTGATAGGGTCGGGGACACGGACCCTTTTTCCATTTCCGATGGGCTTTTTGGCCCGTTTCCGATGTGTCGTTCTGTACTAGTGCCTCCACCTTCTTTGTCACGCTGGTCAAGGTATTCTCGCCGGCCCATGTGATGGGGATGTAGACGCCGCCCATGCCATCGGTGATGCGAAAGGACACGCACCCCGACCGCTCGTTGTTCGCCGTGAACCGGAGCGTGTAGAAGCTGCAGAAGAGGTCCACCGAGGGCAGAATGCTGATGTACGCCTCACAGAGATAGGCGAAGATGGCGAGGATGAGGATGGAGTTGGGGTGGAGGTGAAGAATCTGGATCTGGTAGCGCTCCAGGACCGCCAGGAAGAAGTCGGAGAATGGAGGCACGAGCCCGGCGTAGAGGGTGTGCATGAAGATGGGGTAGAGGCTGCCGCTGGAGTTGTTCGCCGGCTTGAGCACCATGGCACCGTGCTCGTTGCTCTCAGAGGCCGCTATGTGACGCACCTTGTCCAGCTGCGCCTCCTTGCCGATGCGGAAGCCAGCCAGAGCCGGCTTGAGGTCGCCATCTTGCCGCATCGCGGCTCATTCTCCTGCACCACCGCCTTGCCCTTCTTGGAGACGGTGGCCTTCTTGGGCGCCATTGCAGCGAGATTGCGAAGGAGGAGGTTGGGGATTGTGCACTGGGAAGAAGTAGGCGAAAGGGGAACGAATGGAGCAACGGCCATCTGCGCCGAGCTCTCCGCCTTTTATCGGCTCATCGAGCCGTTGCCAGGACGTGGCGGGTCCCACCACTACGCCCGTTACTACAGAGATCGTGGCATCATGGGCAGCAGCGGCTCTCCACGTGTCTCGGGCCAGGCAGGCTTCTTTGGGCCCACGATGATTCGCCTGCGCCTGTGGAACTCCAGCATGCCCATCGCGGGCCCGGGGGCTACTGTCGGCCCAGTGGAAACCAGGGTACCATGGGCCGTCCTGCCACAGCCCTCGACGTTCTGCGAAGAATTCTGATAAGGACCAGGCGTTCAGCCTGGCAAGCCTCGCAAGAGACTTTTTCCTCGCGAGGGTTTCTTCACTCTGCTGAGCATTTCTGCTAAGGACCAGACGCTCAGTCTAATGGGCCTCGAGAGGGACTTTTCCCTCGGGAGGGCCTCTCCTGCCCAGGAAATCACCAAGTCCTGGCGCACCTCCGCGCCACCCTCGCGAGGCCTCCCTCGCGAGGCGTCAAGTACTACAGAACCTCGGCGAGACTCCAGGCCCTCGCGGAGTTCCTTCAAGTGGAAGCAAGCTCTGCGCCCGCTGCAGAGCGCACATGGCCTCTGCGCCCGCCGCAGAGTGACGCGCGCGCCTACGCGCGATGACGATGACGCCGCAGTTGCCATTCTCGTGTATGAAGTAGTCAACAAAGTTGGGGCAAGGAAAGCGGACTCCAAGGATTGCCATTTTGGTGATAAAGGGACCGGCCACCGCTACGCTCCAAGTGCGACGTCACCGTGGGGCGCGTCACGGACCTCTGCGGTGCCAGCCCACTGTCCTGGATGGACGGTGGCTTTTTCTGCCAAGACGACGTTGCTCTCTGCCATGGCTCGCGTCCATGGACAACCCCGACGCCGTGCGCTGTGCTCCACCTTTGCCACCATGTGGATTCCCATCCCGCCTGTAGTTTTGGGGGAAGAGGACCAAGGCAGTATATAAGGGGGCAGCGTACGACCAAGGAAAGGGATCGATTCATTCTACACTCCACCAGCTACGTCGCAAGGAAGAAGACGTAGCTCCTTCCACCATAGTCCACCATAGCCATAACTGTGCCCTCGGCAAGCACATTGTACTGTGAACCTCTCCAAGCAGTGCAATACAACTTAGCAGGACGTAGGGTCTTTACACCTCGTGGTGGGCCTGAACCTGGGTAGCGGCTCGTGTTCATTCTCTGTCGTGATGTTCCTCACCGAGCTCGACGAGCACCATCACCTAGGTTGTTGAGGATTTGTTTGACGTTGTGTTCAGCTCCTTACTCGATTCCTGGCATCTGAGAGACACCCCTAGTTCCTGGGACCAGTCTCCGACAGAATAGACTTGATATGGCACACCGTATATCCCTCGTGTTATCCTCTAATGAGGAGATCCACGAGTCACTATATGATGCCCGTGAGGTTGGCAACAAACCTTTATAAGGATGAGGCACACTCCACAACCGAATTGGAGGCTCTCACCAAATTCCCACGGCTCCCAAAGCCACAAGAATCACAAGGCTAGGGCACGACTCCACAACTGAATTGGAGGCTCCCGGCTAGTCCCCACGGCTCCCAAAGCCACAAGAATGACCAATGACCGTCTAGGGTTCCAATGAACCCAAGATTAACAAGTTCCTCAAAAGGAATGGATGTGGAAATCAAATCGCTTTGGTGGAAGTGTAGATCTAGGTCAACTCTCCCAAGTCCTAGAAGGACAAGGTGTTTGAGTGGATAGGGAGAGAGATCTAGGAGTTTCAAGCTTTCAACAATGGTGGGTGGACTAATTCTGATCGTGGTACCAAGCTTGAAGAAGGGGGAGGGGTATCCATCCCAGATTTCTATCCGTTGGAGACAGGTAAATCGGATAATCCGATTCAACTGAGTATCGGATTATCCGATTTCATCGGATAATCCGAATCATTCTGAATCGGATAATCCGGAAAACTTCAGTACTCCGTCGCTTGTAGTCCTTAGCAGAATTCCAGCCATCTTTGATGATCGGAATATCCGAATCATTCTGAATCGGATATTCCGAAAAACTTCAGTACGCCGTTGCTTGTAGTCCTTAGCAGAATTCCAGCAACCCTTGACGATCGGATAATCCGATCCCACCAGAATCGGATATTCCGAAAAACTTCAGTACGTAGTTGCTTGTAGTCCTTAACAGAATTCCAACAACCCTTGACGATCGGATAATCCGATCCCACCAAAATCGGATATTCCGAAAAACTTCAGTACGTAGTTGCTTGTAGTGCTTAGCAGAATTCGAGCTGCTCTTGACGATCGGATAATCTGATCCCACCAGAATCGGATATCCGATTATCTTTCTTCAGCAACAATACAAGCTCTTTTCAACTCACTTTTTGGATTTGATGCAAAGATGTTTTAATCATCTAAAACCTGCATCACTTGATTCACGTATTAAATCATCACTAGTGTTGTTACCTAACACACAAAATCACAAGAGATTAAGAAATGTCCTTTCAATCTCCCCCTTTTTGGTGTTAGATGATACCACTAGGATTTGCAAGGAAAGCATAATTATATATTACTTAGTTTCCTGAGCTTAAGGCATGAGAAGCTCCCCTGAATGTGGGCATGTAATTAAATTGCATTGGAATACAAATGCAACACATAAGGTAGAGAGCACCTCCAAATAGTAAGGAAACTAGATACGAGATTTCATGAGAGACATATCAATATAGGTTGAGTTTTGTGAGAGAACTATACCTTGTGCAAAATATAGTAGAAATAAACCATAGCACAAAGATACACCTCATAACCATATAAGAAATCCAAATGTCTCACAACTTAAGCACAATGGTTCACACACATAAAAACACAACATGAATAAGTTTGACATAAATGGACACAAGCATAATAAGAATGGTAAAAGCATATGCTTGCGCCCGAAACCCATGCAAATCCCACACGGAGACCTAGTAGAACTACTTCTCCCCTTTGGCATCGAAACGCTAAAAAGGGAAAAGAGCGTGCTACGTCCCTAGTAGGTCACTCCGACTCAGAGGAAGCGTCAGCATCATCATCATCATCACCACCGTCGTCCTCATACTCAGCATCATTATCTTCAGCTACTCATAAGTAGGAGCACGAGTGTAGGATGGCCGAGAAGGTCCTGCAGAAGCTGTGTCTCGGAGATGAGTGTCAAGCTGAGCCCATGGAAACTGAGAGCCCTCGTTCCACTTATCATAAGAGAGAGGAGCAGTCACTGGGGGGTCTTCTGGAAGGCGAGGGAGCCGCTTGAGAATGTTCTCCTGCCCAAGATAAGTCTCATACTGTCCCCTCTGGATGTCTGAATTCATACACAGGATGTGCCGCTGAAACCAGTTTAGTTTCTTGAACCGCGGTTCAAAGGAAGGATCCTGAGCCTGACTGGGGGTGCCACAACGAGCATCACCCATGAAGGAACCTCTGGCAGGAGCAGCAGCAGCATGAATGACCTCCTTTCTTTTCTGATAGACCTTCTTGTAAGGATGGGGCTGCATAGTATATCTGGTGAAGTTGTGGTTCTTCAGAGTGTCCTTGATGAGCATCATGATATAAGGAGCATAAGGAATAGTGAGCCCACTGACCATAGAGTCAAACAACTCACGAAAAATGAAATGCATCACATCCACTCTAAAATTAGCGTCAGGGTCTTCATTTTCAACAATCTCTTTAGCAAGGCAAAGCAGGTTGGCAAGGGGAGCGACAATATTGTCATTGTTACCTCCGCTGGGAGCAATAGTTGAGCGAAGGATGCGCACAAGCTGATCATAGAGGGGCAGGAGACCCTCTTTTTGGCCAATAACTGCACCAGCCCCATACATGTCCTTCAACACATTTTTGTTGGGCTTCTCAATAGAATGCATACGGTAACCACTAGGAGGATGGCTGCTGTTGAAAGAATACCCAAGGAGATTGGCCAACCGAGCAAAAGAGGATGCACACTGAGTGTTACCCGACATCCATTTCATGGTCTTGAGATGGTCACCCTCGATCACCAAGGTGGAGAAAAACTGCAGAATAAGTGGCACATTGTAGGACATTGCTTCTCCATGAGAGGAACCATTCCCATCTCTTCAAGCACAAATGCAGCTTGAGCATAACTGGCCTTTTCCTTGATATCTCGCATTCTGTAGGGTTGCATTGGGCGAATAGGGTGTGTATAATGCAAATAGATGTCCTTGTGTATATAGAGCTGCTCCATGCACCAGAAGTTGGGATCTTCAATATTTTCATCTCTGGGCACATTCTTGTACCAGTTGGACTGACGAACTTGGGCATAGTCAACACTGTTCATGGTCAAGTAGTTGGGACGAGTTTCCTTGCCCTTCTTCTTAGGTTTGGAGGCAGTTTGCTTAGACTTCTTCATGGCTGGCAGTTTTTCTTTTCTAGCTAGCTTCTTCGGAGGACTACTCGAACCACCTGTGAGATAAAGCAATAGATGGGCAGCATGGATAAGTACACACAAGTCACAGAGCAAGGAATGATACAAGGTACAATAGGAGAGCATCCCTAAGTTGAAACTACTTAGTCCTGGACAAATCAAAATGTTGCTGAAAAACACCAACTGTGCAACTCGGAATATCCGATTCAGTCAGGAATCGGATAATCCGACGAGTCGGAATATCCGGTTCATCCTGAATCGGAATATCCGATCTGAGACCCGCAGCAACAGATTGATTCAAATCCTAGGTCTAACAGTAGATCGACAAAAGGGAGGGCTAGCCTAGTGTTCTAAGTACCAATGGGAACCACTACCCCAAAGGAATCATCACAAATAACTTCTTGAAATAATCTAGGTGATGAACACCTAGGGTTTGAGGAAGATGAAGTTACCCTCATCCATTGAGGCAAAAGCTTGGAGGGAAAGGTTCCCGGGGAGGAGGAGCACCAGATCCGGCCAAGGGCCGGAGTTGGGGACGGCCGGAGATGCCGGGGCGGCGCGGGGACGGCAGGCGGCGGCGCTGGGAAGAGAGGAGGTCGGGGGTGGACGAACTGCTCGAATGAGCCCTTCACCCGACCTCTTCTCTTTAAAAAAAACGACAAACCACCAAATCGGATATTCCGAGTCTGACTTGGACCGGATAATCCGACGCATCGGATAATCCGATCCCGTCAGGCATCGGATATTCCGACTGTCATAATTTCTGGGAACACAAAATTCTGGCTGCTGAACCCTTTCTCCTCAGTTTCAAAACAAGACTTGTGTGCAAGAGATAGAATGTTTTTAGGTAGGATAGGTTTGGGATAAGATTGCCAAACTGACAATGGTACTTCACACTCAAGCTTGCAAGAATCGAACAAGGAAATGCCAAGTTGAGTGTGTTTTCCATAAAACCAACAAAAGGACCAAAAAACTAAATGATTTTCAATTAACTCCAAAAAGAACCAACTCTTCATAAAGAAGAGGGTGGTGGCCAAGGCCACCATGTATGAGTTTGTGGGTGACACCGCGAAGATGTATCTTGGGTTCACGGCCACTACTCATCATTTAAGCTCACAATTCATGAAATGAAAATATAGAGACAAAATGAGTTCTTACTATCGGCATAATGGGGGGAGGGATAGTCCAATGGATTAGGACCGCACTCCCCCTATGTCCATGCCTACATCCAAACCAAATGAATATCGTCTAATATGGGTAGGTATGCAAGAAGTCCACTAAATCCAATTGCTTATGTCCACCACATTAAGTTCTCCTCTCAACTCCTTGAATCTTGCTTCACCAAGAGGCTTTGTGAACATATCGGTTGAGTTGACATAATTGATTGCAATATCACCCTTCTCAACATGATCTCGAATAAAATGATACCGGATCTCAATATGCTTGGTCTTCCCATGAAGAACCGGATTGTGAGCAATTTTGATGGCACTTTCATTGTCACATAAAAGAGGCACTTTGTCACAAATGACACCATAATCCTTTAAAGTTTGCCTCATCCATAATAATTGTGCACAACAACTTCCGGCGGCAATGTATTCGGCTTCGGTGGAGGACGAGGCCACACAATTTTGCTTCTTGGAAGACCAACTCACAAGGACCTACCAAGGAATTGGCAAGTACCCGAAGTTGATTTTCTATCCATTTTGCAACCCGCCCAATCCGCATCCGAATAACCTACAAGATCAAAGCTTGTCCATGGGGTACCAAAGACCATAGTTAGGAGTATCCATCAAGTATCTTAGAATCCTTTTAACCGCGGTTTCATGACTTTCCCTAGGACTTGATTGGAATCTTGCACACATACCCACACTAAACATAATATCCGGTCTAGATGCACAAAGGTAAAGCAAAGATCCAATCATAGAACGATAAAGCTTTTGATCAACTTCCTTACCATCCGGATCTAAGTGAAGATCCGCCTTGGAGTCCATGGGAAACTTATATGGCTTGGCATTGTTCATGTCAAATTTCTTGAGCATGTCCTTAATATACTTGGCTTGACATAAGAATGTTCCTTCTCGAAATTGGTGGATTTCAAAGCCAAGAAAATAATTCAATTTCCCATCATGGACATCTCAAATTCCTTGGTCATTAGCTTGAGAATTGATCACTAAATTCGGTTAGTAGAACCAAAGATAATATCATCAACATATATTTGGCATACGAAAAACTCTCCATTTATCCTTTTTGTAAAAAGGTGGGATCTATTACCCCAATTTCAAAGCCACGGTCTACTAAGAACTCCTTGAGATGATCATACCAAGCACGTGGAGCTTGCTTGAGCCCATAAAGAGCCTTATGTAGTAAGTAGACGTGGTTAGGAAATTTAGGGTCTTCGAAACCCGGAGGTTGTTTAACATACACCAATTCATTTAGTGGACCATTTAAGAAAGCACTTTTAACATCCATTTGATATAAACAATTTATGAGTAGATGCATAAGCAATTAGTAAGCGAATGGATTCAAGTCTAGCAACGGGGGCATAGGTTTCACCGTAGTCGACTCCTTCGATTTGGGTGTAGCCTTGTGCAACCAATCTTGCTTTGTTGCGGATGACTTGACCATGTGAGTCTTGCTTGTTCTTAAATATCCACTTGGTTCCAATGACATTATGGCATGTGTCTTTGGGTCTTTCAACTAATGACCACACTTTGTTGCGCTCGAAGTTGTTCAACTCTTCATGCATAGCCGCAACCCAATCCATATCTTCAAGAGCATCATATACCTTGAGAGGTTCTAAGCTAGACAAACAAGAGACATGACCACAAAAGTTAGATAATTGATTGCGTGTGGACACACCCCTACGATACTCCCAAGGATATTTTCTTTGAAGTGTTGTTGATAATCCAATTTTGATGCACGCCGGATGACCCCGTTCCATGGCTTGACCAATTGTTTCACCAACACAATATCTTCATCATTGCCTTCATCTTGTTCATGGTCAACCCGAAGTGGAGTTCTTGGAGTTGGGGTTCATGATATTCTTGTTCACCACTAGAGTTGGGTGGGTCTTGACCATTTCTTGTTCATGTGATGAAGATCATGATCTTGTTTTTCTTGATATCTTGTTGATCAATTGTTGAGGTGGATGGCTCAACTTGAGTAGAACTTGTTCCTTCTTCTTGAGTATCAACAATAGGTTCTTCAATAGGAATAAGTTCTCCTATCCCATAGTTCTTATGGCTTGAGATGGAGGTCATCACCTACATCATCATGATCAATATGCCCGCTTGGGAGCCATTATCCTCGTCAAACTCCACATTCATAGATTCTTCAACACATCCGGTGGATATGTTGTAGACCCTATAAGTATGAGAGTTTGCGGCATATCCAACAAGAATACCATCAAAAGATCTAGATTCAAATTTAGCAATTTTGCAACCTTTAATGTAAACAACCAAACACGAAAGTAAGAGACATTTGGCTTTTTACCGTAGGAGTTCATATGGTGTCTTTTCCATGAGAGGACGAAAGAAGAGCCGGTTTGAGTAGTGGCAAGCGGTGTTGATGGCTTCGGCCCAAAAGTTGTATGGGGAATGAAATTCGGCCAACATAGTTCTTGCCATATCAATAAGAGTGCGGTTCTTCCTTTCGGCGACACCATTTTGTTGGGGAGTATATGCAGCGGAATATTGGTGTTGAATGCCCTCCCCACTTAGGAAATCATCCATAGTGTAATTCTTGAACTCCGTACCATTGTCACTTCTTATTGCCAAAATCTTGGAGTCATATTGGCGTTGAACTAGGGTTGCAAAGTCAATGAATATCTTTTGAGTTTCACTCTTCTCTTGATGTAGAAAGTCCAACAATATCTTGAATAATCATCCACAATCACCAAACAATATTTCTTGCCACCAAGACTATCATATGTGGGAGGCCCAAAAGATCCATATGAAGGAGCTCCAAAGGCCTCTTAGTGGAGATAATGGTCTTCTTGGGGTGATTCTTTTCATGCATCTTTCCGGCTATGCAAGCACTACAAGGACGATCTTTGGAAAAATTAACATCGGTTAGTCCTACCACGTGTCCACCCTTCACAAGAGTTTGTAAATTTCTCATACCGACATGGCCTAGCCGGCGATGCCAAAGCCATCCCTTGTCGGATTTAGCCATTAGACACGTGGCAATTTGAGTGGTCTCTTTCGAGAAATCGACCACATACAAACCGTTCTCACGAAATCCAACAAAGGCTACTTTAAGAGATTGTGTGAAAAGGATGGTCACGTGGTATTTATTAAAGATAACGGTGTAACCGGCATTGCATAATTGACCAACGGAAAGTAAATTATATGAAAGGGATTCAACAAGGAGGACCTTCTCAATGGATAACTCCGGAGTGATCACTACCTTGCCATATCCCAATACCTTAAGTCTTGCATTGTTCCCAACGGTGACATGAGAGAATGTGAGTAATTGTTTCAATAAGCCCTTTACTAATTCTTTGCTTCCGGTCATATGAGATGAACACCCACTATCAATGAGCCATGAAGATCCACCGGAAGAAAAGCCTACAAGAAATCAAGTCTTTGATTTAGGTACCCATTTTGGAATGGGTCCTCTTTTGTTAGTCACAAGGGTCTTTGGAACCCAAATAGCATAGTGATAATCATCTCCATATGAAGTGCCAACATATTTAGCAAAAACACAACCATTTCTAGATTTCATAAGAACATATGAAGGGTTGTATTTTCCCGCAAAGTCATTGTGAGTGGCATTGCCCCTTGTGGCATCACCATCACAATGGGTTGGCATTCGTCTTGCCAACTCCCCCTCCTTCACAAAATAATATCTTTGGAAGGGGAAGTAGGCTTCTTCTTCTTCTTTTCCTTCTTGGACTTAGGTGTAAACCCAAGTCCTTCCTTGCCAACCACTCCCTTTTGATTGCTCAAAAGATCATTGAGGTTCTTCTCCCCTTGGATGCAAGTGGCTAGACCCTTCTCAAGTTGGGCCTTCAACCTAGTGTTCTCCTCAATAAGAGATGCCTTCACACACAAAGGGTTAGAGGTACAAGCATTTGCATCTTTATCATTATGAGATGTGGTGAAGCTAGCATAGATGTATTGAGCTTGTAATTTAGCATATGACTCCTTGAGCTTGGTGAGCTCACTTGAGGTCACCTTGTGGGTTTCCCTAAGTTGCTCAAAACTCTCAAAGAGTTTGTTATGACTCTCTACAAGCTCATCATTTTTAACTTTTAGATCACTAGCAACTTGAATAGAGGTTTCACGTTTCTTTTGCCTTGGATAAATCCTTGGCTTGGGTCTCCTCAAGTTGCTCCCGGAACACTTGTTCCTCAACAAGTTGATCTTCTAGTTCACCAATTTTATCGGCATGATCACATGCATGCCCTTCGAGCTCACAAATCCTAACCTCCTTTTCCTCAAAGGTTCTTGGCTTCTCCATATTGATACAAGAGAGCCTCAACCATTTTCTTGGTTGGACCTTGGAGTTTGTTCACAAAGAGGGTAATCTTGTCCTCACCCTCATTTTTCCCTACATCCTCAACACAATCCAATAGAGATGGGTTAGAGGAGATATACTTTTAGGTGGGGAAATCACCTTTGTTTCCTTGGCCATAAGGCACATAGGCTTGGAGATCTTGTCGTCGTTCGGGCGGAGAAGAGGGGTGCCAATGAAGGAGGAAGATTGCCCATTGCAAGAGCCGCCATTCCTACTTCTTCACTTGATCATTATCCTCCTCGCCACCGGACTCGTACTCCTCTTGTGTAGATGCCACAAGAGCCTTTTGAGGTGATCTCTTGATGAAGGTAGGCTTGGGGTGGTATTTGTTCTTCTTTAGAATGAGTTGACCACCATATCCTCCCTTCTCTCATAAGGGCAATCCTTCACAAGGTGATTGTCCTTTCCACAATTGAAGCACATTCTTTTCATTGGTGGGGAGGGGTTGCTCTTGAAATTCTTCTTGTTCCAAAACTTGGTGGCGGCAAGAGCAAGAACCTCATTGAGCTCACCCTCCAAATCTTCTTCACGATCAACAACGTGCTTCTTCATATCTTGGATGTTCTCCCATGGCCTTCAAGGCAAGATTCTTCGTGCCACGAATTTGGTTGATGGAAGACTTGGAAGTGGCCTTCAAGGTATCATAGGTGACGAATTGTGCCAATATGTCATTGGGAGACATTGTTTTGTAGTCCGCTCTCGCATGGAGATTCATCACCATATTTTCATTGTATGGAACAATGGTCTTGAGGAACTTGGCTTTGACCCATTCATCATCCATATTTCTTTCTTTCCATTTTCCCTCATGGTCACAACAAGCTTGGTGAGTCTTCGGAAGAGATCATGGTGTCTCTTCTTCTAGCATGATGAAGTTGTCCACTTGATGTTGAAGGATGGCGTCGTTGGAGCGTTGAATGCCCTCATTTCCTTCATATACCGATGAGAGAAAATCCCAAGCCTCCTTGGTGGTTTTGAGATTTCGCACTTGATCTTCATCATTGGCGGTCATGGCACTCTCAAGGATGTATTTGGCGTTTGCATCAAGTTGTTCATCAATCTCTTCTTGCTTTGTCAAGTTGGTGGGATCAACCGGGTTGTAACCTTGAGCACCACCCTCCAAAGATGCACCGATGAGCTGCGAAAATAAGACTCCATAGATTTCTTCCAAGTGAAATAACGAGTATTATCAAGCTTAGGAGGCGGTCTACTTAGGTTGGTTATATGAGGTTGGGTGGGTGGAACTTGAGTGAGATATGAAGTAGGTGGAGCAAAGTTATGAGAGGGCTTCTCATTAATTTTAGGTTGTCTTGTTATCCTTATCAACCAAGGCCTCAACGATAGAGGCACCGGTTGATGAGGAGGCATTTTGATTATTAATGACCCGAGTATACACCTCGTCCACCATTTTGCCTTTCATGAACCCAAAGAGTTTAATCATGGCATTCATGGTGACCGGGGCATTATCATCGGGTAGGGTTATCCCCGCTTCACTTAGTTCTTTCTCAAGTTTTTCTTGATCATTTTTCTCTTGTTCCTTAGCAAGTTTTAACTCCTCCTCGCTAGTCATCCTCCTCTTTAGGCTGTTAACCCTTAATAAAGAGACCTTGCTCTGATACCAATTGAAAGGATCGAGTAGGTTGACTAGAGGGGGGGTGAATAGGCAACTACAAATTTTCTTTTTCTTTTAATCAAATTGGGAATTGCTCAAATATAAGTTCTCTAGATATGCAACTAGGTGAACAATCCTATATGATGAGCAATAAACAAGCTAGCAAGATATTCTAAACAAGTTAAGCTAGCAATACAAGTAAAGGAAGGTTAAGAGATAACCACACGGTGACGCGGAGATGATTCCCGAAGTTCACTTCCCAATGGAAGCTACGTCTTCGTTGGAGCGGTGCGGGGTCACAAGTGAGCCCCGAATAGCCTTGATATGGCACACCGTATCTCCCTCGTGTTATCCTCCAATGAGGAGATCCACGAGTCACTATATGATGCCCTCGAGGTCGGCAACAAACCTTTACAAGGATGAGGCACACTCCACAACCGAATTGGAGGCTCTCACCAAATTCCCACGGCTCCCAAAGCCACAAGAATCACAAGGCCGGGGCACGACTCCACAACTAATTGGAGGCTCCCGGCTAGTCCCCGGGCTCCCAAAGCCACAAGAACGACCAACGACCGTCTAGGGTTCCAATGAACCCAAGATTAACAAGTTCCTCAAAAGGAATGGATGTGGAATCAAATCGCTTTGGTGGAAGTGTAGATCTAGGTCAACTCTCCCAAGTCCTAGAAGGACAAGGTGTTTGAGTGGGTAGGGAGAGAGATCTAGGAGTTTCAATCTTTCAACAATGGTGGGTGGACTAATTCTGGTCGTGGTACCAAGCTTGAAGAAGGGGGAGGGGTATACCCAGATTTCTATCCGTTGGAGACAGGTAAATCGGATAATCCATTTCAAATGAGTATCGGATTATCCGATTTCATCGGATAATCCGAATCATTCTGAATCGGATAATCCGGAAAACTTCAGCACTCCGTCGCTTGTAGTCCTTAGCAGAATTCCAGCAATCTTTGACGATCGGAATATTCGAATCATTCTGAATTGGATATTCCAAAAAAACTTCAGTACGCCGTTGCTTGTAGTCCTTCGCAGAATTCCAGCAACCCTTGACGATCGGATAATCCGATCCCACCAGAATCGGATATTCTGAAAAACTTCAGTACGTAGTTGCTTGTAGTCCTTAACAGAATTCCAGCAACCCTTGACGATCAGATAATCCGATCCCACCAAAATCAGATATTCCGAAAAACTTCAGTATGTAGTTGCTTGTAGTCCTTAGCAGAATTCGAGCTGCTCTTGACGATCGGATAATCCAATCCCACCAGAATCGGATATTCCGATTATCTTTCTTCAGCAACAATACAAGCTCTTTTCAACTCACTTTTTAGATTTGATGCAAATATGTTTTAATCATCTAAAACCTGCATCACTTGATTCACATATTAAATCATCACTAGTGTTGTTGCCTAACACACAAAATCACAAGGGATTAAGAAATGTCCTTTCAGATAGCATGCTTGATATTAAGTGTCCAGTTATGCATAATGGACTCATCAGCTGGTTTGCTGGGACATATGACAAGCATAGTCGCGAATTTGTTATACCTGGCCACGGAGGGATCCCGCTGAATGATCGTTCAGTTTTCCGCACACTCGGACTGCCCATTAGAGATATTCCTGTTTTGTATGGTATTGATAGGGATATTGAGGCTCTGATTGGTCCCACCCTTTTTCCTAATCATGGCAATACGCCTAAAGTAACTCGAGTGTTCGATATCTTGAAGGGTATGAAAAATTATGATGACGGCTTTAAGCAGACCTTTTTTATGTACATTATGTGCGCTATCCTACGCCCCACCACGTGTTTTAAAGTCAGCAGCAGGTGTTATCCTGCCATGGTGAGTGTGTTTGTGCACATGTTTTTCTTTACGTGGGTTATTTCTTCGGTTTGTGCATGGTAACTTATATTCTTTGCATGTGATAACTTTAATTTATCTCATCCCTGGACATGACAATAGTTATGTATGTCTTTCTCAAGCCAACATTAAAAATGTGCGCAAGATGAATTTCTGTAAGTTTGTGGCAGACCAACTGCATGAAGTGCTTTCTACTGGAAAGTTCAATAGAGCGTGCTTATTTCTCATGCCGGTACGTTTCTTTGTCTTGTGCTGACTGCAGGTTGTTTTTCTTTACTGTTTTTGTATACATGGCCTCCTTTTTCTCACTATTTGTTTTCTGTAGCTCTTGTACGTGGACTCTATTGATTTAAGCGCTCTGAACCTCAATCTTCCAGAGGGGCGGTTTAGTGTAAACATATGGTCTAAAGAAGACATTGAAAAAGTTTTGGCGGCTGATTTGCAACCTGATGGAAAATCATATGGCAAACTTCAGGTACTTGTGTGCTTGGATAGATTGTGTTCTTTTTTGTTGTATGCTGAAAACATTATGGGTAACTTTATTCTTTTTCTCCTGGTAACTAATGTTGGTCAGGCATGTGTAACTTAAGTATTTTTTTAGCGATATTCAACTTGTTAAGCTTGTGTAATTTTAGCTTTTTCCTCTGGTAACTAATAGTTGCATGCATTGGTAACTTTAGCCTTTTGCCCATGATAACTACTGGTGGCAGGTATATGTAACTTATATTTTTTCTAATGATGGAAAAATATGGGTAACTTTAGCTTTTTTCCCCTGGTAACTAATGGTGTAAGGCATATGTAACTTAAGTTTTTTTAGTGATATTTTTACTTGCTAACTTGAAGCATGGTTAACTATAGTTATTATTTGTCCTGGTAACTAATAGTTGGAGGCATGTGTAACTTTAGGTATTCGACCATGGTAACTAATTCTTGCAGGCATTATTAATGGATAACTTGTCTTCTTTTTGCTTGATAAGTTGTATGCTTTTTGCTGGATTTCTTTTTAACCATTTTTCATGTGGAGTAACTTTGCATTCTTTTATAAATTCGTAATATCTTTTTTTGTGTTGTTGATTACACAGCTTAAGTCTTGTTTCGGTTTCAATTACTCGCTTTTTGGTGGAGTTAACGGGTTTGATAGATGGGTTGACACATGCTCTCATCCAAGCTGCTCACTTGAGGTACATAAATAATTGTGCTTTAGTTCAAATTTCTTATGAACAACACATCTATGAGATGGGTTGACACATGTTTATTATTTATGTGTTCTTGTTTTTGGTTTGTTTTCAGCAAAAAAGGAAGTTGCTAGTTTAATGGGCACTATGGTTGGGAGGTGGACCCAAATGCTACCATCTACTTCAGCTGCAATGGCTCATGAGTTTGGTTCTTTTACAGACAACTGAGTCGGCTCCAAGACCACCCCAACTCGGCCGCTACGTAGGCGAGCACGATCATCTGGATCTCTAGGTGCAAGTAAAGTCTCGGCATCGGCTGGTTCAGAAGGCAGTCAACCGACAGATGAACACTACCGTAGCGCGGATGAGTCAGGTAGGGATGGTAACAGTTCTCGTAGGGTACTGCGTTCAGCGGCAATTGCAGGTTCAAGCAGGGGTGTTTTCTCTGGTGGTACAGATTATATTGACCCCTCTGTTTCCGCTGACCAAGTGGATGTTGATGATCATAGCTCTGATTGTGACACCACTTTTTCTGCTGACGACGTGGATATTGAGGATAAGAGCTCTGATGGTGATTTTGGTGATGATGATAGCAGTCCTGATGGGATTATGTCCTTGCTACTAGGAACAAAACAAGAGACTCTCAGGAAGATAACACTGTCCACCCCGACCATGCACTTGGGGACTCAACTTAATCACCGCCCGTTGAAGAATTTCCTCCGCATAGCCCCATTATTGTTGGTGCAAACGCTGACGCAGGTGACACTGCCATCCCCCAAGGCAATGCAAGTTTGGGTTACATCCTCATCACTCCTGATGGTAATGTTGCTTCTGACCATTCATCGATCCCAGAAGCTAGTGCACCTGCAGATGAGACTGCCACACCCCAAGGCAATGAATTTTTGGACGACTTCCTGAAGCGAGTGCCGTGGGTTTGTCACGTCAGGTGTCATAGATGACTTCATAGGTGTGGGATTATGCGAGTCAAGCATCTCCGAGCTTGGGATCGCAGGAACAAAGATCAACACAGATTTACCCAGGTTCGGCCCCCTCAATGTGAGGTAAAAGACCTACTTCCTGCCTACCCTAGATTGGTATTGATATGATAATCGAGGTGTTACAATGGAGGCGATCCAATCTAGTACTCGCCGTATGAGCTAGGGTTTAGGGCTTGATAGCTCGACCCGCTCTAAGTCCTGCGAGTCCTCTTTATATACACAGAGGCTTGCTAGGTTTACAAAAGTAAACTTCCCCCATAAGGAATACATCCATAGAGGCCTACTCGGAGACTACTTGGTCTTCACGTCCTCCGGGATATGTCTTCTAGATCTTTCCCCTCATGGCGGTTCAATATTGGGCTTGCTCCCAAGTGGACCTTCGTCTGTGCGAGTAAGTCAAGTCGCACTGGGCCGCGGGTTAACCCAGAAAGTATTCCCCCGACATTAGCCCCCAAGATTGGTTAGGACTTTACGGTGAGAATCTTCTGACCTCTTGAAATGGTCTCTGAGCCGCACTGCAAACGTTCTGACCAATCTCCTGACTTATGCGATTCAGAGTTGTGACTCATCTGCGCGACTCATCTCTTCCTCTGGAAATATTCCGTTTCCTTTAATTGCGGACCGTTACTCGTTTTGCGGACGCAAATTGTGCCGTTGGTTGCGAGCACAGATAATGCCGTTAGTTATGGGCCCCTTCAGTTATAAGCTGCGGCCACCTAGGTCATTATCCATTTGCCCTTGCAATCTTCTCATCCCTAGCCGCGACGTCTTCTTCCTCGACCCGAGCCTAGTTCCCCAATTCAATCTCCCCCTCGCAATGGCGCCCAAGGCGAAGCCATCTGACGATAGGCGCAAGATCTCCTGCAACTAGGAAGGATCCTGGGTAACGGAGGAAACTCTTGCAGATCTGGCCGAGGCTGGCTTCTTGCCGCCGAAGGAGGACGGCGTCTGGCGGGCGCCAAGCGATGAAATCGAGCCGCGCCCCAATCCCAACGAGCTGGTAATGTTCATGGAACACGTGGAACGTGGATTCACGCCGCCAGGTTCTCCCTTCTTCCGCAATTTGCTGCAACGCCTAGGCCTCCGTCTTCACGACATCGGGCCCAACTCAATGCTCCAGGTGAGCAATTTTCACGTGCTGTGCGAGGATTATCTTGGCATAGCCCCCAACATCGATCTATGGCTGGCCTCTTTCACCTGCAACAGCCAACTTGTCTCCAAGGGTGGCGCCTACGTTCCGGTCGGCGCCATCTCTCTTCAGCGCCATAGGAACTCTTGCCTTCCCAAGCTAGCCCTAGCGAATCGACCCAAGGTTTGGCAAAAATCTTTCTTCTATTGCCAAGATACTTCACCGGAGGGCGAAACTCGCCTTCCCTCCTGGTCTAACACCCTCTTCATGCCTACCGAGGCACTAAAATCAAAACCCCGCGACTCGGCCATGCCCTTCATCAATGAGTCGCTGATCAAGGTCCGCGCCTTAATAGGTCATGGTCTTACTGGCCTTAATCTTCTCTCTTGCTGGACCAAATGGCGCATTCAGCCCGTGAGTCCACGACAGCGATCCTTCCTTGAGTGCACAGGCACCTCTGCTGACGTTGATCGTATCAAGGCTTCGGACTAGAGGCCTGAGGATTGGGTGGAATTTGTCACCCGTGTGACTGAGGAGAAGGACATCTCCTTCGATAAGGTAGGGCTTGCCCCTTTCAGTGTTAACAACAAGCCTTTTGAGGTAACTCCTCTTCTCTGTCTTTTCGCCTTCGTAGTTGAGTCGCATTCCTTTTCTTAATACTGCAACTTATATCTCCCTGATCCAGGCTGATGAAAACTACTGGTCGCTGCGTGCGACCGTCGCCGGCATTGCTGCTCCCAAGCGTGCCGCCCGAAAGAAGTTGCTGCCCACTCTAGAGGGCAGCGAGACTGCTGATATTCCTTCTGTTGCTTATGCGGCCTCAGGTGGTGAAGAGACTGAACTGGACGAGGATGACAGTCCAGTGCCAGCCACGAGTTCTGTTGCCGCAGCTGGACCAACTCCCCGTAGAGCCTCCAAGAGGCTATCTCGTGACGAACCAGAGGTTGATGCTCTGGAAAACCCCGAGGCCACGACGCGTCGCAAACCTGCTACGGGCGCGATCTCCTTCGTTGCCAGGCGTGCTTTCAAAGCCACCGCCTCTGCTGAAGAAGACATGGGTCCCCACTCTGGTAATTTCTGTTGTCTTGTCTTCTTGAATGCTTATTCTTTTTCCTCTACTGACACGCAAAACTTCTGCTCGTAGATTCTGGGACCCAAGGCCTGTCCTCACCGTCAAGCGGTGAACTTATGGCCTTTGTGAAGATGGCTCCAGAGTTAGTAACTTTTCCCTGTGCTTATAATACTTTTATTCTGGCTTATGTGCTCCTTCTTTCACACAATGCCCTTGCTTTTTTCAGAAGTGCGGCTAAACCCGCGACTGAGCCTGGAACCGCGGTTGAGCCGCATTTATCACCTGCGGCTCATGCTGCCATGGTAGAGGGCGTGGCCACCACTGACGACCTGGCCACGGTCCCTGTTCTTGACACAGCCACCCAAGAGGTGGCTCTGGAGGATAGAACGGATCCCCTTATGATCCAGGACGTGGAGAAGGTCAACCCCTCCTCCATAGATGTAATGGCCAAGGATGCTGGTGTGCCAGTGATTGAGTCGCCAGCGGCGGACAGCCTGCGGTCGCCAATCCTGCGTGCTGAGGTTGCTTCCTCCTCCTCCACAAGCCGCGCTGAGAGACTGTCATAGGCTATCATTGCCTTGAATGACAAGCAAGCCATGGAGCTCCGCAAGGCACTGTCTGACCTGTCTGCGGCTTATAAGGTAAACTTCTATCTCCAGTTATCTGTCTCTAGCCCCCAAGGATCCAGTTTCTTCTTTGACTGTAAAGGGAGACTTGATGCTTCTCTTTTATCTGTTGATATATACTTACTAACTGATGCACCCTTCGTAGGAGGAACTAAGCTCCATAACGGCTGCCAAACTTGCCTTGGAAAAGCAGCTGGGGGATACTCCCTCTGAACTGGAAAGGATGGGCGAGCTATCTGATGAAAGCTTCAAGTTATCTGAGTAAGTCAAAGCCACCGAGCTGCGGCTTAAAACTGTTGAAGAGAAGTTCCAAGAAAGGGTCTAGCAGCTAGACCTCCAAGTCAGTGCTCAGAAAGACGCCATTGCTGATGCCAATGAGGACGCAAGGCTTAAGGCTGTTTCCATTGGCGAGCTTGAGAAAAAGTTGAAGAAAGTTTCTGATGCCCATAACCTCGTCCACGCCAAAGTGTGCATCATGACTCAAGAGTTAACTGGTATGTGTTGCGACTCATATCTGCATCTGTTTTCTCTACTATCTTTGCCTGTATGTTGTAGAGCTGACGGAGACATGCCTCGATGTAGGTGAAGATGCCAAGGAGCAGCGCGGCAGTACTCAAGAACAGCTGGAGTATATCCGCGATTTTTCGCGAAGAACTTGTGACGCCATGAAATCACTGTCTAAGTGCCTGCTGCCGACCAAGCCAGTCCCCGGTGATTCTGAAGGGCTGCTAAAAAGACTGCTTAGGGCGCCTCAGTTCTTTTTGGACTGGAAGGAGTCCTCAGCTCGCACCGGCGCGGCTCATGTTCTTGCTTTGGCCAAGACGTACTATCCTTCTTTTGATGCTGCCAAGGTTGCAAAAGGTAGGCCCTCGAAGAAGGTGGATGGCACCGAACTGACGGCCTCAGAATATGCGACGACTTGGAAGGATATGCGCGGCCACGCGACTGAACTGGTGGAGGGGATAGATCTTGCGACCTATATGGGCAAGTATAATCCAGATGGAAGCAGATGGGAGAAGTTACCCGCTCCGTCATCCAGTGCGGTGATTCCGCAGGAAAAGAACCCCTCTCCAGGCGTATCCAGCTCTGCAGCCCCCAAGCCCGCGACTGAAGAGCCCTCCAGCGAGCCTGCGATTGCTCCTTCTGGCAAGCTTGGTAAGCCGCCTGTTCCTCCTTCCCACCGGCCAAAAGCTGCGCACAAGTAAGAAGAGAAAACAATGGTTTGATGATCTTGGCCCTTAGCGGTCTGTAATAATTGTTAGAATTTATGTGTCATAAGACAATATTATGGTTTGCTTAAGTACTCTTGGCAGTACATGATTCGACCAATAGGCTGGTCCTTATGATTTGTCTCGGTTTTTCCTCACTTAGGCCCTTGCGCGGCTCAGTATTTCCCAGGTAAAAAGTGCGTGTTCAGGGTCGAGAGCGGCCATGATAGGCAATCAAACTCGATTGACGCCGCACCCCCAGTACTTTGGCCGCATAGTGCAAGTCGCATCCAAGAGAGGTTGAGTATAATCACGATAAATGCCACTTGTTTGGCGATCCCAAGGAATAGGCCGCGCTAAAAAGCTGCCGCACCCCCAAGGGACCAATGATTAAAAAATAAAAGACTCACAGCTCAATTGGTAGTTTGAGATGCTTTATTTCAGAATCATTATATGATACATAGGGTCGGTCGCGCCTAGGTGGCGACCAGAAGTGATGCTTGGGTCGGTTGCGCCTAGGTGGCAACCAGAGATGTTACATGGGTCGGTCGCGCCTGAGTGGCGACCAGAAATGATGCTTGGGTCGGTTGCGCCTAGGTGGCAACCAGAGATGTTACATGGGTCGGTCGCGCCTGAGTGGCGACCAGAAATGATGCTTGGGTCGGTTGCGCCTAGGTGGCAACCAGAGATGTTACATGGGTCGGTCGCGCCTGAGTGGCGACCAGAATTGGGTCGATGCGCCTAGGTGGCAATCAGAGTGTTACATTGGGTCGGTCGCGCCTGAGTGGCGACCAGAATTGAAATTTTTAGCCCTGAGTGGCCAGCTTGATGATGTAAACTCTTAATAATTTTGCTGCGGCTGCTGATGGCAACTCGCGACCTGGGATGTGTCCTTATTGGCAATGGCTCGTAGCCTTTGACTTCCTTGCCTCCCTTGCGGCCGTAATCTGAAGTCGCAAGTCAGGCAGGTGCCTCTTGGCCTTCACGATGTCATCAAAATTCTCCTGCGACTCGCGCATGGGCGCGCTCTCTGCGATGCAAGCTGCTCTGGCTATGGCCTTGTCCCCTCTTCGCATTCTTGAGCTATTCTTTTGTCGCCATTGATGGTGATGACTCCCCTAGGGCCTGGTATTTTAAGCTTTAGGTACACATAGCACGGCCTAGCCATAAACTTTGCGAATGCTTCTCTGCCAAACAGCGCATGATATGGGCTCTGGAAATCTACAACCTCGAACCAAATGTACTCGCTCCTGAAGTTGCTTTGTGTCCCAAAGGCGACCTCCAAGTTAACTCGCCCCAATGGCTGAGCTGATATGCCTGGCACGACACCATGAAACGTTGTTCTTGATGGGTGTAGCTGCTTTTCTTGAAGGTTCATCCTTTTGAAGGTTCCATAGTATAATATATTGATGCTGCTGCCTCCATCCATCAGTACTTTGCTCAACTTGTACCCTGCGACTTGAGGGGCAACCACCAGCGCGAGTTTTCCCTCTTCATTTATTTCTCCTGGGTGATCCTCGCGGCTCCAAACTACTGGTTGCTCGGACCACTTTAGCCACTGTGGGACGGCTGGTACTATGGCGTTAACAGCCTGATTGCGTCGTCGCAGCTTTTGTTCCCTCTTGAAGTATTCACCACAATGGTATGATACTGACCCAACTGTTTTGGGAATTGTGGCTGATCTGGCTGCGGATTTGGGACGGCGTTGTTGCTGTTGTTGCCTCCGCCGTGTTTACCTTCCTCGTTGTTTTGATGATTGAAGTTTGTGTTGAGTGGCTGTCCATCCTTCCACTTTTTGTAATGATAACACTGTGCCTTCGTGTGGTTGGGTGGTTTCCCATCTTTTCCTATATGGATGTCGCAGGGGCGGTTGAAAACCTCTTCCAAATTAACTGGGTGAAAATTCCTTCCTCTGCTGCTGCTTTGTTTGTAACGAGTATTCGTATTTGCGACTAACCCTGAGTTTCCTTCCTCGTTTTTGCGCTTGTTATAACTCGCATTGGCATTGCTAGCTTGCTGTTGTTGAGGCTTGCTACTGGCCTTCTTTCCCTTGCCAGTGTTTTCCTCTTCCTCCCCATCAGATGCGTCCCTGGTTTTATCCGAGCTAGCATACTTGTTGGCCGCCGCCATTACCTCGCTTAGGCTCTTGACTTTATCCTTCATGCGACCTAGTTTGTGGACTAGCGGCTCAAATTTGCAATTTTTCTCCATGACAAGGACTGCTGAACTGGGTGGTATGTTATCTGAGGAATGTATGATCTCTGCGACCCTTCTCATCCAGTGGCGACTCGACTCGCCTTCCTTCTGTACACAACGCTCAAGGTCCTCTATGCTGCAGAGTCGCTTGCATGTTCCTTGGAAATTCTTGATAAAAGCTTCCTTCATCTCATCCCAAGAGTTTATTGAATTTGGTGGCAAATTTTGTAGCCATATGTGGGCTGCGCCTTCTAACATCATGTTTAGGTAACGTGCGCAGATCTCTTCGGATGCATTTAGGATGCTCATGCCCATCTCGTAATTGTTGAGCCAAGTAACAGGGTCCATGCTGGCGTTGTAGTTGGCGACCTTGCGAGGCCCTTTGAAATCTGCAGGAAACGGTTCAGACCTGATTCTTTCGCTGAAACAGACTGGGCCTTTGAGTCGCGACGATAGGTTGGACGAAGCTGGCCTTCCTATTGGATTGGCCGCCGCGCGCGGCTGCACAATCTCTATGGGTTGAATTTGCTGAGGTTGATTTTGAGCCGCAGGTTGATCTTCCCTTTGTCGCCTAGCCGAACTTGAGGTCGCAACGTGTGGCGACTCCGCGTGGATGCTTCTCTCCGCCGTTGCTCTGCTATTGTAAGGGGTGGAGTGCAGCCGTCCTGCGTGTTCGGACATATTCGCCTGCTGTATTACTGCTGTGCTCAGCATCTCAATGGCGCGCCGTGCCTCTCTGTCCATTGGCGTGTTTCCTGCTGGCGCTAATCTGGCCAAGATGTTTGTGGCTGCAAAGAGATTCTCCACTGGGCTAACATAATGCCCTTGCGGCGTGTGGAACCTTTGAGGCTGCTGTGGCGATTGCTGAACAAAGGTTGGCTGCGTCAATGGCGGGGGCATCATGGCCCTGTTGTTAGCCTGTACTATGGCCCTTGATCCCGGTATCTCTGCTACTCTTGGTGCTGCGAAAGATGGAACCGCTGGTACGATTGATGGTACAGCGATTGCTTGAACCGCGGGCGCAGCTAACGGGGCCACGGACCGCATAACCATGGCAGATGGTGCCATGTGTGCGGGTACCGCGACTGAAGGTTGTGCGACCCCTGACCATGCGACCGGGTGCGCCGTGTTGGTGGCGGCTGACGGGATCGTGTTGGTGGCGGCTGACGGGACCGCAATTGCTGGTTCAGCGGTAGGTGATTGGAACAGCTCCATAGGGTTTACTGTTCCTGGCTGCAGGCGACTCGCGTGGCGTCTGTGTGGCAAGGTGGCCTGTATTCCTTGCAGAGTATTGGTTTCCTCGATGAGTCGCAGTTGCTCCTGTTGGAGGCGCCGTTCTTCACG
Organism: Poa pratensis; assembly: GCA_947311845.1. Classification (NCBI taxonomy): domain Eukaryota; kingdom Viridiplantae; phylum Streptophyta; class Magnoliopsida; order Poales; family Poaceae; genus Poa; species Poa pratensis. The sequence continues at coordinate 32,228,875 of CAMZMU010000081.1, forward strand.
CGCCAGCCTGGCTCTCTCATCTGCGATTCTCTGGACTTCATCATATAGCCCGATCCTGGTAGCCTCCAATTCTGTCACCCTAGCAGCCGCGTTAACCGCAGATATTGGCGTAAACAACACGCTTCCCTGTGGCGGCGTGACCGCTGCGTTGGGGGTTACCCTTGACCCTGATTCCGCAGGCGCGACTCCAGGTGGGGTCTCTCTGTTTGCGACTCCTGAGGCCGCGACTCCTGGCGTCATCGCAGCGGATGCCGCGACTCCTGATGCGTCTAGCGCGGCTTGTTCTGCTGCTTCCGGTGTGTGGGGGCTAAGCTGCCTGGTGGCATGCCCAGCCCTTCGTCCGCTTCTGTGGTCCTGTAGACCCCTTCAACATGCCGATCTTCTACAGAGGGCGAGCCACTATCCACAGGGCCTCCGCATAGCCTTTCCTCAAGGACATACTCAATGGATTGGCCTTCTTCGTCTTCGAGAGGCAGCGACTCGTAATTGATGGATTCTTCTTCTTGGTCCACTGTTACCGCGACTCCTTCTTCTGAGTCGCCATGTTGCGATGGATCCTCTGACTCGCCGCCAATGAAGCCGACGAAGACGTTGATGGATCCAAAGGGGATGACGTGGCCGGTCTCCAAGTAATCTGCTTCCGGCCCCCAGCTTGAATCGTCGATGAGGGGTGTGCCATTGACCGTGATGATACGGCCAACAACAAGATCTTCAGCTCCCTTCATGGATCCTGCGCGGAACGTGACGCTCTTGACCGCAGGCCCCACGGTGGGCGCCAACTGTCGTGGGTTTGTCACGTCAGGTGTCATAGATGACTTCGTAGGTGTGGGATTATGCGAGTCAAGCATCTCCGAGCTTGGGATCGCAGGAACAAAGATCAACACAGATTTACCCAGGTTCGGCCCCCTCAATGTGAGGTAAAAGACCTACTTCCTGCCTACCCTAGATTGGTATTGATATGATAATCGAGGTGTTACAATGGAGGCGATCCGATCTGGTACTCGCCGTATGAGCTAGGGTTTAGGGCTTGATAGCTTGACCCGCTCTAAGTCCTGCGAGTCCTCTTTATATACACAGAGGCTCGCTAGGTTACAAAAGGAAACTTCCCCCATAAGGAATACATCCATAGAGGCCTACTCGGAGACTACTTGGTCTTCACGTCCTCCGGGATATGTCTTCTAGATCTTTCCCCTATGGCGGTTCAATATTGGGCTTGCTCCCAAGTGGGCCTTCGTCTGTGCGAGTAAGTCAAGTCGCACTGGGCCGCGGGTTAACCCAGAAAGTATTCTCCCGACAGCGAGCACACGTGGAGATGAGGTCAGCAGCCATGTTGATGGAATGGATATGACTGTGACGATCGTAGATGATCCGCAGGAAGGCATTGGTTCGGCTGTTGATGCTTCTATTGTTGGTGCTCACACTCTACATGATACGGGAATTGAACCGGTCAAAAGGAGGAGATTGCAAACTAGGTGGCATGTGCACACTTCTATTATTATAGATGTTGTTGCTTCTGAGCTTCTTAAGGTGGGAGTTGACCTTCATGCACAGACTGATGTTTCTTCAACGTCCACCAAGCACAATGATCTGCCAGCTCCGAAGAAGATGACACCTAGCAGGTACAATTATTGTCATTTTTTTGTGTGCATGGCATGAAATTGTTATATTTTTAGTGATATTTTTTCAGTTCTGATGGTTGGTTTACTTTAGTTCTGTTGCATGGATAACTTATGTTGTGTACCATGGATAATTATACCACATTAGCATTGATAAGTTATAATTTTTTGGTCACATACGCTGATTTTTTTGTTCTTTATTACACAGGAAGCAAGTCCCTAAATCTGTTGCTCAAGCTACGTGGTCATCACCTCGCTGTTTGGCTGAAAAAAGACCTGCGGGGGTTGTGAGTACTTCTGCTATTTGTTCATTAGATCCTGATATTGGTGTTGTCAGAGAACTAGATGTTGCTCGTAAGGTTGTTACCGCAACATACAAGAGGTACAGTCGTAACCTTTGTTTTTTTCTTTTTTTTCTTTTAGTCATGCTAGGGGTTTTACTGGTGGATAACTTTAGTTAATGTGGGTTGATTACTTTTTCTTATTTTGCACTGATAATTTGTTAGTTTGTATGTGTGTATAACCTGTATAAGTTATCCTATTATTCCCGTAACATTCGATCCCTCTTTTCTATGTCACATGGGTCCATAACTTTAGGTTTCATGCATGTATAACTTATGTGTTGTATCATGGGTAACCATAGCCCATTACCATTGATAAGATATTTTTTTGTTGTCTGGGCAACCCTTTTTTTAGGTCTTGAATATTGATTACTTTTTGTATGATTCTTCATGGTTACTTTAGACCACAAACGCTTATTGTTGTTTTATGTTTTTGTAGGAAGAAAGGATTGAAAGATGCGGCTAAACCTACGAGGACATCACCTCGCCTTTTGGCCAAACAGAAACCAGCAGGGGCTGCGAAAACTTTTGTTATTGATGTGGATGTTTGTTCACCACATCCTGATCCAGATGTCGTTGAAGAAGCGGACACTACAGATAAAGGAATTTTCGGGGGGGGGGTGCAATTCCCGATAACACCTATACTGTAGCTCCTTCTGTGTCAAGTCCAGTGGCAAACATTGTCAGCGATTCTGCTGCAACAGATAGCTTGGATACGGATTCTGCTCATGTATTGCCAGCGTCCAACATAGCTTCGACCACTGCGATTGTTCTGAGTGACACGCCATTCTTGGCTCCTGACTAGGGTGTTTCATCTCCCATATCTACAGTACATGTGCATGCAATTCATGTTTCCAGTGTAGTTACTGGATCATCTGTCGGGTTGAAGGATTTGCAGTTTCTAATGACTCAGCTCCGCATGCCCCTTTGCATGCAGTTAAGGCTGTTGGTGCTTCTGGGTCGATTAATTGTACACTCAGTGTTGTGGCGCCTATTTTTTCTGATGATGTTCGCACATCTGCATCCAAGACAGGCGACACCATTCTCCATGATGTGCATGTTCCAGAAGCTCAAGCAACCCATACAGGCGTGACACCTCCGAGCAATGTCTATGGACCATGTGGACCGTCAACAATGATCAATGTTCCTGCAGCTGTTACGACTCCTGCCCCCTTTGTCAATTTGAAAGTCATTCAAGAAGTATCTGATACGTGGCAGAAGAAGATCGATGAAGTAGCTGCAAAGAATGATGGTTTCTTTCCTGTGAGTATGTTGTTCGGCCCTTTTATTGAACCTGGTTGTAAATCTGGTAGTCATTTTGACTCCCCAGGTAATCCTCCTCATCATGCTCCTGAAGCCGAAGCATGTGAAAATGTGGGGTTCGCGGCTGCCAGTGTCCCTGAATCTTCTGGAACAGGGCAGATTCCAGAAGCGGGCGCTAGTTTGCCGACCGATGCACCTTCTGCCGCTTGTTCTACCATTATCCGTATTGTGGAACCTAATGATGCGCTCCCTCTATCGTTTGCGATGCGAACTTCCAGTGGTAAGTTTTCTAAAATGTTCAGTTAGCAATTATGCATGATGTAGTATAATGGTAACTTCTATGTATTTTTTTGGCTGATAGTTATCCATTGATATTTTTGTCTGCTAACTTCTATGTAAATTAATTCGTTTTTGTTGTGAACAATGCCTGGTAATTTATTTGCACACTGATTTGGTAACTTTATGCTTTTTGCCTGAGTAAATTCATTGCTAGCTGTCTGGTAACTTTTTTCTCCTAGTATTTTTATTGTATCTGATTGGTAACTTATATGTTTATTTGCATGGTAACTTTCTCTTTTTTTGTAGCATGTGCTTGTTTTTATTTTTTGGGTTTCTTGTTTTATGGGGGCACTAGTTTATTGTGCAGATTTTTAATCGGGGAATGTTATCCTTACGTCCACCTCACACGGAGCGGCAGATTTTGGCAATGATTGTGGCAAAGGCTCGAAATAACTTATATGGTTTCATGAAGTATATGAAGATTTGAAGATCAGTATGGGGAGGGGAATTTTTTGGGGTTGTGGCTGGGGCTGTATCGTTGTATGGTTTCAGAATGTTTTAAGTAACGTTTAGTCAATGCTTTTGCAAGACGACATTTCCTATTACTATGTATAACACTTAATGGATCATCCCGTATCTATCATTATGTCTTTTGTTGTAATAACGTGCGTCCCTTTCCATCTTTTATTCTTTTTGATTGATGTTCGTTTGTGTGATGTTTATTGTATATTTAAGTTATGAGTTGTATCTGCTTTGGTTGTGCACATTTTTTTGGTGATTAACATGTGGTATTTTTTGAATTCCATATGGGGCCCGCCTTTTTTCCTTCTATTTTCATTCCCTTTTTCTTCTTTCCCTTTTCTCCTTTTTTTTGTAGCTCAAACTGAAACATTAGCTCGTGATAAAGTTAAATCGCGTGCGAAGGATGGATCTGGGGTAATTTTACTTGATGATTTGGTGGATGAGAAGATGGCAGTTCAAAAGTCTTGCAGTTCAAGTAAAAAAATTCATGTGGGTAAATACAGTGGGTCTGAAGGTAATAAGGTCATACTGCTTTTTTTGTACACATGTGTAGCATGATTAACCCTTCACCTTCATTTTTATGTAGATGTGCAAGTTTTTTGCACTCCAGCAATGGCTGCTCCACCTTGCATTATTGATGTTCCTAGCAGTACTCCAAAGTCCAGGATTCATATGGAGAGAATTGTTCAACCTTCCCAGTACCTACTGCCTCCTTATGTAACTATCAGAAGCACTGCTCATCAAGACGCCTTGTATCTGAAGCTTATTATACACACCAGATCTTCCAAAGTGTCGAGGCTTAAAGAGTATGTAACTATATAATGCTTTCTGGTGTGGTAACCCTTGTTTTTATTTTGTGGTGGTAACTTTATTCTTTTGTTGTTGGTAACTATAATTGTTTATGTTTGTGTAACTACAGTGCTTTCTGATTGGTAACAAAATCGTTCCTACTTTTTTCTCTTATGTGTATTGTTTGTTCTTCATGCCTTTTACTGCTGTGGTAAATTTATCTCAATATATGTTTTTCTGACATTTTATTTTTCTCTGTTTGCAGCACTATAATTTTGGAAATTGGTCCTATGTGGGTGTCAGCGGGTGAGCTTGCTGATAGCATGAAACCTAATGGTGAGCTATAAACACTGTTGTTGAAATCGGAGTATATGTCCTACAACAATCTTGTGGCGACAGCAACAAGGTCATATTCCTATGGATTGTGTCATCCTATCTGCTTGATCACAATTTTCAATCAAACGTTTTAAAGAAGCACTTCCGGAAAGATGACAAGTACAAGCTTAGCCACAAAAACTTGGTACATTCTTGTTCGTTCATTTTTTGGATTTTCCACAAAAACTTTTGGTGTGCTTCATTTTGCATTTATTTTTGTGGCTTATACTTGATCAATCATTTTTTTCCTTCTAGCTTTGTTTCCCTGTACTTCAGAAGCTTGGAACATTTGCTAAGGCTGTGTCACATTGGTGTATGCTGTCGTTGAATCTGGCTGCAAAAAGGTTTGAGATCCTTGATTCCATTCATGGTCCGGATGATGATGGAATGATCGATCATGCTACCAGGCTGATGGATGCGATCAAAAGAATGTTCCTTGTTAATTACAAAGATTCTAGAAAACAGATTCAAGATTATGAGTTGGTGTACATTCCTGCACCAAAGCAAGATAATGAGTAAGTTTTTTATTCATCTGTCATCTCATAATTTTCTCACAGCTCCTGTTTTTTGATGTGGCATTATCATAACCACTAGTTAATTTTCATTGCTTTTTTGTCTTCTTTCCTACAGATTTGATCGTGGGTTTTCACTCTTAAGTTCCTTGAATTGTGGGATGGACGTGTTTCGCCTGCCATATCATTTGATCAGATCCCAGAATTAAGGAAGGTGCTGGCAGTAAGGTGGCTAGAGCATGGAGAAAATAAGCTTAAAGAATGGAGGAATCTTCTTGACAAATATCTGTTTTGAGGTATTGCATACTTACCCCTTGTTTTTTCACTGTTTTGTTGGGATGGTGTAACTTTACTTATAATCTCATGATCACTTTACTTACATCTACATGGTAACTTTATTTAGAAAATCATGTGAAAAACCACATGGTAATTTTGGCTGATAACTTTCGTTTGAACCAGATGGTAAATTCAGTATAAGCTGTCTGGTAACTTTACTTATTAGCCATTACATTTTTCATCCTGTGTCTGTCTGATATTTTTAGCAAAACCACATGGTAAAGTTAGTTAGAACCAAATGGTAAATTCAGTATAAGCTGCCTGGTAACTTTACCTATCAGCCAGGACATGTTTCCATTCTGAGTCTGTCTGATATTTTTAGCAAAACCACATGGTAAAGTTAGTTAGAACAACCTGGTAACTTAATTGTCAATAGATGGTAACTTCACTGTAAGGGGGAAATACATGTCTGCATAATAAACTAGATAGAACCATGTCCACATCATATAGTCTTAACATAAATATTCTTAGGCTATACATTAGCCGATAATACCAAAATTTGTGCATCTCATTTTCTTCTAGGGATGGAAGCATCTTTCTGACCACTACAGTAGCATATTTTCCTGCTTGTAGCAAGATATATGCGTGGAGTTCTTCATACGCTGTTCATTGCTTGTAGCCCCAACTTTTTTTGTCTGTCGGCATCTGCGAAGGTCGTGGTGTACACTCTTGCAGCCGCTGCATTTTCTTGGCTTTTTTGGTGCAATATCTAGCGGATTTTGGTTTCCTGTCTCACATGGCCTTCCTTTGGTCTTAGACCTGGGTGGGTTTCCTATTTTCTTCCGGTCGATAAGTTAGTTGCGGAAGCGCTTGATGCGGGAACCTCCGCTGCGTTGTTAGCTGAATGATGGGCAGTTGCCTTTTGTGCGCTGATGCGGGCACATCCGCCGCGGTGTTGCCTGCATGTTGGGCAGGTGCGTTTGGTGCGGTATATGACGGCATAGTTGAGGCTTCAGCTGCTGCATCTTTTGCCTTCTTCTCCTCTCTTTTCAGCCACATTCTAATGTCTTCTTTCATGTTCCGCATGTGTGTCTTAACTATGCATATTGTATCGTTAGCCTTGCACGCCACCTTTGCAACCTTTCTGAAGTCGTCCCTCATCGACGCCATTGCCATCATGCTTCGGTCATCTGCTGACATCCCTTGGCGTGGAGCGGACTTTTGGGCATCAGTGTCCGGGTCACCTAGGGCAGCTTCAGCATCCCAACCCCATCGTTTTAGGATGTACTTGTCTGGTATTTGATGCACGTTTAGGAATGTCATCACCTTTAGCACGTGGCAGCATAGTATGCCGTCACGCTCAAACTTACAGCAGTTGCACGAGAAAACGCCCGCTTCAAGGTTAGCAATCACCGAGTAGTTTCGGTAGCCATAGTGCGAACATGAGCATCTACTATGCTTAGGTCATACAGGTACCCTCCTACGTACTGGCAGTAGTATGACATAGTCTCACAAAATTCTTATTGGAACCGGTTGAAAATGCCCCTTGTGTATGCTTTAGCCATTTGTATCTCTATAGGATTGCGAGGAGACGACATATCTGGTTCTGTCAGAGCTGTGTCTGCTTGCTGTAGGAAATCCAAAATAGAGTTCTTTGGGCTCACATATCTTTTCAGTAATGCGTTGAATCCCTCGCTTCTTGCTGTGGTCTGCACGAAGGGAAAGAAGGCGTGCATAAATATGCCGGAACCCAGCATTCCCTATGTTTCCAAATTTCATATAGATTTGCGTTCCCATGTTCATTATGTGCTTCAAGCATTGCGTCCCAGTTATCTGTAAACTCCTGCGGTGTCAAGTTGGTGTTTATACATGCTTTAATTGCATCATACAGTTCAGGGTGTGCGGCCATGTATGACCCATACTTTTCTGTTAAATTCTACACCACATGCCACCTGCAGTTTCTGTGTATTGCCTGATTGAAAACAGAGAGAATAGATGCACGCATAGCAAAGTCTTGATCTGTGATTATGCATCATGGTGCCACGCCACCCATTGCTTCTAGGAAGGTTTGCATTAACCACACATAGCTGCCAGTGAGCTCATTGCGCAAGAATCCACAGCCAAATTGCGCGGATTGCCCATGGTTATTGATCCCGATGAACGGTGCACATGGCATCTTGTAGATATTTGTGAGGTAGGTTGCATCAAATGAGATGAACTCCGCGTAGTGTTTGTATGATCGATGTGATTCACCGTCTACCCAGTACATTCTCTCAACACAGTCATCTTCGTCCAGTTTGACTTTATAGAAGAAATCCTTATCTTTCTACTCCATCTTCTTGAAGTATGCCAAACATTCCTCCATGTCATTGGCCCTGTTCTTATGTCGGAATTTGCTCTCAGGTTTGCCAAATCTTTGTCCGTGTACGGCACATCTCCGCGTTTCCCGTAAAATCTGGACATTAGATGCATCTGCCGGAAAGTTGGTATGTTGCATTCGTGCAACATCTTGAGGAAGTGTTTTCGTCTGCAGGGTGTTGCGATGTGCACGTAGGAACTTAGTCAGAGATGGCTTCTTGATTAGCTGGTGGTTGTGTTCATCGGAGGATTGTACAACATTGTACCAGCCATTGAGCTTCTTGATGTACATGTGCGCTTGGCATCTAGTTCTGGGGATTGTACTCCTCTTTCTTTCTTCACAACTGACTTTGGGTTCTGCGTGTCTTCTTTCGGAACTTGAGTTTTGCCACCTTTGGTGCAAACAAGGAACACCTTCAGATACTCTTTATTAGCATCCTTCCTTGACCAAGCAATCCGAATACTGAAACCTTTCCTCAGTGAGTACTCCAAGTAGTGATCCCTAGCAGCTTCATAAGTGTCAAAATGCATATGCAATGTTGGGGCTTGTGGTGTCGAGTTTACATCAGCTGTAGCATCATCCCACCCTTGTTGTCCTGACTCATCAGTGCCCAACGATTGTTCTTCAATTGTTTCTCCAGTCTTTGTTGTTTGTTTGCCACTTGCCGACTTGGTTTCCATGCCATCAGCCACTGACAACAATCCATCTCCACCTGCATCTGTTATGAATCATATATCAGCCTAAATTTCACATGTTTTGTGTGTTCTTTTTTGCAACTTCCAATTAGTAAATTTATGTGTTGAAGTTCAGTACTAAGTAGGTGATAACTTTAGTAGATTGTGGTTGGTTAATTAAGTTCACAGTAGATGGTAACATTTCAGTCAACCACTAACCAATGGTCTGAATGTATGGGTAAATTAGAGATGGGTAACTTGTTAACATAAGTGTCGGTGACTTAAGTTATATTATCTTGGTAACATTGGAAGGGATGGATAATTTCATGTGTATATTGTATGGTGGTATATACCTGCATTTTCGACATCAGCATTGTGATACGTCTCAAACGTATCTATAATTTTTGATGTTCCATACATGTTTTATATTAATTGCTACATGTTTTATATACACTTTATATCATATTATGACATTTATTGGACTAACATACTAATAGTTGCCAAAGTGCACAATGTTATTGTTTTACACTTTAATGTGTAGGAATTATCAAAATTGGGCAAAGGAAACCTTGTTCGAGTCGAACCGGGACCTTCCTGAAATCTGTCTGAAAACGTTTTTCGGAGATTGTCATGTACCGGACAGAAGACGACGTCAAACAGAAAAAGTCTAGTCGCGAAAGTTGCGGGGAATTTTCTGCCAATCGATCTGGACTTAAAATTCGCCTAATTCCGAGTTCGGACGCTCCAGATATCGCCGCTCTACCGAAAACCCAAAGGAGATGACGGGAATCCGAGAGCATATATAAGGAGAGGAAACCTAACTCGTGGGAGGCCCCGATACCACGAATTTTCCTCCTCCCAGGCAGCCGTCTTGGGATGGAGAACCTCCTCCATACCAGCACCATCTCCAAGGGCCGCCGCCGCCGCCTCCACGGGCTGCTGCCGCCGCGTCGTGGCTGTCGCCGCCTCCACTCCGGGCTGCACCTCTCCATCAAGCTCCTCATCACCATGACCATGTGTGAGTAGTTCCCTCGGGGCTGAGGGCTCGTACGGTAGCTATGAGGTTTATCTCTCTCCCATGGTGTGATCTTTATGTGATCATGAGCTTTGTCATCTAGTTGAATCCATAGATGTTACTCTTCATTATCTTATATGCTACTTGAGTGGTTTTATTAATGTAAACTCCGGAGTCACCTTTGTCCCACGGTGCGAAGTTGACAGTATGCGCACCGTGTGTGGCTCTTAGGCTAAAGATTACAGGAATAGTTATCATGAGTTATTATTTGTATTGGATGTCTCTATGAAATTGTGGTGTTTGTCTAGTACTATTTTAGGGCGCTCAAGTTGACAGTGTGGGGTTCCCTAGATGTGGAATGCGACTTTAAGGTGTGCTTTTATAGCCCTACGCAGTGGATTGGTGTTCGTTATCCAACGAGAGAATAATTCAGAGTAGCATAGTGAAGAGGAAATATCTATGTATTCAATTATTGAAACACCGTTTACAACCAGTTCTGCTACATGTTTGCTTGCTGCAATTTTTATTTCAGATTGCAATTACCACTTATAATCATCCATATCACTTGTATTTTAATATCTCTTCGCCGAACTAGTGCACCTATACATCTGACAATTGTATTAGGTGTGTTGGGGACACAAGAGACTTCTTGTATCTTAATTGCAGGGTTGCTTGAGAGGGATATCTTTGACCTCTACCTCCCTGAGTTCGATAAACCTTGGGTGATTCACTTAAGGGAAACTTGCTGCTGTTCTACAAACCTCTGCACTTGGAGGCCCAACACTGTCTACAAGAATAGAAGTGTGCGTAGACATCAAGCTCTTTGCTGGCGCCGTTGCCGGGGAGGTAAGGTAAAAGGTACTCACATCCTCCGTCTACTAAGCTATTTTCTAGCACTGTTGCCGGCGTGTGAGTGCTCGAAGGTATTTCCTTTAGATTCTGCAATTATATCTTTTTGTTTCTTGTTTTTATTTTACTAGTTAGGCTTAATGGAAAACAACAACAAAATTAGAGAGCTCTACAAAATTTATCTTGAGTTAGGACATGATGCTTTTGAAGAGAAAATTAAAAAACCTATGGAAAATTATTTGCGTGATGGTAGAAATGTTATATATATATGAATTCTATGAACACCATTATTGCTAATGCTATGCAAAGCTCTAAGCTTGGGGAGGTTGAAGTTTTTGAAAATCCTTTTGCTACAAATGATTATATATTTGAGACCTCTCCTCCTAGTGAAGTTTTTGAGAATCCTTTTGCTACTGATGATTATAATGATTGTGATATTTTCAGTCCACCTACTATTGAGGATATAGTTTATGTTGATTATGATATGCCTCCTATATATGATGTTTACAATGATGACTATGATATTTTTAGTCCATCTACTATTGAGGATAAAATTCATTATGATTATTTTATGCCTCCAATTTATGATGACTACAATGATGGATGTGATACTTTTAGTCCCACTATTACTAATAAAACTGTTTATGCTTATGTGGAGAGTAATGATACTTTTATCATGTGGATCATGATAAGAATGCTTTATGTGATAGCTATATTGTTGAGTTTATTCATGATGCCACTGAAAATTATTTTGAGAGAGGAAAATATGGGTATAGAAATCTTCATATTACTAAATTTCTTCTCTTTATGATGAATGTTTTGAGCTTTCTCTTGATTTGGTTTTATTTGCTGGGTACTTTAAGACCTATTGGTCCTTATGAGAGAGGGAGACACGATTTCATATATCACAATAATATTAAGTCTCCTCTCTTTATGTTGAAAATTTTGAAGTTACACTTGTTTTGCCATCCTATGCTAGTCACTTTGTTTTTCATTGACTTATTTTCTTATAAGGCTCCTATGCATAGGAAGATTGTTAGATTTAAACATGTTTTATATGCTTCTTGATGCTCTCTTTTATGTTTCAACTCTCATCTTTATGTGAGCATCATAAAAATCACTATGCCTAGCTAAAAGGTTTTAAAGAAAAGCGCTTGTGGGAGACAACCCATGTTATTTTATTTCTGCAATTTATCTTTTATTGAGTCAAGGAGCTTGTCTACTTCTGTAGCAACTCCTTTGTATCTTTACTTTTTCGCATTGTTGTGCCAAGAGTAGTATCTAATGATAAGATGATGCCAGATTTTGATTGTTGCGCAGGAACAGATTTCTGCTGTTCACCGTTTTATTTTTCTAAATTCACAGAAAATTTATTTAAATCTGAAACTTTTTGTGCGTAATCCTGATATATGTATGCATCTTTTGTTACTTCAAAGTCTTTCGATCAGAGCAACGTAAGTGCCTCGAAAAAATTCGTCTTTGCGGACTGTTCTGTTTTAGACAGATTATGTCTTTTATTTTGCATTCTCTCTTTTACTAGTGTTGGGTGGAAGACCTTCACATAACATCAGTGGCAGTAGCTAATGTTTAAAGTAACGGTCATATTGCGTCTTTATAGAACATGTGAGTTTTTGATTGTTGATGCATGTAAAATGCATACATGAACTTTGCATTATTTTACTTATATTCCAATCATATTTGCATCATATAAGGGTTATACCAATGTTTTATAATGATTTTGTGAATATTTCATAGTTTTCCCATTTATTTGGAATTAACCATATTTTCCAGAAAACGTCTTTTTTAGTGTTTCAGACTTTCCGGGAGCTTCGGGACTCCAAAAAGGGCAAGGCCAAAGAGCACGGTTCAGAATTTTCGAGACGAACGCAATGGGCTAAAATTGAAGACCAGAAGCCCAACTGGATGGAAATTAGAGGGTCCCACGCGGCCTACTGTACCTGGCCGCGTGGGCCCACCTCTTTTCCCCCTCGGAGCTCCGTGGCCGTCGATCTTTGCTCCACCGACATAGTCTTGACCTAAAAACGCCTATAAAAAAGGTCCCCCGACGTTCTTTGGAAGGAGGCGGCATAGAAACACAAAAACCATGAAACCGAGAGACAGAAGGCTGCCGCCGGAGAAGATCGGAGGGGGGAAACGCCGCCGGAATCGCCTCCGGAGGGCTCCACCCCCCTCCGGCGTGTTCATCATCAACATCTACAGCAAGAACTTCTCCACCATCATCACTATGATGAAGGGGGAGTAGTCCACCCCCTGGATTAGGGTTTGTGGTGGTAACTTTTGTATCTCTTCTCTCTCTTGAGCTTCACTAATTAGTACTGTATGAGCTGCCAAACATGATTACGGTCATCTATGTAATACCTTTGTGGTGAATATTGTGGTGTGAGATGATTTGTTATGCACTTACCGTTGTGTTGGAGCTTTTGTGATTTGTCATACTTTGAAGTATGATGTATGTGGGTACGGGATGGCCGATGTGACACGGCATAGGTATTGAGTGACACAGTACCGCCCAACATCCTTTATCTGGGGGTAAAAAGAAAGAGTATGATGTGGGAGTGAGAGCAACCACGCTAGCCTTACGAGTGTGACCTAACACATAAATGAGTATTTCTTTCAACTATGTGTTTTAGGACATATAGCCGTCATAAAAGCTACCATTAAAACATGACAATTGTGTGTACTTTATCTATAACATGATAATCACCATAGATGAGAGAGAGGATTAAGTGAACCATGAATCCATGTCCATTGTTCCTAGAAGAAAAAAACCTTTGTCTTGTCCTCTTGCATTGAAGAGGATTGGGACACTTCTGCATTCTTGTTTGGATACATTAAAACTTCCTTCCATTAAAATCAACCATCTTGTTCTTTAAACTTGTTTAGTGCATAATCAACTAAAACTTGTGACACTTTAGTTGTAGGGAATAGATAACTTTTCCTTCTTGCTCTTGCGGATCGATACCTTACTTTCACATTGAGAGGTGCTACAGTGATCCCTTGCTCTTGGGGGTTATCAAGTACTTTTCTGGCGCCGTTGCCGGGGAGCGTAGCGCTTAAGTTTCTATTCTTGTGTGCACTAGACTAAGCTTGGGGAGGTTTCTTTATCTTGCAATCATCTAAGCTTGGGGAGGTTCTTTGACTTGTTTGATGATACTATGTCTCCTATTTATGATGATGAATATGATATTTTCAGTCCACCCACTATTGAGTATAAAGTTTATTGTGATTATGATATGCCTCCTATATATGATGATTACAATGATTATTATGAATGTTTTACTCCCACTATTCCTAATGAAACTGTTTATGCTTATGTGGAGAGTAATGATACTTTTATGCATATGGATCATGATAAGAATGTTTCATGTGATAGCTATATTGTTGAGTTTATCAATGATGCTACTGAAAGTTTTTATGAGAGAGGGAGACATGATTTCATATATCTCAAAAATATTAAGTCTTCTCTCTTTTTGTTGAAAATTTTGAAGTTGCACTTGCTTTGCCTTCCTATGCTAGTCACTTTGTGCTTTATTGATTTATTTTCTTACAAGATCCCAATGCATAGGAAGTGGGTTAGACTTAAATGTGTTTCATATTTTTCTCTTGATGCTCTCTTTGCATTTCAATTCTTATTCCTATGTGAGCATCATTAAAACTATCAAGCCTAGCTATATGGCTATAAAGAAAGCGCTTTGCGGGAGGCAACCCGGTTATTTTTTGTGTGATTTTCTTTGTGTCCTCTTGCTGTACCAAGAGACTTTGTTTATAGTTTAGGTTCTGGAATTTTCAATAAAGTGCCAAGTTTTACACTTTTTGGTTTGAAAAAGTTGCTTATAGCGTTCGGAGATTTTATTCCTGCACGAGTCAGTGCACGGTATGATTTTTAATTCTTATTATGTAACTCCGAATGAGCTCATATTTGAACTGTAGTTGCAACTTTTCATCCTCTGTGCATGAATAATTTCGGAATTTTTCGACAAAGTTTGGTAGGGTAGAAAAATACGTTTTGCTGCTGCTGTTTTTCTGGACAGATTATGTCCCATTTTGTTTGATGCATGCTTTGAGCTTTTAATTTGAATCTTTTTTATCCAATTGAGTTTATGAGTAGGCATATAACATTATACACTTTCTGGACATCTCATATAAATTTTTGTTCAAAGATTATATGCAGCAAGGAACCTATTTGTTTATCACTACTAATGCACCCCACAGAAAAGGAAATGAGAGAAACTGTGTTTTGAAGTTTTTTCACAAGGATTGGAGGAGATGCACCAAGAGCTATCCAAGGATGGTGAATACCATAAGCTTGGGGATGTGAAGACAACCCCGCTGGACCTACACACTCTCGGTTTGCACACGTCCAACTTTTGTTTTTCGATCGAAGCACTTTATCGCATAAACTTGGAGCGTCTTTTTGTTTGTTTTTGGTTTGATTTTTGTTTTGAGAGACCACCACACTATCATTTATATATGAGAGAGCAACTGGAAATATGGGTTGAAATATGTTGGATGCTTTTATAAGATTGGGAAAAGGGATGTTTGAGTTGACTTTTAATGATAATAGTTGCATGATTCATGAGCTTGTTAATGAGTAATAGTTTGCAAATTCTTTATCAAGAGCTATCACTTATTCATATTTTGATGCTGATTGTTATTTTACATTGTTTAACATGGATTAGTTAGTTCTATGGACACTCATGCATGCATCTAGAGGGTCAACTTTCTCCCTCTTGCTAGCCCAAAAATTCCAACAAGTAAAAACTTGTTTCCAACACCTTCAACCAAAGTTATTCCAGTGAGTTCACCATATCTACCTATTAGCTTTATGCTATTCTGAGTATGCTTAACATGTTGTTTGTGTTATCTTACCTCTAAATGAAAATGTTTATGTTATTGATTGTGATGGAAAAAGTTGGTTATATAGCTCTCACGAACTTGATGCACAATTTGCTTTTATTGCATTAATAAAACATGACCCAATGTGATTAAGATTATGATGTTAGTGGCTTGATAAATGTCTTGGGTTGGGAGTTAGCTCATATGTGATGTCACATGGCAAGCTTTCAACATGCTCTTCATTTCATTTAGTTGATATCATGTACTTTTGTTTATGGATGCTTATCATGGGTGAAATAAATGTGGATATTAAGCAAGTTTAAATGAGTTTGTATAAATGGTTAGAGAGACGCTTGGGCCGCTAATCTAAGCCATGCATCATTCATGGTGGAAATTTACTTACATACTATGGTGAACCTTCTGTGATACACCTTACAATAAAAATCTATTCCAATGGTAAATAAAAAGGGTGTTGAGATTGTTCATTTTGTTTGTTTGTCTTGTTACTTTGATATGGGCTTGTTCTATATCTTGGGACAAGAGGTACCCCACACTAGTACAGAACGACACATCAGATACCCCTCTATGGAAACGACAGACGTTAGGCGACGGAGAATCGTGCTTTCCGCGCGGCCAGTGCGTACAAACCTGACCTGGGCCGCGGCTGGCCCGTCAACATAGGTAACGGAGAAAGTATTAACTCCGTTACCCATAGTATTGGCAACGATCTTAATTCTGGCTCCGTTTCCGATATGTGCCTCTATAGCAACGGAGACTTTTGGGTGTCCGTTTCCAATATGTGCCTCTAAATGCCATGGCGTAGTGGCACCGCCCACTACTCCTTGAAAACCCCAATCCTTGCTAGCTCAAGACGCCACCGAATCTGCTCTCTCTCTCTCTCTCGCTCGCTCGCTCCCTCCTACTGATTAGCGAAGATGTCTCGCAGCAACGACACACAGGAGCACACTGAGTCATCATGGGACAGTCCCCCCGTCAGCGGCGAGTCCGTTGAAGGACCGACGCCGGAGACGAGGGACGACGAATACGCCAACTTCCATGATCCCACCTTGATGCTGGGCCCGCCGAAGGTTGATTCTGATGACGAGTCAACCGAAGAGGAGAAGGAGGAGGAGGAGGAGGAGGAGGAGGAGGACGACGAGGCGGAGGCGCCGGTCCCGAAGAAGGGAGCCCCGGCGACGGAGAAGAAAGCCGCCGCCACCGCCTCCGATATGCTGCCGCCGCCACCACCTCCAATGGCCCCCAATAAGCGAGGCCGTGAGAAGGATGAGGATTGCGCGGAAGCAGGGCGCAAGAAAAACAAGAAGTAGCTAGTAGTAGTTCTATAAGTTCTCCAACTGTAATTTACTTTATTATTATTAATATGTACTGCGTATGTAATGTAGTAATCACTAATATTAATATAAGTATTCTATAAGTGGTTTTCTCCATATAGTAGAGATTAGGAAACTATTATTCCAGAGAGTAGAAGAAATTCCACAGAGTGGGCGCGTAGGTCCCACACCTCAGTGGAAGAAACACAAAGGAAACGGTCCTTCTAAAGAACCGTTTCCTATGTTGTACCTATATATGGGCGTACAGAGCAAAACCTAACACTCGTTTCCTCACTTTGTCCCAGTATGCTAGATCTGTTCGTGACGGCGCCTCCTGGCGTTGTGGCCATCGCCGGTGCCGTGGCGGTGCCGTCTCCGCCCAGACGACGGCTATCACGGCGAGGTCTTCGTCATCTCCCCCGACACGGCGAGGTGTTCACCATGTCCCCTGGCACGGCGAGGTGTTCGCCATGTCCCCCGACACGGCGAGGTCTTCGCCATCTCGCCCCGACACGGCGAGGTCGTAGCTCTGTCCGCTTCCTCTGCCTCCACCACTTCCAGATCTGCTAGATCGATCCAACGGCGACGTGAAGAAGGTATCAGATCCACATCCGGTAGTTCTATCTAGATCATTTCTCGATGTAGTTAACTTGAATATTGTGCACTTGCAACTAGTTGTAGTTTAGCTTACTTGTTGATAGTAGTTCAGTTCACATCCGGTAGTTCTATCTAGATCATTTCTTGATGTAGTTAACTTGCCTATTGTGCACTTGCAACTAGTTGTAGTTTAGCTAACTTGTTGAAAGTAGTTCAGTTCACATCCGGTAGTTCTATCTATATCATTTCTTGATGTAGTTAACTTGCCTATTGTGCACTTGCAACTAGTTGTAGTTTAGCTAACTTGTTGAAAGTAGTTCAGTTCACATCCGGTAGTTCTATCTAGATCATTTCTTGATATAGTTAACTTGCCTATTGTGCACTTGCAACTAGTTGTAGTTTAGCTAACTTGTTAAAAGTAGTTCAGTTCACATCTGGTAGTTCTATCTAGATCATTTCTTGATGTAGTTAACTTGCCTATTGTGCACTTGCAACCGGTTATAGTTTCGCTAACTTGTTGATAGTAGTTCAGTTCACATCCGGTAGTTCTATCTAGATCATTTCTTGACGTAGTAAACTTGCCTATTGTGCACTTACAACTAGTTGTAGTTTAGCTAACTAGTCCATGTGAAAACAGGAGTCTATTTCGGTGACACTGCATAAAAAAGTTGGAGACACAGAAAAAACAACGAACATTACTCAAGAGAGTAGTGTTTGTTGACTTTCCCATAATGGCCTCCAATTATATACACAGGTCAGTACACACTATATACTACTGTATACTTCATATTATTGTGTTAAATTGTTTGTTCTATCTAGTAGTGTCAGAACTAACATAAATCGTTATTTACATTTAGGGATATCAAGTTGTTCCCTTTCAAACTCCACCATACATATCCACCGTCGCTATTGTGACGTTTTGGTACACTGCATAAAATACTTTTTAAAGTAAGAGTGTTTTATACAGTGTCGCCGAAATATCACATCGGTGACGTATTAGATTAGATTTCGGTGACACTGCATAAAAAATCCAGAGCCGGTGGTGGCCTCCATGGAAAGGATGATCGTTGTCAGGCATCCTATGAAGCTGCTGACATCGCAATATCTTGTTGACAAGCCGTGTGTTGGCTGCCCCGATTCATCAATAAGAGCCACCTCAAGACATAGGTAAGATATCGTTTCAGTTTGCTTAAATTCATAGTGTATTTGTTTTAGCATATGTATTTAACAATTGTAACTCTATTTACTAATGTATAGGGTCCAAAGCTTCAACATCCTTCTCTCAAGAAGTTGAGATAAGAAGAGATAGCTAGAGTGACACCTGCGAGGATTGTGGAAAAGGATGTAGGGAAGAAATCATATATTATTTCCGTCCTTTGACATGATAGGCTTAGTATAGATGAATGTAGCGTACCTGCACTTAAAATATGGCGAGGTACCTGTGTATAGTGCAAACCCCTGGATCGTTTCATTTGCACACACAGTTTAAGATGTAGTATCACAACAAAGTATCATTATTACATCGAATGATCCAGACTTGGTAAAATATTCATTACAACTTGCATAGCATATAGCTAGCTTGAAAGAGTAAAGCAGCGGAAATAAATCTTCATGGAGTCCTCATCCTTTGCATGTGCCACAGGCGAAAACATGTTGGTTGCAGACTCGAAACCTTAACGAAACTCACTCGTCGTCAGAACAATCTGCAACAAAATAAAATTTTGCAACAGAGTGGGTCAGATACCATTAAAAATGGATCTGGCAAGTGACACTATGTGGACACTTAATGGAATAACTCTATAACCTATATGCATATTTGGCTGGTGGAGTTTCAAGGCTATTTTGCATAAAAGCCAATTTTGCCTAACACTTTGTAAAACCTTTTCTTTACAAGTTGGAGACGATATGGTATAAAACCATAGTCTCATCTACCCTTATTCACCATCAAGTTTTACTTTCAAAATTGGAATGATGAAGCCTCCGTTGAATCCTTGATCAGCTGCTCAAATTGTCCGTAACCGGGGACACGGCTAAGTACTTAGTTTTTAACTCTGCAGAGGTTGTGCACTTTCACCATTAGACCCAACAAACCCAAACTATCCTCAAGCACTCAATTTGTGCTAAGGAAAAGGAGAGAGTTGAGACGAGACTTTTCAGAAGCATTTCCTCATCCCATGCCGCCTTGACCCGTTCCCATTCTAACCATCTACCACCACCTGTCAAGACGGGACGAGTCCACGCAACTTAATCCATCAAGTCAGAGACCATATGACTAATGGTTGCACGGTAAGCAACTTCACTTAGAGAAAACCTTGGCCCCTTAATACCCTGGGTGGCAACCACAAGTGACCATCCCTTAGAGGTCACCCCTAAGAGATGACACTCAACCATTCCATCATCTTTTCATAACCAAGTCCACCCAGGTGATAAATTACTTAGTAGAATTTAGCTTTAAGGAAAACACATTTGCATAGCATCCAATAATCTACTAAGTTATCAAAAGGGATTCTAGACACAACTAGAGTAAAGGTATGGTGGGTTTAGCATATAGCAATAATACTATCCAACACATGCATATAGAGAAATACACTAAATAATGCATATAAAATACTTAGGAAATTTCATGGGGGTGTGCCACTTGCCTTGGCAAACAGAGTACAGTGTAGCAGTTGCAACCACCTTCGTCTCTCTTCGAAATTTCTAACAAGTCAAACAAACCACAAATAAACATACAATCATAAATGCAACACTTAGAAAAATATGATGTGCATGCGATGCAGGATGATACAAAGAGTTATGGTATACAAGACAAGCAAAACAAATAAGGAAGGAGACATAAACTAACTTAATCAAAAATGGCTAAGGCAAGGTCAAGGTTGAGTAAAATAAACTGGATAACACCACTTGAAAAGTTGTAAGGCTACTCTATATCTTCACAATTTTGGTCTTTAATTAATCTTCAACTCCTTGGTAGCATAATTGATCTTCAATGGTCTTCATTGATCTCTGTCCAAGGTGAGAGATAGAAATTAGAAAGAAGAGAAGATAGAAAGAATGTAGTAGTTGGTCTTCCAAGCATCTTCAATTTCTTTGTAACTTTCTCCTTGGTGTGTTGACTCCATTGAAAATGTGGACTCGATGGTTCTGCAGACTTGATTGTTGGTAGCATTAAGGTTGGTCTTGATTGTAGAATACTCACCAAGAAGTTTAAGAGAAGAAGGAAGAAAAGAGAGGAATGGAGGGAAGACTTAGAAATGTAGCTGGTTGGTCTTCATGAACTTCCTCTTGATTTCTTCTAAGTCATTTCTTCTTGGAGATGCTTTTGGAGTCTTGTTTCCTTGGCTAAGTCCTTCATTGATTTCCACTAATTCTAACTTAGTGGTTTTTGACTAGGAGAGTCATAGTAGCTAACATGCATCCTCAAAAATTCTAAGGAGGAAGTTATGTAAGAAGTACCAAATATTACTAAGGACTTAATATGCATGCCATGCTTATGAAAAATGCTCTAAGGAATGCAAGCAAGTTAAGATGGTCCAAAATAACTAAGGACCAAAGGTCAAACAATGAGTCCAAATAATTTCTAAGGAAAGGTAAACAAAACATAGTTGCTAAATTTTCTAAGGAAAATACTTTAAAACAATAGTTGATAAAATTTCTAAGGACAAACACTTGTCAAAACTAACTCTTAGGAAAATATTCTAAAACAACTAAGTTTTCAGATGCTAAATTTTTCTAAGGAGAAGATTTAGCACTTTTAAGATGTTGAAATTTTTCTAAGGAAATATTGTTGTCAAATTAATTATCAAATATTTTCTAAGGAAGAGAAATACTTTGTTTGGAGAGGCAAAATATTTCTAAGTACTTTTTGTAACTAAAGTGATCAAAATATGACTAAGTCCTTTTATTAGCCGAATAGATGAAGAAAAAACAATTTTAATCAATTTTAATTATTAAAATAACACCTAAAAAGCAATTTAATCGGTATTAATTACAAAAATCATAGAAAATACTTTTACAAAAATTAGTACTGGATTCCTACGGCCAATACTTAGGCATACAAATTTATAGCAAAAGAGTTTGATCAAAAATCTATTTTTAAAATCAAGTTATGTTCAAAATACTATTTAAGCCACTTTTTAAATTAAACAAAAAATAATTTGACAAAACATAAAAGTAACTATGCCAAAAGTTTCTACGTGTCATAAGCTTTCCAAAAATATAATTTTCATAATTTTTGGATAAAGGAGTAAAAATTAATAATAGATCTAATCGCAGGGACTAATCTGTGATGCGTAGGGGCTAAACTGTAAAGAAAAACAAAAGAAAGCTTCGCGCTGAAGTCCCTGGCGGCTGTAGTCCACGCGGTGAGATCTGATTGGTGCGCGTCATCTTCGCGGGCAGATGCGGGTGCGGGCGGACGTGGACGTGGCGCGGACGGGTGCGGCGCGGCCTTCGTGGGCAACTTGGCGACGTGGCGACTCCTCGTTGGACGGTACCGCTTCGCGTAGACGATCAAATCTTGAGCGTTGAAGGCAGATCCAACGGCCTAAGTTCTACGGGACCATATGGTCGCCGGCGCGGCTGCCGTCGCTACTCCGACGACGGTGGCTCCATTGCCGGCGACGAGCTAAACGCAAAAAAGAAGAGGACTGGATGCGCGAGTCGTACCCTGGGCGTAGATCGACGCGGCGAAGACGATGACGTGGTCAGGGAGAACCTTCGCGTCCTGGTTCGCCGGAGGTTGCTCGCCTGAGTCGCCGAGGGCGGCTGGAGCTTCGGGTCGAGCTCAAACTGATCGTTCTGCTGCGAAATAAAATACGGCGCCAGGTCAGAAAGGTGCGCAAGGAAGAATTAAGAAGAACGGAAGGGATGAGGAGGCTCGGGGTGTCCTGTACTCGCCAGAATTTGAAGAACACGACGGCGGCCGTGGCGGCGCTCCGTGGATGATCTCGAGCAGCCTGGGGGCTCTCGGGTTTCGGTTTCTGGGGCAAAAGAGAGAGGGGGTCGTGGAGCTTATATAAGGGCAGAGGGTTCGGGATAAACACGTTTAAAACCGTCGAATTTGATCCGGATTTGGGCTAGGGTTTGAGACGGATTTCTTGGCCAGGAGGTTGATGGCGATGACGTCATCGCTTGCGTCATCCTGCGGGGCCCGCCTGGCAGCGAGAGAGAAAGATAAGCGGGCCTGGGCTGCTGTTAATCGCGCGTGCGGTAGTTAGTTAGGTGGGCTTGGCCCAGTTAGCTAGGTCTCGCCCTTTTTTTTTCCGGTTCCTATTCTTTTCTATTTTATGAAATCCTTTGTAACTTTTGATTTTTAAATCCAAAACAATTCAAACCACTTTCAATAATTTTGTAAAAACAAACTCTTTGATTTGCAGCCTTTAAATATCATTTTCCGAAACGTTTTATTATCTAATTTTTTTGAAATGTGTTTAAACGAATATTGGACACTTAATGTCATCTGAAAACTATAGGGTTTTATAAATTCCTTTTGAACTTAAATTTTAAAACCAAAGCAAAATATGAGTAATATGATTTCTATCCCTCAATAAAATAATCTTATAAAAACTCAAACAGTTTTAAAAAGGGTTTGATAAATCAAAATGAATTCAGAACTCATTTTAGAATCCAAATACTTATTTTGTTTCAAAAGCAAAACTATAAAACTTGAAAATAGAGGATAGGTGAGTAATAGAATAAAACTCAATGCATACAAATAATTCACAACCAAACACACTTTTCAAATAGAAATCATTTTGATTTCCAAACTAGGTTTTTAATAAACAATATGACACTTGATGTCCAATTTTAAAATAGATTTAAAACAATCAGAGGTGGCTTAAATAAAACTTGAATATCACAAGATAAACCTATTGCAAATATTTATATTTCAACAAATACAATCAATTCACAAACAACATTAACAGAACAATACATAAAAGTCAAAAGAAAATTTTGGAGCATAAATGCTCTACTAATATATTTTCTTAAATATGTTTTCAAGTGGAAATTTATTTCCCACTTTTGAAATAACCAAAAGCAAACAATGCAATATGATGATGAATGCATGCATGAATTTTCTTTTCAAATCAAAATACATTATAGTTTTCAAAAGTTTTAAATTTTTCTGATTTTTCAACTTTTTGAAAAACTTGGGATGTTACAATGAAATCTGTTATCGTTTTACTTCTTATGTTTGTCACATCTTGTGATGCAATTGTAAAGGTGAAATTATGATGGAAATGTAAAGTTACATTGTGATATGAATGAAATCTGTTACCGTTTTAGTATTTGAACTTGTGCTGTGAGATTTTAAGTATCTAGTGGCATTTGTAAACGTGGCATCCTGTAACCGAAATATGAGAAATGCTCAGTGCAAACGAGTGGATGGCAAACTCTGTATCTGATGAAGGAAAACTAAGGAAACGGAGGTCTGCGCACAACCGTTGCCAAATGGAGACCTCATCGGAAACAGTTTTTGGCCTCCGTTACCGATGAAGGCCTTCACATCAGTGACAGAGGCGGGGACACGGACCCTTTCTCTGTTGCCGAAGGAGTTTTTGGCCCGTTTCCGATGTGTCGTTCTGTACTAGTGCCAGTTGACGCTCTTGATGACACTATTATTGCTTACAATGATATTTAACTTGAACTTGCTTTGTTTCCCAAGTTCAGTAACACATGGTGTAAGTACTTGTATTCAAGGGGCATGAGACATTCAACCTTTACTTTGTCAAGCACACTACTCATATTTGCTTTCACATTAAACTTTAATCATTCAAGATGCTATGATAGGGGCAATGAGAGCTTGACACCAATGAATACCATATTGCAATCATTAACTTAAGTAGAAGAGTTTGGAAGTTGGATGAAACTTATGCATACTTTACCTCTACTCACATATACATCTTTCCAAAGTGTCCACCTTTTATATTCAGATTTTCATCTACACTCTATGACCATTGTAGGATGTTCTTACTTATCATTATGCATACTTGTGGTCCATATTACTTTTTCATTTATGTTACACTTTGTGAATTATCATTAAACATCCTTACATTGAATATTTGATATCACTTCATAAACTATCTTGCATATTGTTACATCTTTTTAAGAATGAACCATTTGACTCTATGTAGCAATAGTAATCATCTTTGATATCCATTGATAATATTAAAATTGCAAAGTCCATGTTAGTTTTATCACCTTCATACTCGAGGACGAGTATAGGTTAAGCTTGGGGATGTTGATGATGTAAAATGCATACATGAACTTTGCATTATTTTACTTATATTTCAATCATATTTGCATCATATAAGGGTTATATCAATGTTTTATAATGATTTTGGGAATATTTCATAGTTTTCCCATTTATTTGGAATTAACTCTGTTTTCCAGAAAACGTCTTTTTTAGTGTTTCAGACTTTCCGGGAGCTTCGGGACTCCAAAAAGGGCAAGGCCAAAGAGCACGGTTCAGAATTTTCGAGACGAACGCAATGGGCTTAAATTTAAGACCAGAAGCCCAACTGGATGGAAATTAGAGGGTCCCACGTGGCCTACTGTACCTGGCCGCGTGGGCCCACCTCTTTTCCCCCTCGGAGCTCCGTGGCTGTCGATATTTGCTCCACCGACATAGTCTTGACCTAAAAACGCATATAAAAAAGGTCCCCCGACGTTCTTTGGAAGGAGGCGGCGTAGAAACACAAAAACCACGAAATAGAGAGACAGAAGGCTGCCGCCGGAGAAGATCGGAGGGGGGAAACGCCGCCGGAATCGCCTCCGGAGTGCTCCACCCCCCTCCGACGTGTTCATCATCAACATCTACAGCAAGAACTTCTCCACCATCATCACCATGATGAAGGGGGAGTAGTCCACCCCCTGGACTAGGGTTTGTGGTGGTAACTTTTGTATCTCTCCTCTCTCTTGAGCTTCACTAATTAGTACCGTATGAGCTGCCAAACCTGATTGCGGTCATCTATGTAATACCTTTGTGGTGAATATTGTGGTGTGAGATGATTTGTTATGCACTTACCGTTGTGTTGGAGCTTTTGTGATTTGTCATACTTTGAAGTATGATGTATGTGGGTACGGGATGGCCGATGTGACATGGCATAGGTATTGAGTGACACAGTACCGCCCAACATCCTTTATCTGGGGGTAAAAAGAAAGAGTATGATGTGGGAGTGAGAGCAACCACGCTAGCCTTACGAGGGTGACCTAGCAACACAAATGAGTATTTCTTTCAACTATGTGTTGTAGGACATATAGCCGTCATAAAAGCTACCATTAAAACATAACAATTGTGTGTACTTTATCTATAACATGATAATCACCATAGATGAGAGAGAGAGAGGATTAAGTGAACCATGAATCCATGTCCATTGTTCCTAGAAGAGAAAACCTTTGTCTTGTCCTCTTGCATTGAAGAGGATTGGGACACTTCTGCATTCTTGTTTGGATACATTAAAACTCCCATCCATTAAAATCAACCATCTTGTTCTTTAAACTTGTTTAGTGCATAATCAACTAAAACTTGTGACACTTTAGTTGTAGGGAATAGATAACTTTTCCTTCTTGCCCCTGCGGATCGATAACTTACTTTCACATTGAGAGGTGCTACAGTGATCCCTTGCTCTTGAGGGTTATCAATTGTGCACTAACCCTCTAATGAGATTTACTTTGAGTTTGGTGTGGCGGAAGTTTTCAAGGGTCAAGAGGGAAGACTGATATAATAGGATGGAGAAGAGTGAAGAGCTTAAGCTTGGGGAGGCTCCCATGGATCTCCCCAGCATATTTCAAGAAGACTCAAGCGTCTAAGCTTGGGGATGCCTTGGGCATCCCCTTCTTCATCGTCAAAATTATCAGGTCATCTCTACTGAAACTATATTTTAATTCTTTCACATCATATGTGCTGTTCTTGGAGCGTCTGTGTGCTTTTATTTTCAGTATGCATTATTTATTTTTCTTGTGATCAACTTGATTGGATCCTAGCATTCTCGATTGGGAGAGAGACACGCTCCGCTTTTTCATTTGAATACTCCTATTCTTCACTTATACTTGTTTAATATTCTTGTCTAGCGTTGTTCAGCTTTTAGCTCTTGTTTTCATGTATCTCTTGTCAGAGCTATTAGTTCTTTTAAAGAAAGTACTCTCTTTCTTCACTTATACTTGTTTGGAGAGTTATTGAAATAAGTTGATTGGTGTTTGGTTGGAACAGAAAATGTTGCATGTGGTAAATGGCATAATGGAAAAGACTTACATATTCTTGTAGATCACTGTCTTGGATAATTTGATACTTGTCAATTGTTTTGAGTTATCAAGTAGTTCATGTTTAAGCTTTTGTATCATGTAGTTAAAACCCATTAGTGAAGAACTACCGTAAAACTCGTTGAAATTTGGTTTGCATGATTGGTATCTCTAAGGTCTAGATATTTTCTAGTAAAAGGGTTTGGTTAACAAGGAAGACAGTGTAGAGTCTTATAATGCTTGCAATATGTTTTCATATAAGTCTGCTGTGTCGGTTGATATCTGTGTTTGCTTCAAATAACCTTGCTAGCCTAAACTCTGTACTGAGAGGGAATGTTTCTCGTGCATCCAAAACCTTGAGCCAAAATCCATGCCATCTGTGTCCACCATAACTACCTATATGTTGTATTTCCTTGCCACTCCAAGTAAATTTTTCATGTGCTACCTTTAAACTATTCAAAACTTTATTATTTCTTTTTGTGTCAATGTTTACCAAGCTCATGAGGACGGGTGGATGTCTTTATGTCACCTGTCAAACAGACTTTACCACCGGACTAGCGGCATATACATCCGCTTATCCATTAATTTTGCAAAAAGAGCTGGCAAATGGGGTGCCCAGTCCCAATTAATTACAACTTTAACCGCTTAATTCTCTTCACATTTTTGCCCTGATTTATCAGTCAAGCAATGACAAACAGTGAAATATCTGCATGTGTAAACAAAAGAGAAAGAGTGATCTGCCTTGCTGGTAGAAATAACGTCCTTCATGGGAGCCGCTCTTAAAAGTCTGGTTGGCAGGGGTCATATTGTACTTTCCATTTTCTGATTCGTTGACAATTAACAAACACCTCCCAAAACTTATTTTTGCTCTCTTTATGATTTCAAAAACTTAAAAAGCTCTAGCACATGATTTAATCCTGCTTCCCTCTGCGAATGGCCTTCTTTTACTTTTATGTTGAGTCAGTTTTCCTACTTCTTTCTATCTCAGAAGCAAACACTAGTGTCAACTTTGGTGCAACAATTTTTATATGCTTGTATATTGCACTTATTATATTGCTTTGTGTTGATAATATCCATGAGATAAATATGTTGAAAGTTAAAGCAAATGCTGAAGTTTAAATCTTCCTTTGTATTGGTTAAATACCTTTTACTAGAATCTATTGCTTTATGAGTTAACTCTTATGTAAACCTGTGGATACAATGTCTCCAAAGTACTATTCATGATTTTTTTTTGCTTATATGATTCAGTTGTTTGCTCATTATCCATTTGTTAGCAAACTATAGACCATTGACTTGGATCACTTCATTCATTCATATGTGATTTACAATACTATATGATCAAGATTATGATGGTAGCATGTCGTTTCAAAAATTATATTGTTTTATCGTTTACCTACTCGAGGACGAGTAGGAACTAAGCTTGGGGATGCTTGATACGTCTCAAACGTATCTATAATTTTTATGTTCCATGCATGTTTTATATTAATTGCTACATGTTTTATATACACTTTATATCATATTATGACATTTATTGGACTAACCTACTAATAGTTGCCAAAGTGCACAATGTTCTTGTTTTATACTTTAATGTGTAGGAATTATCAAAATTGGGCAAAGGAAACCTTGTTGGAGTCGAATCGGGACCTTCCGAAATCTGTCTGAAAACGTTTTTCGGAGATTGTCACGTACCGGACAGAAGACGACGTCAAACAGAAAAAGTCTAGTCGCGAAAGTTGCGGGGAATTTTCTGCCAATCGATCTGGACTTAAAATTCGTCTAATTCCGAGTTCGGACGCTCCAGATATCGCCGCTCTACCGAACCCTAAAGGAGATGACGGGAATCCAGAGCATATATAAGGAGAGGAAACCTAACTCGTGGGGAGGCCCCCATACCACGAATTTTCCTCCTCCCAGGCAGCCGTCTTGGGGTGGAGAACCTCCTCCATACCAGCACCATCTTCAAGGGCCGCCGCCGCCTCCACGGGCTGCCGCCGCCGCCGCGCCGTGGCTGCCGCCGGCCGCCGCCTCCACTCCGGGCTGCACCTCTCCATCAAGCTCCTCATCACCATGGCCATGTGTGAGTAGTTCCCTCGGGGCTGAGGGCTCGTACGGTAGCTATGTGGTTTATCTCTCTCTCCCATGGTGTGATCTTTATGTGATCATGAGCTTTGTAATCTAGTTGAATCCATAAATGTTACTCTTCATTATCTTATATGCTACTTGAGTGGTTTTATTAATGTAAACTCCGGAGTCACCTTTGTCCCACGGTGCGAAGTTGACAGTGTGTGCACCGTGTGTGGCTCTTAGGCTAAAGATTACAGGAATACTTATCATGAGTTATTATTTGTGTTGGATGTCTCTATGAAATTGTGGTGTTTGTCTAGTACTATTTTAGGGCGCTCAAGTTGACAGTGTGGGGTTCCCTAGATGTGGAATGCGATTTTAAGGTGTGCTTTTATAGCCCTACGCAGTGGATTGGTGTTCGTTATCCAACGAGAATAATTCAGAGTAGCATAGTGAAGAGGAAATATCTATGTATTCAATTATATTATTATTGTTAAGAGTGTCCACTAGTGAAAGTATGATCCCTAGGCCTTATTTCTAAGCATTGTAACACCGTTTACAACCAGTTCTGCTACATGTTTGCTTGCTGCCATTTTTTTTTCAGATTGCAATTACCACTTATAATCATCCATACCACTTGTATTTTAATATCTCTTCGTCGAACTAGTGGATCTATATATCTAACAAGTGTATTAGGTGTGTTGGGGACACAAGAGACTTCTTGTATCTTAATTGCAGGGTTGCTTGAGAGGGATATCTTTGACCTCTACCTCCCTGAGTTCGATAAACCTTGGGTGATTCACTTAAGAGAATCTTGCTGCGGTTCTACAAACCTCTGCACTTGGAGGCCCAACACTATCTACAAGAATAGAAGCGTGCGTAGATATCACATTGTTGTGTGACAAGCCATCATCAATGTCATCAGTTTCCAAGTTTATATCCATATCCATGGTTGCCCCTGTTCAAAAATAATGTCAAAACTTAAGCATGGTAACAATAGTATACTGTGGCAGGTAGCTATAGCACATAGTGGCAGGTAACTTCATGTACATCTTTAGTGACATGGATAAATATTTTCTGCATTATTTATCCCCCCTGTTCGAAATCATGTCTATAACCCTAGTATGTTAAACTATAGCACATAGTGGCAGGTAACTTTAGTGTTACTTCATTGATAACTTTACTGATTATGCATGATTAGTCATCTCAACATACAAGTGTATGTAGCCTTATGGTCAAAATCATGTTGAAACTAGATACCAGTTTGTTTTATAATACACTGGCTAGTAACTTAGTGCTGCTACATGTATAACTATTTATTCTACATCGATACATTTCTGATTTTCGCGTCCGCTATGTCACATGAAGGTTTTTTCACTCATATGTCAGGAATATGAGGCAGATCAGGATACAATACCATGATAGGGGAACTGACATGAACTACATGGATTCATCATAAGGAATAGGAGTTTATAGCAACCTAATTCATCAACATTCATCAATAGATACCACCGATAAGTAGCAATTTTTTCTACTTGATCACCAGATTGATTTCTTACTGATTCTGTGCACCCATATGTGCCCGTGTACCTAGACTACACCTATATTACAGATCATGTATCTAGACTACAGATCATGCATGTGTATCCCTCCCAACAATCATGTGGATTTTATCTGGTTCAGTACTGAACTAGGCAGGGAGTGTTGTGTTTGAAGTAGTCTACATGTGTGTTGTCTCCTTGGTAGCCTTTGATTTTGTTGATCTTGCTCTCTTGTTTTTCAGTTTTTCTCTGATGCAGATCTAGCAGTCACAGCCATGTCGATGAGAGCCTCTCGAAAAGAAGATGCAGGGGACAGAAGAGAAAGTTGCTGCCCTGGGACCGTGGGGATCGGAGAGAAGAAGAGAGAGAGAGAGAGAGAGAGAGAGAGAGAGAGGAGTTGCGCTGGGAGCCTGGAATCGGGGGTAGGTAAGGATTTGTGTGGCTCGGTTTTCTTTCGTGCAGTACAAGTTCTCCTACTTTCTGTGTGGTCCGGATTAGCGTGCCAGATCGGGACTTTTGTCGCGTAGCGAAGCAGTTGCTATCGGTACAGCTGGGCCACGCGCTGCGCGCGCTCACAAGGCAGAAGTGGTGCGTACACTTTTGCCACATAGTAGGCGCCTGCTGCATAGTCGCTCCCAAGATAGAATGAACCAAGAAACCAATGCCCGCGCCTAAATAAACCATCACGTCAAACCTGCGGGCATGGCGACTAAGGATGCATACACTAGGGTTCATGCTCCCGCATATGACAAGAAGGGCCTATCGGCGTCCGGTTTCTTCACGCTAGGGGCACTACTCTCGATGACCATCATGGTTCTTCTCTACCGACTTTACCATTTCATCACGCTGAAAATCGCCTTTGGACGAAGAAAGATCCCCTTCGTCAGGTACCCACTGAAGGGGTTGGCATACTCAGCGGGCGACGTGCATGCTATTTGTGCAGTTGCATCTCATATTTCTCCCCTGCAATCTCATCGGGATCCTCCCGTCTTGCGGGCATGTGTTCCAGCACCACTGTCTTAGGGAGGAAGTAGCACTGGAGAGCCCACGTTGTCCAATGTAGAGGGCATCGCTAAAGGACATTTTGACTACATTGTATGGATACGACTAGTGTCAGAGCTTGCCAAAATTTGTTGTTGGGGCAAAAAACACAAGACTATTTAATCTAAACTCTCTAAAAAAATCTTCATGCATGTATAAATCCTGGGGGTTGGGGGCGTTGGCCTCCCCACCCCGACATGCAGTAAGCTCTGCCACTGGATATGAGTACAATGTATGGATACAACTACTTTCGACTACCACATTTGACTACACTGTATCCATGGCCTATTGTTTACTATATGAAACATTTTTTATCCACGATATCATTCTCAATAAATATGTGTTGATGTTTCTGCTGTTTAACTTATATTGATTTGTGTGAGAAAAACCTACTGAGCTAGTGTGTGCCAATGAATTAGTGATGCATTATCTAGTTACTTTTTTATGGAATTATCAACTAACTCACACATTATCTAGTTAAACTTTTGATTGAATACTCACTATTGATACATTGTTAGGTTATTGCTTAGTGGTGAGATAATTGGTAGGTTATTACATTTTAAGAAAAAAATATTTATTCTTTTGGAATATTATTTGGATATATTTTTATGAATATATGGATTTTCACTAATGTTCGTACGGAGAATAACTTGAGAAGTCAATGCCAACACATGAGTGTTCAGCTATATCAACACATAACACATGTTTAGCGTGAACCAATTAGAATATTTATAGCCGTTGCAACACATGGACAATTACCTAGTTCCATCTATATCAACACATAACACGTCTTTCTCCCAAAAAAATTTATCATGAAACTATAGCACATATCTCCATGTTGCATCAGAGTTTGCGAGATAGAAATCTTTGTCAAGGACTCTCTTGACCGAAAATCGCCGATTCAGTTTTTATGCTACCCTGTCGCTGGTGGAACATCGTGAATCATTTGACCGAAGATTAGCGAATCCGGTTTCGGTTGAGTACAGTTAACATGGGTCAACAGTCAAAACTCTGCACAAACCAGCACGGGACGGCAAGAGGAAGAAAGAAACCAACACGGACCGGGTCTAGCCCAATCGCACGCGCACAAATCCAACGGAAAAACAAAGCCTGCCGGAAGAACAACTAACGGCAGAGCAAAAAAAAACAAAAACAAGAAACGATCCGATCGAGTTCAGCTGCGGTGGTACGGAGGAGAGGACATGCCGAGCGACGGCGAGGTGCTGTTCCTCGGCGGAGTCGGAGAGGTCACCGTCACCCTCGGCCACGACGGCCTCTCCTTCCAGCCTCTACACCCGGTACGCCCCGCCTCTGCTCGCGGATTGCTATTGTCAGATCCTGCGGGTTAAATTCGTTCTCTTACACTTAGTTTGAAGGAATTTTGTGATTTCCTAGACGAATTTTTGGGAGGGTCGTAGATTTGCAGCCCCAGGGGTTGAATCGAAGAGTTGGGTGAGGAGAAGTGGAGACGGGGTAAGCAGCTGCAGATTTAGATGGTGGGCCACTTGATTAACAATACTGTTACAATTAGGCCTATTGGGAACATTAAGAACATGTTTTCAAACTATGAAACTGTGAAGGATCACCACCCCGGACAACATTAAGTTTTTTTTGTGTCGAACAGAAGTAGCATTTGTGAGCGACGAAAGAGGGGTCTAGCTGGGCCACTGGCCAGCTGAAAGATTAGTTTCGCGAAGGGGATAACATAATCCTTTTAAGTAACCAAACTAAAAATCGAGAATCCTATTGTTCCTTTGTGGACCCATCTTTTTGCAAATCGCAATCTCAACCTCAGTTGTCATCTTCAAGAAAAGTGTTCCGGACAGTGTGGAGAGATGACATTCCATATGCATCTAATTAGTTGTTGCGAAATTTCCGGTCCCTTGAGGGTTACATTCTTTCTTGAGCTGCAAATGATATTGCAGGAGGGTGTTGTTTTTTTACCCTTTTCCCCTTTGCCTGCACATCATGCTACATTTTTTGCAGGAACCGAGTTCTTCATGTCTGACATCCATAATATTGCAACCAAAATTGGAGAGCGAAATCAAGTTTGCAGATGTCTATGCCGTGGAGCTTCTTGATGAAGGCCCTGTATGTGGGCCTTGGAATACAAGAATCGCCGTCCAAGGCAAGAAAAGTACTGAGGTTATAGCATTTCTTCTAATTATTTTGCAGAGTTCATTTTCTGTAGTTTATGTCCAAGGCTTGTGCCTTTTTAGACAAATGCATCATGTTCGATTCATGTTTTATGATTGTGTTCTCTTTAACAAAGTCTGTTGCTCGTGCAGATGCACCGTTTTGCCATACATGTAGTGACTAGATCAAGAAAACACCCTTATCAATGGGTACCCTGTGAATATCTTTTTGGACAGAAAGACCTGGAGACCTGCAAAAGCTGGGTTGAGCATCTCAGTGCGTGCACAAATAATCAACATGATAGGCCCAAGAATCTACTGGTAGTCCTCATGCGCTTCTTCCGTATATCATCATTGCTCTGATATATTTAGCATTTTGGTTAATTAACTCTTCCACATGCTGTAGGTATTTGTCCATCCACTATGTGGAAAAGGTAGAGGTCGCAAAAATTGGGAAGTGGTGGCTCCTTTATTTCACCGAGCGAAAGTAAATACCAAGGTAATTTTTTTCCTGATGGAAGCAACGGAAATAAGAGTTAGAGACGAGTCACTGTGCTCATGCCTGATTTTCTTTTGCTGATGAGTTTGTGACATCAAAATTTCTTAGTGATTTTATTAACAGCCCTCAGTACTCTAGCTTATGTTCACAACATATATACATCTTCAGGTGATAACTACAGAGAGAGCAGGACATGCATATGACACCTTATCATCATTATCAGATAAAGAGATCAAGAAATTTGATGGTGTTATTGCAGTGGTATGTCTATTTATTTATTATGGCACTTTGTTCATTTTTCTGTTCTATATTCTCTGCATTTTATGGGCAGCATTAAATTTATCACGAGTCTCAATTCCTTTCCAGTGACCTGAAATATAGTATCATCATACTTTTCTATAATACCTGAAGTAGTGTTAGAATGATCATGCTTAGTTATGAGTAGTTTATTTTCAAAGATAAAAGTTTGACAAGAAATTATGGACAAAAGGGGTATTCTATCTCCTTAATAGACAACGACCACCCAGCATAAGTGTGAACACACTGCATGTCTTAAGAGATTTCACAGACATCACTTCCCACTTGTCGTTGAGTTTTTTTTTTCATTTGACCATTGAAACTTTCTTACTGTTTGAAAAAATAAAAATACAATTCCATTCCATACTTTGAGAGAAAGCAAAACTCAACTCCTCTTTTGCTTACTGAAGTTCATCCAAATTTTACTTCTCTGCTCCCTTCACATTTGTCATTTGTAGGGTGGTGATGGTTTAGTTAATGAAATTCTGAATGGGCTACTAAGATCGAGGCATAAGACTTCTTATCCCCCTACTCCAGAGGGCTTCGGATATGTTGGAAGCGCTGATAAATGTGAAGGATATAGAAATGATGGGCTAAGTAACAGTATGCCCATATCTGATGCTGTAGATGTCATGCTCCCTGGGGGCTCAAACAAATCTGATGACCATGAACCTCTTCTCTCAACTGCACAATCTCCTGGATTAGGCATCTCATCGTTAAGTATGTCCCTTTTGTTTTTTATATGTATCACATATATGTAGAGGAATTTCCCGTGTAAGCATTCTTGTCTATCTCTGACTGCAGATCCTAATATGGAACCATCCAGCGGAGGTCAATGTGTAACCAAAACTCAGTTATTCTGTCTATCTTAAAGCTGCTAAATTTGAGGGTCACTGACATGATAGATCGTGCCTTTTGTCTCCTTCGCTTTTGTTTAATGTTGAACTTGGTGCTACTGCAGATCAAGTGCCTTTAGTCTCCTTCCCAAATGATTGGTTTAGGCTTGGCATAATTCCTTCTGGCTCGACAGATGCTATCGTTCTCAGGTAGTGATTGAGATACCTAGATGTAACCGTACAAGCAGATACTACATTTTTCAGTAGTAATTACTCACTTTGTATTTTTAGGTGTAGGCTCTTATGTACATCATGGCAATTCATTTACCTTAAAATGGTTTTGGGTTATTAGTTCCACCATTAACATCTGTCCATCTCTCTATTGGAGCATTGTGCAAGCAAAGTATCCTGCAATTTTGCACACCTGCCAAATTAGCATCATCTTCATCTTTCAAAACAATTATACATCTTTTATAATCTTATACGTTGATCTTAATATCCATTTAACACTAGCAGTGTATTCGCCCATTATAACCATTTGATTGCTTGCTATAGCGAACTATCCTTGTGTATATATTATGTACTTGTCAAATACAGTTCTATGCTGATTGTAAACCTCTTATTGATCTGTGCAGCACAACTGGGGAGCGAGATCCTGTGACTTCTGCTCTGCTTATTATCCTTGGTAGAAGAATGTCACTTGATATAGCTCAAGTAGTAAGATGGAAGAGTAGCCCATCAGCTGAGATCTTACCTACTGTACGCTATGCGGCTTCATTTGCAGGGTGTGTAACTTCCTTTAGGACATGATGTAGCTACTAGCTAGTGCTTGTATGAATTGAGAAGTAGAAAACCATGAATTTGACTACTGATCATATAATTCTTAAATGCACTACTAGCATAGGTATGCTGCAAACATAAGCCTACCAAATGGTCTTAAATATCTGGCAAAAGCTACAAGAGTTTCAGTATTCAGCTTAACTTGCCAAATAATCTTAACCTTAGCTAGACTTAACCTTGCTTTCATTGTTTGATGCAAAGTAGGTTCTTCCTTTTGATGCTTCTTGTGCATCGCTGATTGTTATAGATTTGCATTTAACGCGAATGATCATACAGTTTTACCTAGTCAGCGTATGTGTATATCATATATGAACCCTCTGTGGATCGCTCTTTTGCAAATTGGTTGATGATATTTGGAATCTGCTTGTAGATATGGATTTTATGGAGAAGTTATAAGGGAGAGTGAAAACTACCGATGGATGGGTCCCGCACGTTATGATTTTTCTGGAACAATGGTCTTTCTGAAGCACAGGTGGTTAATAGTGGCCAGTGAATCCTTTCTCGTCTTATCTGTTTCTTCTGTTGGATCACACAATGATAAATCGTTAGCCATTTTTCAGATCTTATGAGGCAAAAGTGGCTTTTCTTGAGAATAGGAATACTGATTCACTTACAGCATCAGTAGAGAATGTTGCAAGCGGACTACAACCACGTCAGAGAAGAGCTCGCAAGGCCATCTGCCAAACAAATTGTTCCGTATGCAAAGAACCTGTAACGTCTGGACCAAAACCAAAAGATGAGATTCCGGAGAGCTCCCGAACAATTTGTGAAAAGCCGAAATGGGTCTGGTCCAAGGGGCGATTTCTCAGTGTTGGCGCAGCTGTCATTTCATGTCGCAATGAAAGAGCCCCTGATGGCCTTGTGGCTGAAGCACACCTCTCGGACGGTTTTCTTCATCTTCTTCTAATCAGAAATTGCCTTCTTCCCTTATACTTATGGTAAGATTACTGTTGTAACTGCTCCAGCTTTTTTCCGTAGTACTCTGCACTCTGTAGTGCAAAGTGATTAGAACCCATTCCTGAAACTATGTAATTGGGACGAATTATTTCTCACAAAGAAGGGTCAAGTTCCAACTTTTCAGTAGTTAATATCTGTTAACTCTCACTTGAGTGAAACTTAGGCATTATAGAAAGTGAAAACGCCGTTAAAATAAATTTCCACTTTTCTGTTAATCTTTTCCCCTAATCAACAACATTGCAAAAATTGCTAAACAGTAGCCTATGTGTTTTATCTCTATATCTTCTTTTTATAGAATGCAAGCTTTATTGTCCCTGACCTTCAGATGCATATAACTTTATAGAAAATGAAAGTTTATCTCAGTATGTAGATTATGTTTTTGACGAGGACGTGCTATCTGCAGGCACCTGACACAGTTTACCAAGAAGGGATCAGACCCTCTAACCTTCAAGTTTGTTGAACATCATAAGGTATCCCTTTTTCCTTGTTCACTCTTCACCTTCGTTCATTGAATTTAGTGAAGCCTACGATTTCTGCAGACAACAGCATTTACCTTCATCTCGTCGCATGACGAAAGTGTGTGGAACCTGGATGGAGAGCTTTTTCAGGCCTCCGAGGTGTCTGTCCAAGCTTGCCGGGGCCTTGTCAACCTCTTCGCATCAGGGCCAGAGGTGTAGCAGTAGTAAGTTATATCCGTTTCTCTATCTCTTTTTTCCCAAGGGAAGACGTGGGAAATGTTGTAGTCTTGTAGAAAAATCTCATGTAGATATTGGATGTTACAGCCCCCTCTGTATCATCATGTAGTCAAGACTAAAGAACCCATCAGTTTTACTGGAAGGAGGAGCCGTATAGTTTGTACTGAAAAACAGTGGATTTTTTTTTTTTTGAAAGAAAGGCAAAAGTTTTGTCCTATCTATTAATTAAGAAGAAGGTGTCCGGTTTATTTGAGGGAGAAAACAGTGGAATTTTGTATGTTCTACTAATACTTCAAGGTTAGCGTTGCCCTCGGGAGTGAATACTCTTGGTCGGTGGATCCGCAGAGCGTGACAATAAGAACAAGTTGCCAGTTTCGTCCCACCGGGGCAGCTGAGCTGATTAAAAATCCGCATGCTGCTGCATTTTTTGATGCCGTCGGCGCCGGGTGGGCAGCGCCAACAACGCGTGCTGTAGATCAAAATAAAAAAGTGCTGTACCAGATTACTCCTCTACTCACAGTTTTTTTAGACTGGAAAGACCCCGAAGGGTCTGGATGTTTGCATCTTTCTCCGGCTTCATCTTTAATACAGGTTCACCACATGGAGATGAAACCCTCGCTCTTGATCAGGGAGGGGACGTTCTTTAATACAGTTTTACATGGATGTATCCAGACATTCATATGTACATAAATACTAGAAGGGGATGGCGCGGATATTATTGCGGATTTGCGGTGATCAATACATGACATGATGGTCTGAGTAAATATTAGTTGCTCATACACGATCAGTTACAAATTCATAACTTTCCAGGCAAATATTGTAGGTATTAGTCTAGTATCTGCAGTATAAACCATATAATATAAAAGTAACAACTTTGAATTTGTTAATCTCCGAAAGAGGCAAGCCTCGCGGCTGGTACATGGTGGCGGATGAGTCATGCGAGCAGGGGCTAGTCGAGGTGTAGATAGAGGCAGAACTTGCATGTGTCGCTCGTGCGCGTGCTTGTAGAAAAGGAGGAGGCACGGTGAGAAGAGGCTGGAGGGCAACATGAAACTTAGAATTGACAGTTGGCGTGTCCACGTTGCCCTTTTTTATGTAACAACAACCCAAGTGTTGTATTTTGCCGCACTTGGTGCTATTTTTTTTTTGGACTGCACAAAATAAATTTGTGCAAAATTTACATCAATGACATCTATTGGAGTAAGTTTTTTGGCCTCCAATATTCTAAAAAAAGTTAGACCCTAAAATATGGCAGCTATTGGAGATGCTCTAAGAGAGGGGTGGCCCCGTAAATTCGTGTGTGGAAGTTTGAAAAATCATCACTAAATTTTGTGTCCAGCTGAACGGACGGATAATATTATTCTGACCTCAATCCACGAATGTGCAGAGCAAGAACCAATGGGATATTGCCACATGGTTCAACCTAGGAGGTCTAATCCTAGGGAGCTTAGATGTTGGATGTTGGAGGATATTAGTATAATATTACACCTGCACCAACAAGATGTCTGAAAACAACAAGAAAACAATGAGGCACACAGTTGAAAAAGAAAATAAATAAGGAGGAGAAAAAGACCCCACAACGGTGATCAATCACTCGCAGAAACAATACTCTAACCACTACCAACGACATCACTTGAACTAAAAAAGATGATTCTCCAAAAGCAACGTCTGTAAGAAGGGAACAATGAAGGGAATAGTGCACAAGCGCTGGTATTGCTTGATCGAAGATATTAGGTTTTCATCCAGTAGAAAGTCCAAGTTCTTAAAACAACGCCTTTAACAAAGCCATTGCCCGGAAGAACCAATAAAGGGCGGAGCTTGAGTTTACACCCTAGAAAAACCAGGACTCGATACCCGAGGATCACCACAAAAAATTAAATCCTCTAGTGCTACCGTCCCCGCTTGCTGAGGCCGATGCTGCAAGTTACCAAACATAATGCACATATGTATCATGTCCGGAATAAACAGGAACAATGCCCAGTAACTCAGATCCGTACAACAACCTGTGCAACATAGTCTTCATCGCATCCAATGCCACCCTCCGCCATAATTTCAGGTCCTCCAATCGCTGTCGCCATAAATTTCTCCACCTATGTCAATACCATGAGAATCTACATAAACATGTCAATCTGCGCGCGTTGATCTCGGACGAAGAAGACCGGAACTCGTCGACGGCTAGATCGAGAAGGCTGACATCAGGTAGAACGATGACTTGGCGCAAGAAGAGTTATGCCAAATTAACCACCATTATTTGGTCCAAGCCAACAGCACCCACACCACCAGCCGGCTCCCTGCGGGACCGGTCATCCTGATCCACCCACCGGCAGCCCGTAGGCCAGGTCGACACAGAAGAAGGCGACCCGCGTCTCCCAAAGCTTGCAATAGGGGGCACACCGGATACGAAGCCACCACCACGTCGTCGATGCAGGGCGGCGCGACCGCGCCACCGCCGCAGGACCACGCCGCCTTGCCCCTCGCCTAGCGTCACGTCCCCGCCCGCAAACGCGGCCCGAGCCGCCATCTGCTATGAGAGATCCACCACCAGCTCTTGGGGCAGCCGCCCCGGCTCCCAATCTTTGGTGTCATCACCGCACTCCTCGCGTGGGAGAAGCCGCCGCGCGAGCAGGCAACCCCTCCGTTGCCGTCGACCGAGCATGCTTTGCCTCCCGACGTCTTCTGACGGCAGTGGTGAAGACGAGGGCTAATTTTTTTTAATAATGCGTTTTTTAATTAAATTCAAAAAATATTACGCAAAATAATAAAATTTCAGAAATAATACGGCCTCGGCCCAGCCTGGGCCGATTAGTACCTGTCGGCCCAGGCCTGGCCGATAAGCTACTGCTGGGGCCATGGCGGTAGGGTTTTCGTCCGAGCCGCCCTCTAGGAGAGCGGCGTGGGGTCCGTGAAAGAAATAATTGCGTGGTCTATATGTGTATGGCTAGATAGATAATAACAAGAGAATTGTTTTTCGTTCCCGCAAAGATGGCATCCATCAAAATGCATCTCGAACGACAGTTCAAGTGATCTATGGAAAGCTACACTTGTATACATCATGTATAGTATTTTTTTTTTGCGAAAAACTGTACAAACATAGACGCTAACATGCACGTGCACGCACCCACACCCTACCCCTATAAGCAACTATGAAAGATTGAGACGGCTTGTCGAGTCTTGAGATTAACGAAGTCACCACAAGCGACTCGCTGTCGACAGAAACATCGTCTCACTGAAAAATATTTCATCTAAATGGGAAACACCAGTGTCAAATCTGAAGTTTGAACTCTGATAGGCTGGGGATAGAACCACCCTCCTAGCTATCCTACAGGCGTGCATGCAAAAAAGAAGACTCAAAATTTCCGTCAGTTTTCCATCCTTTTGGTCATTGTGGCAACAGACTGAGATTTCAAGATAAATGCAGGTGTAGACAACGCATAAGGATGATTTTCGTTTTGTTTTGACCAAGATAACCTCGAGGCTGAATCCATCAAAATCGAGCCCATCGAGAGCTAGCAGCGAGAGCATCGTCCTGATGGACATGCATGGTTGCCATTGTGACGATGCCAATGCCATGTGAGGTCTTGGTGTTCTCGTGTGGTAGATTATTTTTGTACTGGACACTTTTGTTGAGTTGCAGCTGAGACTTGTTCACCTTGAGGCAGATTACGTACTAATACTCTGAAACTATGTTTTCAGTCTGTCAATGTGGTAAATGCTTGCTTGACTATTAATTGGAGCTGTCATTTGTTGCT
The DNA here is from genome assembly GCA_947311845.1 of Poa pratensis. NCBI lineage: Eukaryota > Viridiplantae > Streptophyta > Magnoliopsida > Poales > Poaceae > Poa > Poa pratensis. Next base: position 32,270,427 of record CAMZMU010000081.1, read on the forward strand.
TCTTCTTCATTATTTGAGCCTCCAGCTTCTTCCCAGTTATTTCCTGGTCCAGCACAATTAATGTAACTTGGTTAGCACTTTGTCGGTTTATGAATTGTAGAGATAACATTAAGTGAATGAAGTTAATAGCGAAAAGAGATCAATTGGAGGTGGTGTGCCTGAATTGATGTAATTGAGTAAAACTAGCGAATGGATTTACTAGCTAGGGGAAATAAATAAATTTGAGGTGGCCGGCGTGCATACCTGAATTGAAGACGCCAATGTTGTGCTTGGGGACAAGCCAGGTGCACTTGTCACTAACCCATTCTCCAGGCAGCAGCGGCTCGATGAGCTCGGTCTTGCCGTCCACAAGGTTGTGCCTAAACACGCCAGATTGCTCAAGATCACTGTCGTTGTTGTAGACGAAGTAGGCGCAGCCACCGTGGCCGCCCAGCAGTGACGCATCGACGGCAAAGCTGTTGGGCGACCCGAGGAAGAACACGCGATCAGCCAGGCAGCGGCCTTCTTTTCTGACCCACCGCATCCTCTTCCAAAGCACGGGCGTTGTCGTCTTCGTCTCGAGTGCCGGCAGTGCCAGTGCGTGCACCGACAAGAAGAGTGTTCGATCTTGGCGCACCTGGACGGAGACGCACAGCAACTCGCCGTGGGACTGCAGGATGTAGTTGTGCCGCTCCCGGCAGGTGTCGTACTCGCCCGGCATCCTTGGCCTTGCGATCACCATGTCCTGGCAGCCCTTGAGGTTGTAGACCCGACATCTGTTAGACTCCGTGTTTACCAGGATCCTGCCGCCGTGGTATGCGGCGCAGAACTCACCCCGCATGCCCGTGATTGCAAAGTGCATGTCGACGTGCGTCCAACCTGCGTCTGCCGGACGCAGGACTGCCACCCGCAACCTGGCCATGCCACCATCGGCCAAGTGGGAGGCGCGGTAGAGAAAGACGGCGCCGTCCCCGTAGACGATGCCGCTGGGATTCTCCACCCATTGATAGTGAAAGTAGGTCGGGAAGCAAGGCAGGTCGGTGACAGCCCCGGTGATGAGGTCATGGAGGGTAGGGCGGAGTCCATTGAGTGTTAGGTACCAGACGGTGGCGCCGTCGGCGCTGCACACCCAGTTCCTCCGGTGTGGGCATGGCAGCGGAAGCACGAGGCAGCTGGACTTAGAGAAGACGCATCTGAACTTGAGCGGGGAGGAGCTTTCCTTCGGCACGAGGAGCCAGGGCAGGAACTGTTTCCGGGACAGCTGGTCCGGGGCGTCGCGCCATGGCTTGCAGACCGCGAGGAAGCTAACGAATTCGGCGGCGACGTGCAGGCGGCCGGCGATGTCGCGGAGCAGATCCGGCGGAAGGTCGTACCAACCCTTCTGTCGCATGGCGGCAGGAGATGGATCGATCGATGGAGGCGCGCAAGCAAGGAATCAGATCGTATCGAACACGTACGTGCGTACGTTAGTTATATATGCAAAAGTTTCCTCCCTGGCCGCTTGAACAGATTGAGCCAAACTCTGGAGACTTTTCATGCGAACGATTAACAGATTTTATAGTCATGAGATTTTTAAGTGCTACTGTTTTTTAGGGGATTTTTTTAGGGCATTTAAGTGCTATACTGTTACAAGTGCGTGTACGTTGATTTTTATTGAAGATTTTGTTGGGGCGTGTTTTTTTTCAAGCATTTTTTTTTTGAGAAACATCCGACTCTTTATTCATTTATCAAAGTACGAGGAGTACAAACGCCTTCAGGCGGATTAACAAACCACACATAACGACCTATCGGCGAAGAAAAAACATAACGAGCCAACAAGTGAGGTTCTTTGTTGGACATGCGATTCTCGTGCACGAAGGTAGCCTCTGCCATGTCCGCGGCCATGGATTTTATTTCCCTCAGAATGTGACAGTACCTCACCAGGTTCTCCTCCTTAATCGCCTTGATCACAGCAAGACAATCACTCGCTAATCTGATCCGTGGGAGGTTGAGGTCTTGAGCTAAATTCAGCCCTTCACGAACTGCCATAGCCTCAAGGACTTCCGGGTCTGACAGTTCTTGAAAAAAAACAGCTGAAGCACCAAGATAAGCTCCATCCGCCGTCCTTGCCACCACTGCTACTGCACCGGTGTCACCACTCCTTGCCACCCCCGCATCTACATTCAGTTTTACCACTCCCTCCGGTGACGGAATCCACCGCTGGTATCGAGAGGTCGAGGCGCGGGGGTTTCTTCTTCTCTGTCGTAGATCGATGGATCTGCTCTAGCTCCGACGTAAATTATGTACAAAGCTGTGCGTACTGAGGGGACTCTGGAAAATGCCCTCATGAACTGCTTTGCGCTCGCATGCCAAATTGCCCACAGGGTGACACACATACGAGTAAGTTGATCGTGTGGTAGCGTATGGATCATGCTGAACAACCATTGCTGTGCAGACTCCTCCTGAACCTGGCACATATGCTCCACCATTTCTTCGTCTGCCAGCGCCCACACGCACTGAGACATCCTGCAGTCAATCAACGAATGACGCCATGAATCTTCAGCTCCGCAAATACCACACGCATTTGATGGTGCAATGTGAAGGAGCCGAATCTCTCAGCTCTCTCTTATGAACCGGAAAGTACAGAATAACACAAGAAGTTTTGGCCTCGGCTGTTTCACACAGCCCGCATCCTTTTCCTCTATTTCTCTTACTGAAAGCAAACATGATTACAGAACTAAAATAGCCACAGATGCACACACGGCCAGAGGCCACTCACTCCACTAACACCACGTCTCCATGCACTAATCAGCACGACCGAATCACTCGGCAACATGCCAACTAACTCACACATGCATGGCTGCTTCGTCACCGGTTCACCCGGCTAACCTGATGCCGTCAAGTTTCAGCTTCCATCGCGTCTTGCCGCTTCTCATGGCGTCGCTGAACCACACAGCATCATCTCGGCATCTCACCATGCTACCGCATCGCACGGCAGCCCGGCATCTCGCCTCTTTTCTGCGCACAGCTGAAACTTCATTGGCCTACATACTCTGCTCCTAAACCATCTATACTACATGCAAGACTCAAAACAAATATGCAGATACATCATGACAAGATTAGTGCTAACACAATGTGGCGGTGGTGAAGGAGATCCGCTGTGAGTGTTTGGCCAATCTCCAAAGGAAAACTTTCAGCTTAGATGGTACTTGTACATGCCAGAGGTTGGTCCAATCTTTCTGTCTCTGCTGATGATCCGAGCTAGACCTAGACGCCTTCCCCTCCAGCCAAGCCTCCCGCTGTTCCTTTGTGCAGGCAAGCATCTTCCCTGCTGCTCTTTTTTAGCCGTTTCCTTGGTCTCACAGCGATGTATCACGTGAATGTGGCCGGCTCACGAGCTGATCAACCGTCAGGGGTCTGGTTGGCAAACGTAGCCGAGGAAAGGCCCATCAATGGCATAATGAAAATCGTGTTCTCGCTTCCTTTTTTCTCTCAATAAACAGAATGTATCAATATCAAAGATACCAATTACATCTAGACCTTACAATAAACGTAATGTCTAGATTTAGTCGAAACATTGCCGACGCACACTGTGAAAAAACATAGAAGAAAATGCCCAACCTTAAGTGATCAACGAGTCGGACCAACAATAGCGAACCATCACCATTGGCAACACCTAGACTACACGCGGTTCTCAAATAACGATGTCTCCAGGAAGAGAACAATGCACAAGCCCCGTCGTCCCTGCCAAGAAAGTCAGGCCATGAGTTTTCAACCCAGAGAATATCTAATATTTGTAGACAATGCCTTCAACAAGCGTCGTTGCGAGGTACAACCGATAAAGGTCATACCTCACATTGAAAATAGAGACCGGTACTCCAAAGCGCCACCAAGAGAAGTCATCCCGTGTTGCCTCCCTCTCATGCCGAGAACACTGCTGCAAAAACACCGATCACCAGGCTCACTGACGTCACACACATAGTTTTGACGTGTAATCCCGGCAAGCAATGGGAGAGAGGGAGACGGTGGCTGTGGCGAAGAGATGAGGAGGTATGGTGGGTGGTTGGTTCTTATATGGAGACAGAAGCGTGGGAGCGCAACGCGCTGGAAACCGCCATTACACCGAGGCCACGCATCGGGAAGGCGAAGCGCGACACGTCTTAGCGTGCCAGCCGGCTGGTACACGTCTTTAATTAGGAAGAATCTGACATCGCCTCCTGCAATAAATCGCGTTGACCGCGTTTGAGTCAATGACACGCCGGGCCCGCCTATCGGTATATGACGCGGCGTCGGTTGCCGCGGGTGCCGGCACTTCTACTTCCCCCTATGCACCAGGCGCGAAATGTGGTTGCCGGACGCGTTACTGGGCCGTCCGACAACTTTTTCCACCATTGTGGCCGCCAACTGGGTGGATTTTTCATGCAGGTGAGCCCAATAACGATATTGGGAGCGCCGGATGGAGATGTTCTTAGGAGCAGGCTATATATATTGTGTGCATGCCATTTTTTGTTTTGTTTTCTAGACTAGAATACTGGTGTGCATGACATTCGAACTCGTCATGCTGAAATCGTGTGCGTGCAACGGTGGACTGTCGAGTGGCAGAGAATGGTGCAGTAGAAAGAATTGTTTGTAGGGCCGCGCGAGGGAAATGATCACCTCACCTGCACTGGTGGAGGGTGTCGGCCGGTGTGGAGCAAGACAAAGCGACCGGCGCGGCGTTCAGAGTCCAGGCTCCAGACCAGGGGTGTCGGTGCCTTTGTGGCGAGGCAAGCGTTTCTCTACGCCGTCGACGAATCGGCGAGGCGGTGGTCCCATATGCCGTCGCGTTTGTGCCGCGCGCTACATCTTTCTCTTTTCGCTTCTCTCGAGAAATCTTTTTCTGCTTTGGCGTGATAGCTCAGCATCTCCAAAGCAAAAAATGATCTTCGGTCAAAATGCACTACGGTTCCTCCTCGAAAAAAAGAGAGACAAATTACACTTGTAAATTAGACAGAGAATCATTCGGTTCTTGTAGAAGATTACCGGCCGTGGCGTGTGGGCGTGATTATGCCAAAGCGACCACGCGAGCAGCCTTTCAACACAGAGCGTCATCCTCATAATCTTCCCCGTCCAGGCGTCCGATCCACTCTTACTTTGCAGCCAAGGCTTAGCCGCGTGCATGCATGCAGCTTCTCCTCGGTGCAAAGCAAGGAATCCCAAGTGCGCAACCACCAACGTTACACTAGAGCAAAACCACGGCGATCTCAGCCAAGGATCGGACGCACGATTAGACCTAGCTACCTGATATCCGGACAATGGCCGGCGCCGACCGAGCTCCCACGCAAGCCAGCCGAACGAGGGCGCCAATCCCGGCCGCGCTCGTGCCCGCGGCGGTGCTGGTCGCCGTCGTCGTTGCCGTCCTCTCCCTGCTGCCCTCCGTGGCCCAGGCGGTGTGGGAGCTGCCCCACCTCCTCCTCCTCGGCCTCGTCATCTCCTACGGCGTCTTCGCCCAGCACAAGAACAACGGCGACGCCCAAGGACGACGGCGCCCGGGCGTGGAACTCCCGGTACCACCCCGACGACCCGTTGGTCGTGGTGGCGCCCGACCACGACGACGGCGAGGACGGCGCGAGCGTGAGGCCGTTCTCCTTGCCGGTGCGGAGGCTGAAGCCGGTGGTCGAAGAGTCCGAGGCCGGCGGCGCCAGCGACGGCGGAATTGGCGAAGAGACGGACAGCTCCGCGTCCACGGCAGGATTATGGGCCGGCGCGACCATTGCCCCTTCACCCCCCTCTGTTCTTGACGCCTTCGACTCCCGGGAATTCAGTGCTGCCACGCTGCCGACCACCGTGTCGAAGGGGTTCCCGGGTCTCGATTCTCCGTCGCCTCGTGACCAGTCGTCGTGTAACGAAGACGAGGAGGACGAGGAGGAGGACACCGACTGGGACGAGGATGCTGATGAGTCAGAAGAGATGACCGCCGCGTCGTCCGAAAGGTCGTTCCCCGGCGACTTCGTTGCCTGCCGCAATCGTGGCTACAACGGCGCCGACGGGGGTGGCGAGTCTGTTGACGAAGAGCTTCACGAGCTGGCGAGCAAGGCGAGGCCGGAGGGCGGGGACGAGGTGGACAGGAAGGCCGACGAGTTCATCGCCAAGTTCAGGGAGCAGATCAGGTTGCAGAGGAGCCGACCATGCATGGCATAGGCATGCACTCCATGCATGCTACGCACCATTGCGAAGGATGACGTGTATTTGATTCGTGAGCTTCTGATTATTTATTTCATCTGTAATGTCATGTCTTCCTGTATCATTTTCTTCTCTCTTTTGGTGCCTTGATCGATGACGTTATTGGAGGCTGGAAAAAAGATTTAAACTCATATGAATAGAAACCAGTGTTCATTCATTGCATTCTTTTGCGTCTTTTATTTATTTTTGAGGGCATTATGTTGCGTGTTTTCGCAATTACTATCTTCTGCGTTAACAAGCAAATCATTTAGTTTGGACAGACTACGTTACCTTAGGCCAACTCTAGCAGACCCCGCAGATATTACAGAAATAGATTGCGTAAATCTGAACTACCAATTTTATTTTTTATTTCATTCACAATGATTTTCAACATAGAAGTAGATTAATCATACTCAATAGTTCATACGCTTCATGCATAGATTTAAACAAAAGAAATTTGTTGTTAAGCTGTGATCTAAATTCACAGGATATGCAGATAAAAGACTAATTTCTATCGAAATCGCCGGTAGGCTTGGGATAAGTTTAGCGTTGGGGATCCAACGTTTTTAACCTTTCCCGATTATAGTATCCAACGTTTTTAACCTTTCCCGGTTATAGTGAAATTTATCTAGCTGGCGCCCGTGGTTTTTCCCTTCTCATTGAAGGGATTTTCCACGTTAAAATATCGTGTCCACTGTGTTGTTCTTGTTCTTACCGCCGGTCCAGTTATATTCATATATAGTGTGGGGTGCTAGATTTAAACAAAGGAGGCCACCGAGAACTTTTCATCGGGGCCATCTACGAGGCGGTGGCGTTCTTACGGCCATTCGAATATGAGTCGATGTCGGAGGACGCCGCTTGCTTGTGACGCCGATGCTCCTATGTCTTCGCGGTCTGAAGCAACTCCTGGCTCGCGCATGCCAGTTCTCGCTCAAGAACGACATCATAGTGGCGGGAGAGCTTCGTGTGGCGACGCTCCTCGTCCGCAAAAGAGCCTGCCAGCTCCGGATCGCCGGTCTCCTCCTTGTCAGACGACTCCTCCTCGGGCGGTGGAGGGGAGAAGGAAGAATGAGTTTGCAAGGTCGTTTCGAGTACAAAAAGTGAGCCGGTCTGAGAAGTTCGAATACCCATACCATAAACCGCATATCGCCCCAATATTCGCATTTCAGGCCGATACGCAGGATCAGGTACAGTTGCTCTTACCCGGTGGAAAGACTCTCTTGGTAAAATTCGCGTTGCTCTTGTAGTGAAGTCCTCGCAGGCTCGCACCTCTTAACATATCTCTTGTTGCTAGATAGGACATGAACGGAATGAATATTTGGAGGAAATTTGCATGCGCATGCCACCAAATTTGATGGACGCATCTCATATACCACCTAATTAACTATGATGGAGACTTAGCTGGAACTTTGGACCATAGTTGCTTGTTGGTAGACGTACGAATCATGGGTTCATGCTAAGATCCATATATAATATAGGAGGTTTCTGAATTGGACGCATCAAAATACAGTGACTGCGGCTTGTACTCGCTCAACGAGACTCCACACCAACAAATAAAGTGACAGGCGCGCATATCCTACTATATATAAAAGTTGGTGCAATCCACTCCCGATTCCAGCTTCCACGTCGCCTCTTAAACACACGCCATCCGATCAAGCGAACCAACGGTCCAGATTGCTTTAAAAGTAGTGCGAGCTACAGTACTGTAGCTAGGGGATTTCTACCAATCAGAAGCGCCGCACGATTTTTGGCGCAGCGCATTTGCGGAAAACCCCCCGCAAAGGATGAATCCGCAATTTCCAGAAACCCCAAGGGCCTCCGTGCAAAAACACCGCCAATCCATCCCCTCCCATCTCCTCTCCCGCGTGACGGGCGAGCGCCGCCGTCGGCCGCCGCGCTCGATGCAGCCATTCCGGCCCTCCCCCTTCGAATCCAGCCACGCGCCGTGCTCCACCGCCGCTTCCTCTCTCTCCTCGCCGGAAATCACTCGCCGGAGCTTCGCGCACGCGCCGCAATCGCCGCCGCAGTCCCCGTCGTCCTCCGCCGTGTCTGCAGCCCGCCGGCCACGATTCCGGCGACAAAAACACAGCGGCGCCGCCGCCTGCGGTCGCCCCGCGTCCACGCGCGTGCCCCAGGACGCGGTGGCGCCGCGCCGCCGTCCGCTGTGGTCGCCGTTGCCGCCGTGGCCCCAACTGACGTCAGGGTGGGCCCGCCCTTTTCCCCCAGAAAAAAATGGAAAAAAAATTCTACAGACACACAGCTACAAAATATTAAAAATATACCAAAATGGTAGGCAAAAAAAAATGGGAACTATTTTTGACAAAAAAATTTAGTTTGAATAATTCAATTTAGCCTATATTTGGCAAACTTTCCCCAATTCAAATAATATTCACATTTCAATAATTTTCTTGCAACAAAAAAAAATGAGATTTATGAAAATTTTCAAACTGTGGTATGTAAAAAAAAGGGTACCTATTTATGCCAAATAAACAAATAAGTTTGAATAATTCAATTTAGCCTATATTTAGACAAGTTTAGGAAAAAAAACAACATTTCAAATTACAACGGACACGATTAATGTCTACACAAATTCCAAATTGTCTTCCTCTAATTTTACGCATTTAATTTAATTAAATATCGACTAAATAGATGGACCTCTAAAAATTCCCATCCGGAAAAAAACAAAAGATACAACAAAATGCTCCAACAAAACAAATACTAATTATTTACGTCAAAAAACAAATATGTTCAAACACTTCAGATTGGTAAATATTTGAAAAAAAAAACTTCCTTCTTAGAACAATTTCTACAACATGAAATTATTTCTATATATACCCTCAGAGAAAAAATGTTGTTTTTAAATTCGATACGATCAAATTTCAGATTTCGATATTCCAAAATCTTAAATATCTGCGAAAACTAATCATTTTACAAATATAAAATGATTTGAATCTGCAAAACACCCCAACTTGAGCAATATTCAAAATGTAAACAATTTTTAAACGCAAACTTCTTTCGATTTCACTAATTTTAAACCTGCACAATTTTTAAATGAACATGTTACCAAATTTAAGTTGCACACCAAAACAAAAACCGGAAAAATTTCTATACATACCCATCGACAAAATATAAAAAATATATCAAAATGCTAGGGAAAAAATTGTCAACTATTTTTCACACAAACCAAATGAGTTTTAAAAATTCAAATTGACCTACATTCGGACAATTTTATGGGAAAACCACCCTTATTTGACCATTCCAACTCAAATTTCAAATCCACATATTTAATAATTTCAAATACCTCCGAAATCTAATCATTTTTGCAAACTTTCAAAGAATACAAATTTGAATACATTTCAATGCGACAAATTTTAACAGCCTCGAAAAATCTCCTAATCGTAAACTTCTCCGAAATCAAATAATATTCATATGCATACTTTCTAAAAAACATATTCGAAAATCATCGGACGGACGCGCGGCATTGTCGCGCTAACTATCCCTAGTATGTCATGATTAATAATATCTTAACGCACAAACGACATTAGTATATTTCTATCTTGCGTGAAATCAGTGTTCTTTATAAAGGAACACCCCAGCATCTGCATCGCGGCACCCAACCATTTTATTAGGAAGTACCAGTCTTCGTAAAAAAATAAAGAGAAAGACTAAAACAGCTGCTTGTCAAGTCATAAGTATTCCTCCATCAAGTCTATTCTAGGGCTGTCATTTTGAATATTGTTACAATAATAATCAAAAATTGACTCCCGGTGAGATTAAATCTTTTTATATTAGATGCACTTGCAAACATAAACACACTACACTATATACGATTAACTTCCTTTCTAAGATTTTAAATGAGAGAAAAACAAATGTCTGCCATAAAAAAACCGGAAAAGATATATTTTTTAGATTTTTATTTTATTCCTTCTTTAATTTTTTTGTTGAGCATCTACCAGAAAACACTCGGAAATTTTAACATTTTTTTTACTTTCTTCCTTTTCTTACAATTCTTTGCTGAATGTCTACGTGAAACAATCGACAAAGATTTTTTAAATTTATATTTTCTTCCTTTTTAGAATTATTTATATTTTCTTTCATGTTTGTTTTCTCTAATATCTTTTATGCCCTTTTCATCTTTATTTTGGTTAACTTATTTATTTTCTTTAATATTATGTAGACTTGCAGATGCAGTGCAAAATTTACACTTAGAATTCATCGACCCAACTCTTAAAAAGACTTGGCATCTTTTTCTGGGTGGCCATTTTCCTTTGACCTATTCCAACAGAAACAAAGAGGAAAAGCAGATGTGATACTTGCACTTTGTAACATTTATTTTAGTTGATAGTCATTCAATTTCATATTATTATTTTGTTTGTTTATGCGTTATTTACTATTTTTGATGTTTTACAGGATTACCGCGGAATCTGTGTGGCTTGATAATTAATCTTGGGAGGCAAAAAAAACTTTGTTTTAGTTTTTTGTTGGTTTCGCAGACCTTACGGACACCAAATAATCCAAGGAAAAAATAACAAGTCAATGCTAAAAACAAAGGCCATCGGTAGTTGGAGCCAACCGAGGGTTCAACTAGGGAGCTGGAGGCCCCACATCGTGCCCAAATAGGCCAGACGCCCCGTGGGGTGTCCACCTCCCCTCGTTGCTTGTTTGGCGACCCCCTTTTTACCGAGGTCTTCGTCTTGGCTAAAAATATAATTTACGAGGATTTTTCTAAGGCCACGACAAACCCAAAAGAATTCTCCTACTCCCGGACAGGGTTGATCCTGCTATCCCACCGCTGACGGAAGGGAAAATCGCCCTCGTTGTCGACACAACCACTTCATTGGCGTTGGGATGACCATGTTCATCATTACCTTTACCATCTCTACCAACATCACCAACTCCATCATTGTTATCGACCTCATCTTCCTCACAGTTTGTATTGATCAGAACCCTGTATAGCGTTTCTGTTTTGTTTGCATGCTAGCAGTAGACACTGTGTTATTCTTTGTTGGTGAAGTAAAACTTTCAAATTGTGTTGTATTTATGCCACTGATTACCGCCATGTTTCACCGTTGTGAGTAGTATCCATGTTCCAAGGGCATATGATGACTTAGAAATTATTTACATGTAATATATATGCCATGAATTAAAATAAAAAGCTAGCAATTCAAACTTTACGCAAGATGTATAGTTGCAAGTATGTATTGCGGAATGTAAACAGGACAAGACACAATCGATGTATTTCTCAGAATTCGGATATCCACCCATATCCTACTCTCCATTGGAGGGGTGGGGCCAACCAATCCCACAACGATCCCTATGGATCAAGGCTTCTCCTCCCTTGAGCTCTGTCACACACCAAGTATGAGCTCTTACACCATGGCTACCTTCTTCCTTTGCCCCAGGGATGCCAAGCTCTACAACCACTTTACAACACACTTGGGCCTTTTCGGAATATCCACAAAGAGGTCACAAGAGAACAACAACCAAACTGACTAAAAAGCGGTGGCCTACAAGAGTAATAAGCTCTTGGACTCTCCCCCTCAATGAATCACTGTATATATAGCTTCTACTTCTGGAGAAGTTGTTGGGAACCCCCAAGTGGAAGGATGATGTATCCCAACAACAAGTATTTCTTTCAGCCGAGAACCATGGTTTATCGAGCTAGTAGGAATTATCAAGACACCAACCAAGTTAACAATACCTGCATATAAACACAAAACACATCCTGTCCCCAACGTTTCAGGAACGTTGTCAAGCGTTTGTCCCGTTGATGCCTGCAAGTGCACATGATTGTCGTAGATGTTTTTGAAATAAGAGTATCGAACCACATGGAGTTGAGGAAATGTATTTTGTCTCTCGTTTAGTTGTTTATCAAGATGTACCTACAAGTTATCTGAATCCTAAGCAAGCAAGAGCGTGTTGAAAATGTTTGTGTTGTTGGTTTTGAGAGCAAAGCAATATTAACTCGAAAATTAAAATAGAACAGAGAGCAGACGGTGATGTGATTGGAAAATGAAATAAGGCTAAAGCGTTTTCTGGAAGCATTGGTTCCACCACTAGCATATTACTGAATTGATTGGGCGTATATTGCTTAGCAACAAGGCTAATTTGGGTGAGGATCGAGTGCGGTGAAACATAGTACCTTGAGTGTGAAAGTCAATGATGAACTTGGTTCCTACTTTGGAATTCATAAAGGGGTGAGATAAGGTGATCTTTTGTCACCTTTCTAATTGAACTTAGTTGTTTGACCAAATTTTAAAAATGTTGCATAATGCTCGGAACAATGGCTTAATTGCGATCATGGTAGATCACTTTACATGGAAAAAGGACTTGTAATTTCATAATATGTTGACGAAAATATATGTTTGTTAAGGTGGCATTGAAGGGGCCATAAACATGTAGTACCTATGTTACATATTAGTTGACTCACTTATATGTAGATACAGATGCATCTAGACACATTTTAGTGTTAGATACATCTGTATATACATATATGCGAGTCAACTAATGTGGAATGGATTGTTACTTTACGTGTTTGAATCAATGTACGATGTGAGCCTTAATTTTGAAAAAAAGTGAGGTTATGATGGTATAGGACGATAATGTTAAATTCCAAGATTGCGCTACACTTTTCAACTGATATAAAAGGCAAGTGACATCTGAAATACTTGGGGTGTTCCAGTTAGTTCCAGCAGTGCTTTAGAGGGATTTCTTGGGGGAAAACTAAAGAAAATGATGGAGGGTGGATAGGTGGTTCTCTTTTTATTGGTGTGGAGGTGTATGTGTAGGGGTGGGTGGGTGGGGGAGTAATAAAGGATAAATGCATGTTTTTTAGTGTGGTTGTTTATCCATGTTCTTGATGCAAAAGTCAACCTTGAAAGAATTGATAAACCTAGAAGATCTTTTGTGTGGCAAAGAGGACAACCTAGAAAATCTCCTCCTTAAGGGGAAACTTATTTTCAAACAAAAAATAAATGCATTTTAGAGTGAAAGATCATGACAGATTCATTATTAGTCTCATGTGCAAGTGTTGGTGCAAACTAGAAGCCGCAGAAAGACAATGGCAGTATTTTATTACGACCAAGTATCTAGGTGTGATATCAAACACAGAGCGAAGGATCATGCATGCTGGTCTGATCTTCTGCATGATAGCTACTTGTAACTGTAGGGGAATGTGGTAACATTGGTTACTCGGAAGAGAACTGATTTCGGGGGGGGGGGGGGGGGGGGAGTTGATGCATGTGTGTCTCAAACCCTTCGATCAAGACAATTTCCTTGGTTATATTTGATATGCAATGAACATAGTGTTTTGTGGCTGCAATGGAAAAAAAGAGCTGGATGTTTGCTTTTACAAAATAGTTGCCCGTGGATTTACATAATTGGATGAGGAAACTGTGGAATCTTCATATGGGTGTGGCCTTGAATGATACACAAGATACTCCTAGGTGGAGTGAACTAGACCAGGGAGCTTCATTGGCATGTCTATGTCTATGTATGCACATCAGTCTGATGCGACTGCTAGATCTGTAAGACACCTATGGAAAACCAAATAATTTTGAAGATTATAAGATCTAGTTGTGGTTGATCTGAAATAATACTACTGATACAAAAGATAACACGACAGGAAGGAATTGGGTTCACAACACCAAATACCGTTTTCTGAAGAGGAGGAAACAATTCGCCACATGTTCTTTGAATGTTCTGCAACCAAGTAGTTTTGGGGAGAGGTAGGGACCATTATTAGGGAAGACAATAGGCCTATATCTTTCCTCTATTTTGTGGTGGATTCCTCGTTATTTACCAGTTAGGGGGATTGTTCAGATCACATGGTTTCATGCGATTTGCTGAGCCATTTGGAAGCTACGGAATAATACCTTTTTTGAAGGAATGGACGAACCAAGCTCAATAAGCTCTAAGGACTGGTGTTGATGCCCTTCATAGGACGACAACGGAGGAAGCTAAACCTGGAAAAACAATCAAGTTGCTATTTTGATATCCCTGATACAACTAATCCTGATCGCGTCGATTATGTCATGGAGGAAGATGATCGTTGTTGGTTTCTAAAGTTGGTTCACAATATAGATAAATTTTGTGGCCCTGTTGTTTCACCGGCCATTCAAAACCATGGTTTTGCTACTATAATAGGAGTTTGGATAGCGCGAGGTCTTGTTGCTAAAATGTACTTACCTTAATACACGTTCGAATGTTAGCACCAGGCGGTGCTGGAAAACCATGTTTATATTTCCGCCCTTGGATAATGGAGAGAACTTTTGTTGTTGTTCGGTTATCGGTATGATATTGGAACCGGTCTGTTTCTTGGAGCCGTATGGAAGAGTCCAATGTTGTGGTGGATACATGCATACAACTAAAAACTGGCCATCCTCAGAGAAGGCAAATAATAGTGCCCATTGAGGACTCTACCTCATTGTCACATCATTTATAACCAATGTGATACTACGTGCTTTCCAGTTTTTAGGTCCCACGTGTATCTCTACATCATCAATTTGATCAACGTAATACAAGGTATATATAGAAAAAAATCATTAGAGATTTCCAATGTTATATTTTCGAATGGTATTTATATGTTATACATAATTCATATTGCATTGATAAAATTAATAATTTAGTGATACACACATGACCTATAAACAGGAAATAAAGGAGTAGCTCACACATATAATAGATGAATATACTGAGACATACTAAGTCACTGATGCTCACCTCACTCTCATAAATCTCTTTGGAGCTTGTGCTACAACCGGCTATAAGTTTCCAGCCCATTTTTCTTCTTCTCCCATGTTTTCTCCTCCAAGTCATCATACATCACTCTATTATAGTACTTGTTTTCAAAGCTCAACAGGCAAAGTGAGATTCACCTGCCAATGAATACAACTGCTCAGCACAGACAGTAGTAACCACTTGTATATATCCGGCGCAAACCGGGCAGAGCAGCCAACAAACGTTGGGGCCGGTCACTCCCCGTCGCAGGTCCCTCGCCGCCCATCTGTACGCCGGGACTGCACCACAAGTCCACCTTCGTTCCCGGCCAACGCTGCGATAGTAATAGGGCACCTTCCACTCCACGGTCCCGGCAATTCCTACCCCTAACTGCCGCCGCTGGCCACTGTGCTGCCTACGCCAGCTCCCCGCTCACCGAATCTCAACGGAGAGAAATGGCCATGCACACCGCAGTGTACCTACCAACTCATTCAGCTAACCTCCCAAAAGAAAAAGGCAAACGAAGCTGGACTGGAAGCCACCTCCTCCCACACTATCAGTCATCACACTCCCCAAAGTGACTGGCGATAAAAACCTCGACACGATAAGAATCTCAAGCCACCCTCCCTCGACCCTTCCTTCCGGCGTTCCCAGTTTCCTCCACGGCTCCACCACCCAAAGGGAGCAGAGTAGGCAACTGAGCAAAGCACGTCAAAGCAACGAGCTTTGCCTCGATTCCCGGGCTTACCCCACCACCATTGCTTTCGCCTAGCTTTCCGTTCATTCCCAGCACCGGGCACAGCAGGCGCAGACACACACGCAGACACCACGTACATGGCG
This sequence comes from Poa pratensis, assembly GCA_947311845.1. Classification (NCBI taxonomy): domain Eukaryota; kingdom Viridiplantae; phylum Streptophyta; class Magnoliopsida; order Poales; family Poaceae; genus Poa; species Poa pratensis. The sequence goes on from CAMZMU010000081.1 coordinate 32,286,144, forward strand.
CCGGCGACGGCAGATGGGGTCGTCTCGGACGAGCCAGTGCACAAGGGCCGGACCAACACCATCCTGCTCCCCATCCTCGGCGTCCTCTTCGCCTACCTGCTCTACCGCTACCTCCGCCCGCGCCTCCGCGGCCTCCGCCTCGACCGCCTCCCGTTCCGCCTCCCGCCCTGCCTCCGCCGCAGCAGCGATGGCACCACCAGAGGAAGCACCTTGCTGCCCTACTTCGCGCCGATCGCCGACCGGCTCGGCGCGCTGCAGCCGTACCTCGGCCCCATCGCCGAGCGGCTCGGGGTCGTCCCCGTCCCTCACGGCATTGCCGGTGGCGCGGACGCGCTCGTCAAGTTCCCCGGCGGCGAGGCGCTGTCGGTGGCCGCCATCCTCGAGGCGCCCGGGGAGGTGGTGGCCAAGTCGGCGCACAGCACGCTGTACCGCGCGGCGATGCGCTCCGGGGAGGCGGCGGTGCTGCTCCGGTTCGTGCGGCCCGCGTGCGCCGTTGGGCCGGAGGAGGCTACCGCCGCGGCGCGGCGGATCGGCGCCGTGAGCCACCCGAACCTCGTGCCGCTCCGCGCGGTCTACGTCGGGCCCAGGGGGGAGAAGCTGCTCGTGCACCCCTTCTACGCCGCCGGCTCGCTCCACCGCTTCTTGCAAGGTTCGTGTGTGCATCACTGTTTGCTTTAGGCTTTTCCTAGTAAGAAATGTTGAAACTGCTCCTGAAAATTGGCCGACATGTTTAATCTGATTTGTCAAGATCCACAGTTTAGCTATGTTAAAAATGCACATGTGACCTGAATACACAAGAAAACAAGAAACGGAACACGTTTTTTCCTGCGTAAAGAACACAGATAAAACTTTATTATAGCATATCAATTTCACATTGTGTCAGAAAGGAAAAGCATGGCGTAGTTGCTAAGCGAGTTGGAAGACAAAAGTCAGACTAGTAGCTTTCCATAAACAAAAATGTCATCACGGCCATCAGTTTGAACTTTAGACGCAATATGGAATGCTTTACACTTACACAGACAGTAATGTTGCAGAGTGCAGTTCTTACTTCTAGTCGGCTATGTTATTCAGAGTTCAGTTCTTACTTCTAGTCTTTCTTCGCTGCTGCATTTCTTCCAATTATTGCTCACTGCAGCAGGAAACATTCCATCAGCTTTTGTCAAAGACCGTATATCTCTGCTTGGTTGTTAGCTTGAACACTGACATGATGCATTGTCCTGAAGCGATGGTCCTGACTCCTAATGTTAGGTTAGGTTATTAGATCACCCTTCACAATCGTGATTATTATGATACAATCAGTTCTGTGTGTTTTTAAACTAGAACAGTGGTTAGCGCTGTATAGTCATCTGTCAAGCTGGACTTCTGTAGAAACACTACTTTTTTTTTTTTTGACTGAAACTACGGCGGGCCGGGGCCAGCCTGAACTTTATTATAAATGACTAGCCGAGAAGTTACATGCTAGGTTACAAAGGGTCTGCCGTTATCCTTCAAAAAAAAGTTACAAAGGGTGAGGGGGTTGAGAAGTAAAGGAAAGAACACAACAAATGATCGATGTTCAAGGGGGATCAAATAAATTACACCAATATAAAAGAAAATCTTTCAACTTGAGGTCGCGGCAGCGGTGCGTCCAAAGCCTGACATCCTGTAGAAACACTACTCAGGCATGTAATTATTGATGTGTCTTAATCGAGGGCAAATGCTGCAATGCACATATGTGCAGTCGTTTCAATCCAAAACCAGCATTTGTACTTTCGAACCATTTGCGTTGTTAGTGCACAGATCGGGCCTATCGATTAAGGCTCGCGCAATTAATCGGTGGTTCACACAATATAAATGATGAGTTTAGTATCTTGTTAGCATTTGTTGTGATGCTAGCTAATCATACACTGCTTGTCTGTTGCCATCACCTGCAGAGGGAATCGCCGACTCGCAGAGGTGGAACATAATCTGCAAGCTCTCCATCTGCATCGCCAAGGGGCTGGATCACCTGCACACAGGGATGGAGAAACCGGTCATCCACGGCAACCTCAAGACAAGCAACATCCTGCTCGACGGCGGTTACGAGTGCAGGATTTCAGACTACGGCCTCTACCTCCTGCTGAACATCGGCGGCGCCCATGAGATGCTCGAGACGTCCGCGGCGCTGGGGTACAAGGCGCCGGAGCTGATCAAGATGAGGGACGCCACCAGGGAGAGCGACGTGTACAGCTTCGGGGTGGTTCTGCTCGAGATGCTCGCGCAGAAGGAGCCGGCGACGGCGAACAACGATATCACGCCCAACTCTCGCGACATCTTCCTGCCCGTCTCCTTCAAGAATCTCGTTCTCGAGAGGAAGATCTCCGACGCGTTCAACTCCGACCTCGTCAGGCAGAGCAGGAAGGCCGGGAACGAGAAGAGCCTGAATGCGTTCTTCGAGCTGGCGACCGCCTGCTGTAGCCCTTCGCCGTCGCTGAGACCCAACACCAAGGATATACTCAGAAGGCTTGAGGAGATAGCGAAATGAATCGATGTTCGTTCGATCGCCAGATCAGCATCGCATTATGGCAGTGCTCTAGACGTTGACGGGAGTGATGCGTCGAACCGTTACACTTGACAAGGCTAAATGAACAGCTGGATTTCTGCAAGGTCATAACTTGGAGCATGTATATGTATAGTCTTCATAGAGTACTATTAGAGTGCAAAAGCAGAGGAGATCATTCATCACAACATGTGCCGGGAGAGGGGGTCCTCCAGCTTCAGTGGGATTACTCGTTTGTAATTTCTTGTGCTTTAGTTGAAATCGACAGTGTACAAATTGCCATGCATCAGGATGTCCATGTCAACGTAACCTTCTCCGAGTGTCGTGAAATACAAAGTTACCAGATCCTGTCCAAGCTAGAGAGCTTGTGATGTTCCCGGGAGCAATGTTCATTGGTGTTGTACGTAGTGACAAGGACAGAGAGTGATTCTCTGGAAGGAATATGCCCAATCTGGTGCTGTTCTGTGCACAGGGCAAGATTTGTCCTTATTAGCACCAACATTAGCTTAGTTTACGTTGTTGTTCCCTTGTAAATAAGAATTAAGATTCGGACCATTTGGTTGTAGGCTGTAGTAGCAAGATATACAGATCGCGCGCTCACCCGACTGTTGAGCCGTATCTTGGCCTCAAATCGGTCACCATGCATCCGCCCTCTCTCTTTCGCCGACACCGAAAGGTGTAGCACCCTGCGTACGTAATACACGGGCCTGCGGTGCGTGTGTCCAAAGGAACCACCTCTCCACAATCCCACGTCAACAGACGAGTAAGACGATCATCTGTGTGTGTGATGTGCCACTTGACCCAAAAAAATCTTGAGCTTCATTCATGCATGTTGCCAACAAACATGATGTTGCAAAGAAAAACGCATTGCTTGCGTATCATCTGATTCAATCCCTCCTGACGATCGATGGAGATGAAAGCTGGGCTGCGTGATAATCGATCTCTGCTGTTGGGGTAAGGTAACTATGAGGTGGGTGTGGGTAGGTGTTTAGGCTTTGAATTCCTTTCACCCGCCAGGTAGCCGGGGCGTCTCTCTCACACTCACAGGTCGATCGGGCGGGGCCAAGACGATGGATGCCGATCCATCTCGGCGCAAAGGAAAGAGAGCACGTGAGGGAGACCTATCTGTCCAACCAACATCGCACCCAAAACTTGCTTCCAAATCGGGACCGCCAGCTCTCATGATAGATCTTGTCGGCACGTACGCGCGTGCCCTCCCTCCGGTCGGCCGGCCGGCCGGTGCACGCACACCGTCACACGACGTGCTAAAAGAACAGATAGATAGAACTCATGTACGTCTCCTGGTTAGAGTTACTAATCTTCCTTTTTTTTTTGCATGAAACTCAGGAGCTTTATTACTTAACCAGAAGGTTCTTACAATCAGCCAGCAAATTAGAAACCAAAAAATCTGGGCTTGACTCAAGCCAACTCTCAGTCCTATCAAGCGTACAAGCACGCCTCGCACACAAATGTGCCGGACTGTTATTCAAACGATTAACATGCTTAACTGAAAAAGACGCAAACGCCGAAGATAACTCCTCCACTTCCTTCAGAATAGGCTCGGCAATGGACCTGCCATCACCGCGCAACGACCAGAGGTTAACGGCCTCTAAACAATCCATCTCTATGACAACATGCGAGAATCCCGTCGGCTGGGCAAATATTGCACCTTCTCGCACTGCTAACAACTCCGCTATGAAGGCATCAGTCACTCCATGGAGCGGTTTACACCAGGCATCCAACACTTCGAGGTGTGATCGTGCCACACCTCCCGCACCTCCTGTGTAAATATCAACCGCTAGGGCGAGTGTGCCAGAAAATTCCTCATAATAACATCAACCTTCCATGTACCAGAATATTGATCAATTAAATCTGAAACCTTTTCCAAAGATTCAGTAGGTTCAGTACTACGTCTTCCCATCGGTTTGAGTGTCGCAGTTTTTGGAATCCATCTATCCGACCAGATCGAAATAGAAGTCCCATCACCAACTCGGAAAATCAGTCCCTTCTCCAGAGCCTCCCTTCCTGCCATGATAGCCCTCCAAGTTGCTGATGAGTTACGTGGAATAGTAGCTTGAAGGAAATCAGAGTGTGGGAAATATTTCCCTTTTAAAACACGAGCACATAAAGACTCTGGATGTGTCAATAAACGCCGACCATGTTTGCCCAGCATAGCTAGGTTAAACATTTGGAAGTCTCGGAAGCCCATACCTCCTTTAATTTTCGGTGCAGCAAGCTTCTCCCATGAAATCCAATGTAGCGATCGTTTCTCAAGGGAACTCGCCCACCAATACTTGGCCATGCATGAAGTAATATTCTTGCACACCTTCTTTGTCAACTTGAAACAGCTCATGCTATGGATTGGAATGGACTGAATTACAGTTTTCAAAAGTGTCTCCCTTTTGGCACAAGCCAAATTCTTCTCAGACCATCCGTTTAGTTTCCCTCGCATGCGCTCATCGATGTAGTAAAAAACACCACTGGTCAATCTGCCCACTGCCGTTGGAAGCCCCAAATATCTCTCAGAAAAGGCCTCAACGAAAATACTCAAAGAATTCTTCAGAGTTTCTCTCAACGGCAAAGGAGTATTTGGACTGAAAAAAATTGAACTCTTCTCTCTATTCACCGACTGCCCTGAACAGTCCGCATAAATACGAAGAATACCATTCAGTCTCACCGTACTTTGCTCTCTAGCACTTATAAAAATAAGACTATCACCAGCAAACAGTAGGTGATTAATCCAGGGTGAGTGTGCACTCACCCGTATACCTCTATCCACATACGGAGCTCCAAAATGATTTAACATCGATGTAAATCCTTGGCCACATATCAGGAATAAATAAGGAGAGATGAGATCCCCCTGTCGCAATCCACGAGTAGGAGTGAAAAAAGGAAGAAGCTCACCATTTACCTTAACCGAAAACCGTACAGATGATACACATTTCATAATCAGCTGCATGAATCTCGTCCCAAAGCCCAATCTGATCATCATTGCTTCCAAATAATGCCATTCAACACGATCGTATGCCTTGAGCATATCTAATTTAACAGCACAAACCGCTCCATTACCTTTTTTTCCGTCTCTTCGTAGCATGTACACTCTCATAGGCAACGACTCACGGTGTGTCATTATGCCTAGCTTAGAGTATCTCCATCGGGTACCCCGGAATTTATCTGGCACTCTTCAAATATGTCGGGTTTGCAGTGTCGGACACATGTCCAATGCCCACAGCGACACCCCAAACGGCCCTTCCTATCTTTTTTTTTCCCATTTTGGTTAATATGTTCGTACTCACAATGAGACAGTGGACTACTGGTGTGTTCTAGTCGTCCACAAGAGCGCGACAAAATCATTTTGTAGTTGGTCGTCATGTGTTACTTCATCCAGAATTTGTAGATGCATATGGCGATCGAGAACATGCATGCATCAACAAATCCGTACTATACTCGTGAGTCGTGGCCTTGTGGGCTTCTGGCTCGTGGCATGCGCCGCGGTCCCCCTGCTGCATTTGTACGTACGTATTTGGTGTGTCTTGATGGAATATACAGCGGCGTAGATCGTTCGGTCGGTCGGTCGGTCGATGGATGGAATATACTGCACGACGACGATCTTTACAGCTAACTTAATTACGTACGTACCGACGCGCGTGTCGCCTTGTATACGGTATATGTTAGTACGTGCAGCCACGGTGTTGGCCGATACAAGTGGGCAAGCTGCAGGTGCCAAACGGCCGGGTTGGCACATCGCATGCATGTGGGCGTCATGTGGTAGGGAGTGTCGAGTGCCGATTCGATTTGTTTGTTTGATTGATTACCGCTCGCGATTCGATCGCTGCGCTGTCGTCATAATTATTACTCCTAGCGTTGATGCTTGTCATTGAATGGAGTAGCAAGTACTACCGGAGATAAGTTAAATCAAGTGAAGCAGCAACTACTACCGGAGATTATTTATGCATGGCGCCGCTGCAATGAGATCGCTCTTCCGTCCGTCCGTCCGTCCGTCCGGCTTGCTTTCCTCGTTGGGGACGGACTGAACCGGTGGCCAGCGCCGCTCCAATGTTTTTCCGGAGCCTGGGCGAGCGGCTGCCGCGGTCTATCACTCCGCCGTGGTCACCGCTTGCAGTTGTTGGCCGGTTAGAGCGTCTCCACTCGGGGCGTTCAAACGGCCACGCAAAGGCGTTTAGGGCGTGCCGGATAGAAATTTGCACACACTTGCGGCGACCAAACGCGATTTCGGTCTGGTGCAGCCCAATTTTCTGTCCGGCACGTCCAGCCCACGCCCTCATATTGGGAATCCTTGGGCGGCTCCGGACGCAACGGAGCGCGTCGCCACGTATGCCTCCGACGCGCGGGCCACGACTGACAGCGGCACAGACGACTTCAACCGACGGTGATCAAAGGCGCGTGCCGCGTGGCCACGCCTCGTTATCACAGCCGGCGGCCGCCAGTGAGCCGTCGCGTCCCACTGCTCGGCGGCGTGAATGCGGCGGGCATTTTCGAGCCAGCGGCGTTAATGTCACCGCTCTCCGGTGGCCATAAAAGGCCTTGTACGCCGGCCCCGTCCTCACACCGCGAACCAAGAAACCGCCACTCGGCTGCCACCGCGAACCAGGAGTAAGATGGCCGGAAACTGTAAGCACACCGAAGGCGCGGCGGCGAACGGCTTCGCGCCGCGCCCCTCCTCCGCGAGCAGTCGGAGGCGCTGCGGGAGAACGGCTACCCGATGCCGCCCGACATGCGCGTCGGAGGCCGCTGGGCGGTCTCCGTCGCCGGGATCTCGGTGCCGCGCCGCTGACGCGGGCGAACCGTGACTTCCGCGCCGCCGCCATCACGCATTACTGGCAGGAGCTGACGTCAGAGATGCGCGAGGACCCGCGCTGGGACCCGGAGAACCCGGCCAACTTCGCCCGCTACGAGGCGGCGTTCCAGCGCCTCTTCGACGAGGAGATGAACCGCTGGGACGGCCCTGGGCCGGTGCCGCGGGACAAGAACGTCGCCGGGCGCGAGGCGTTCCGGGGTGTGCCCGGGCGCACCCTCGACGCCGTCATGGAGCACATCCGCAACGGCGGATCGCTGCTCCAGACGCCGACGCCTCCTCCGGCGAACTTTTGGGCGCCGCGTGTGGCGTCTTCCTCATTGCGCTCTGCGGCCTCCTCCCCGCTCCCGCACCTCGCCTCTGCTCACGCCGAAGCCGGAGCAGATGAAGGTCAAGGCGGAGCCGAAGCTATCGCCACTCCTGGCCGAGCTCATGGCGGCGCAGGCGGGCACGGGCGACGACACCATCACGCAGGCCATCGTCGCCGCGTCCCTCGACGACAAACCGCTGCTCGACAGGCCCGCTGCCTGCGCGTGGTCGGTGTTCGAGCACGCCAAGTCCAAGGACGTGCCCTTCTTCGACCTCACCGACGACGGCGCCGGCCCTAGCCGCATCAAGGAGGAGGACGGCGGTGCAGGACCAAGCAGCGGCGGCGCCGGCGTGAAGGAGGAGGAGGAGGAAGAGGACCCCTACTATGCCTTCTGGCGCCGCTACCGCGGCCATTAGATTAGGTTTATTTAAATTTCATTCAAATATGTAAAATTTCCTAAAGTTTGAATAAAAATCGCCGAAGTTTAATTTTACAAAAAATGATTTGGGCGCCACTAGTGGGGAGTGACGGCGCCCAAAGGCAACAGGTAGTCCGGACGGCGCTCAAATGACCCGTCTGGAAGGCCTTTGGGCGCCACAAATAGAGATGCTCTTATGTATATGCAGGTTCTGCGATAGAGCCTAGAGCAGTTCCAGCTCAGCGCTCAGCCTGAAAACACGGAACAGCCCCAGTACTTGGTGAGCAGACGCCCTACATTTGTGCAAGATGCTTCGTAAGCTCTATGGAAGTAACGACGACACCTCCGAAACCACTGGAACACTTGAACTACGACCATCTCAGATGAATTTTATTCGACGTGCATGTGAAGTTATGAATTGTAACGGTACAAGTACACTAAACTATATAGTGTTCGTGATTCCGAGGATCTTTTCAAGTGCATCTTTCGTAGGGGTGGTTATCCCCCTGCTCAACAAAACATTCCTATCGCTGAAGTTTACAGATGTAAATATGGAGCTGAGGAGAACGCGCTACACACGGGGCTCCCAGGTCCGACCAATGCAAGTAACAGAAATTACTGTCACGGCTTCCCTCACGATCATGTAGTACAAACGCTTTTGACTCAACTTGGAGCTTGCAGTTGATCATGGAGCTTCAGAAGGAACTCCATGGTAATATACAGAGGAGCGGTCTGAAGTGGAAGGAACGCTGTTGTACTGACCATATCCAGCATAGACCCCCACCGCGATGAGACTAAGGATGACAAATCTATACCAAGCTTCCTCGTGTAGCTGCAAACAAAGAGTCATTACCAATTTCCATTAGTCACAATGACTGTCACTGGTATCACATCAAGCTGCAGGGGTCAAGCAAATAAAGAGGAGTCTATCGGTGGCAGCTTATGTGATCTGGAACATCTGGAACGAGCGAAATAGAAAAATGTTCCCGACATAGGTCTTTTTTCTTTCTCTATTTTTGGCTTTGACTTGTAGACTATACTTTTGGGTGATTTTCCCCCTTCTATAATGCATAAAAGCAGTGCTCCTGCTGTTCACGTCAAAACTCACTAAAAAGGCTATGAAGGCGACGTACTACCACAGGGGAAAATACTATTTTTCGTAATGAAATCATCAACCAAGAACTCTGCTAAATACAGCTGGAAGTAAAAGCCTGCCTACCTGAGCAAACAAAAACATATTGAAGAAAACAGAGACCACCGGGATGATAGGAACTCCAGGACAAGAAAAGCGAGGTGCCTCCACAGGAACATAGACCTGAGTATGCATGCGATACAAGGTTAGAATGGCCGCTGTATTAATAGATGGGAACAGACATCCATGCATGACCTTTTTTGTTAAATGACATTGGATGGTTGCAAACTGCAAAGCATGAGACTGATTCATGTAATAGCTAAGGAAGATGCAAATGATGGTGAAACAATGGACTATTTGGTTCATCTGCGATTTTAGAGACGATATAACGATGCTTTTCTGATAATACAAATTGAAAGAAGATGCACTTACCTGTCGAAACTGTAGAGCAAAACTGGCAACAATAGCTATCAGAAAAGCTACTATGATGAAGGCAATAGCGTAGCTAAACCGGTAGGATATTCCTGCTACAAAACCGGAGAGAGCCACTATGACAAGGCACAAAACACCCTCCTGCCAGATTGACATGCTTCCAAGGGAGCAGAATTAGTTGCTTTGTCGCTCCATCGAAGTGTGATCACACAAGCTGATACAACTGAGTAGCCTGTCTGCTCCCAGATGAAAAGGTAAACGAACAGTTAGATGTGACTAATGACTTGATCTTGTGTTACAGGTGCAAATAGTAGTGCGAAGCTTCCATACCAGTGTGCCAACTGAGAGAATATGAGAGAGTGCTTGCACATTAAAGAGGCCAGCTAATACCGCTGCAACACAACCAACCCAGATCTGAGAGTGCAGAGGAGTATGCAGCGTCGGGTGAATTTTAGCAAATATTGAAGGTAGTAGGCCATCCCTTCCAAGCCCAAGATACAGACGTGACTGTTTGTGGATCAAAGGAGGTGATGTTGGTAAAGTGGAATAATATGACTCAGAAGAAACTATTAGTGATAGATAATTACATTAGAAGGTTACCTGAACATACAGACCAACAAGAAGTGTTGTAGTAAGACCAGCAACAGCTCCAATACTGATCAACACGGTAACAAACTTCAACCCCTTAGCAGCAAAAGCCTCAGCCAAGGGAGCATCTTCACCAAGTAATGTATATGGCACCATTCCAGTAATCACCAAGCACACAGCAATGTATAGTATGACACATACCAGAAGGCTCCCTAGGATGCCAATAGGCAAGTCCCTCTGGACAATTTTGTTTCCATTATCAGTTAAAAAAACATTGCATGAGAGTCAGAAGAAAATGTAGAACTGATTATGATGACCAAAGGGAGAGCATTTAATGAAACTTGGATAACATTTCTAAATTCTAAGAAGCAAATGAAATATGATGACAAAAGGGAGAATATAAAATAAAAATTGCTAAACATTTCCAAATTCTAAGAAGCAACTGAATTATGGTGACAAAAGAGAACATCTATTGAAATTGCAGAAACATTTCGAAATTCTAAGAAGCAAATGAATTATGATGACAAAAAAAGACTTAAAGGTGATAGTATGAGAAAATATTGAAATTACCTGTGGTCTTTTAGCTTCCTCGGCAGAATTAGCAACTGCATCAAATCCAACATAAGCAAAGAAGACTACCGTGGATCCGGTTACAACAGCTTTGAAACCATTCGGCATAAATGGTGACCAGTTTGATACATCCACCTCAAAGACACCAGCAAATACAACGACTATGACGATGATTATCTGCATCACGTAAGCAACTGCATCACTACATCAAGTTCAACAAAGCAAACAAAGCCACACACATAGTAATATAGCCATTTGAGCAAATCATGAAAAGTTTCTCATCGAAACTCGTATTGTGTTGTAAGTTATGAAAAATATTGCCTAGTGCAAGCACAAATTGCTCCATCACAGAACATGGAAAATTTGTGCTACTACTCTAGTTTTGACCTAGCCACTTCAACTTTCAACAAGTTACTGCTTGTGGTTGAAGAGAAAACACATACTAGTATTATCTTACAGACAATCTCACCTTTAATGTAGTCATAAAGGTGTTGACTGCCGATGATTCTTTGACACCATGGCAGAGGATCATAGTTAAGATGGCGAGAAGAACTGGAGCCAATAAGTTAACCGAAACAACGCCACCAAAAAACTCTTCTCCGTGCCCAATCCAGCTTGGAACATTGCCCTTCACCGCCGGAATCAGCTCCAAGAACTGGATAAAATAGCTCGCTAAGCTACGAGCAATACTTGCTGCCCCAATATGGTAATCAACCATCAACTGAGTGAAAACCAGGAAGGCCGTGAGCTCATTAAACGCGGCATACGTGTACAGGTATGCTCCCCCGACCACAGCCGGGAAACGAGACGCCAATTCGGCGTAGCACAAGGCATTGAGCACGCACGCAGCTCCAGCTAGGGCGAAACTGATCGTAACACCTGTTTCGGGGGGCAACCGTGTTATTTTCAGCAGAAAATGAACATGGAAACAAACTTTGCAGACGAAACTGAAAACGAATTAACCGTAACTACACGACGCTGGGCAAGGCAACAGCAAGCTACTGAATGATATACGAGCTAGGTGTGCAGATTTATTATTGGATAGCGTGGATCAGAATGCATGGAATCGAGCAACTCCGGCCCCAATGGCGCACTAGCCTCGTGAACTGTCTCACTAAATCGTTCGTGCCATCGCGAGTCGTACGAACAAGCTGCTGCTACTGTTGCAAACTGCAGCATAACCAGTAGCTCCGTTGACCGAGTGCTAGTGCAAAGCCTACGATTGACTGGAGCGAGAAATAGTAGATAGAGGCGTGAAGGTGCTTGATTAACCTGGGCCGGCGTCGCGGGCGACAGTTCCGGTGATGACGAAGATCCCGGCGCCGATGGAGGCGCCGATCCCGATGAGGACGAGGTCGAGGACGCCGAGCTGGCGCACGAGGCCCTCGCCGGAGGCGGCGGTGGAGGCGCGCGAGGAGAGCGGCTTGCGGCGGAGCGCGGCGGCGCAGAGGCCGGAGAGGAAGGGGCGACCGGACGAGGAGGAGGAGGAGGGCCTGTGATGCAAGTCTTCTTCGCCTTCCATGGCGTCTGCGGCGGTGGTGGTGACGACGCGGAGCGAGTGGTGTCTGGTTCGCGCAGTCGTCCGCGCCCAGACCGGGAGGAGTGACGTCGGCCCTTGCGTCATGGAGCGCCGGGGGTTGGTCGGGATCCGGTGTCGTGGTCTCGTGGAGGCGACTCTCATTTGGGCTTGGGATCGGTTGATTTTGGGCTCGTAGGCTCTAATACGGCCCATTATCTATAAGAGACAAGAATACATTGAAGCTTTCCGTTGCAGGGCCATTATCTCTCTATATATTTTTTGACAGAATTCACCAACCTTTACATATGTGTCTAAATTACAAATTAAATCGATTAAAAACAATTCTGGCGATGCGCGTCAGTGGTTATGTGGCAAGTTGGATGTCTAACGTGTTATCCAGCTCATATTTTGCTAGACTTGGCTAAAATTAAGTGGCCGAATCGAAAATCAAAGTGACTAAAACTTTCGGAGTGGATGATACGATGGACAAGTATTTGACACGTAAACACAGACTCACAAGCTCAAATTGCGATTAGTCGGGTTAACCTATGGTTTAGACCTATGTGCAGCAATTTACACGAAAAAGTGGGTGGTTTATGCAAATAAAAAGTTACTAGTAGTTTGTGTTACAAACTTAGCAATAGTTGCGGTTTGTGCAAGTTACTAGCCAGAGTCGAGCCAGGGCGTATCCACGTGGCACCCCCTAAAAATATATAGAAATTCATTTAGCTACTAATATTTGGACTAAATTTGCTAAATGCTACTAGTATTTGGACTAATTGTTACTAAATGCTAAATATAATTAGGAAGTTTTTAACCTTGGCACCCGACCAATTTTATCCAAATTTGCCACTGGGGTGTTGCTGCTGTTGTAACTAAACAACAGGAACCATTTTGCGCTTTTGGCGGACGACAGTTGACAAGGTCTGATTTTTCAGATGCATGCCGACCAATCATGATCACAATAGTCTGTAGCCGCCTAACCGGAGAGAACAACACCACGTCGACCTCGCCCGAGAAAATAAATCAGAAACGGAGCCTAGATGATAATTGGATCCAATATTATTATTTTGGCAAGATAACTAGTTCTGGACTATGATTGCTTTGCTCCGAACAACATGGGCATGTGTCTGACGTGGAAGATAAGCATTTAGTGTACCAAACCTTAGATTTTAAGAATTATTAAGTGCACGTTAGAACTTAGAACACTGGATCAAACCACAAGAGATACAGTATATAGATAGACGGGGATGTCTTAAATCCGTCCTTGGAATGATCTATTGAAACAACGTACAGCGCTTGGTCATTGCATACGACTGTGTAACCAGGACAGATACATGAGTTCAGTAGCGGTCTGTGAGGGCCTCTTTGATTTGGAGTAAACATGAAGGAAACTTACAGGGTTAGGAAATTTTCAAGAGTTACTACTATTCACTTGTTTGATTCGTAGGAATGGTGCTAGGGAAAAGTAGAGCAATTTTTCCTTCCTATCTCGCTTTCAAGGCAAAACTTAGAGGAATTGAAAAATGCACTCAGACCTCGTTCTTTGAATCCTGTGCACAAGGAACGAGGAGAGTTTTACACCAGCCACCCTTTCCTATTCCTATCTCTTTCTTATTTCTTTGATTTTCATTTCCTTTGAATCAGAAAGGCCATGAACAAGGACGTGCCAGTGAGTTAGGTAACCGCGAGCGAACTAGTTCACTGCAGGCTCCGATGCCAAGCCTCTTTTTTAAAAAAAATAAGGGTGTGGGTCCCCGGCCTCTGCATCAGAATGATGCACACAGCCACCGCGCTTTATTGAGAGTTATCAAATCGTCATCGTTTAAAGTTTACAACTCAAGGATCACTCAAAGTGGATACAAAGATTAACCACTCGAAGAACAGAACGCTAAACATCGATTCTTCTAGTGTGAAGCCACCCAGCCCAGGGCAAGACAGCCCGTACGACCGCCAGCATGCGGGTACATCCGGAAGCCATAAGTCCACGTTGGTCGACAGGGAGTAGTAGGGACCACGTATTGATCCAGTAGACCACCTTGTTGACCACCTGCAGGTAATGAATAGAGTTTGTTTTCTTAAAGATAAAGTCATTTTGACAATTCCATATTGCCCATAGGAAAGCCGCAACACCTATTCGGCATTTCCCAAACAAATTAGCAATGCTAGTTGGGGGATAGATATTAAAGGTAAAATGAAATAGCCGCCAAATATTCTGAGCAAACGAACAAGAAATGAATAAATGGTGTACCGATTCATCCAAATGACAAAAAACGCATTTAGTACATCCATTCCACCTTTTTTTCAGATTGTCTTTTGTTAATAATTCTTTTCGCTGCATGAACCATAAGAAATTTTTGATCTTTAACGGAATTTTTAGCCTCCACAAGTATTTCCGCAAGAATCTAGTGTGGCCATTTATCAAATCAGCATACATAGATTTAACAGAGAATAGACCATTCGAGGTCAAGTTCCATTTAAATGTATCTTGTTCCTCAGTGAGATGAACCCGCATCAATCTCTCAACTAGTTGCAGCCATGTTGTTCGCCTAGCACCCAAAACATTTCGTCGAAAAGGAAGATTTATAGGTACCGAACCCAACACATCAGCTACACTAGCTTTCTTATTTTCCGCTATACTATATAATGAGGGATATTCAATTGCCAGAGCGTTATTCCCTAGCCACGTATCTTCCCAAAAGTTTGTGTTGTGCCCATTTCTTACAACAAAAGTACCTCGCGAAAAAAATTCTTGTTTGACCACCATCAGGCCCTTCCAAAACGGAGAATTAGTAGGTTTTGCTTGTACCTGCGATAATGTATTATTTCCAAGATACTTATTTACAAGAATCTCCTGCCATACCCCGTCCTCATTCATCAATTTGAACAACCATTTACTCAAGAGACATTTGTTTTTAACATCCAAAACCTCAATACCAAGACGTCCCTGATCTTTTGGTCTACACACTATATTCCACTTAGTCAGCCTATACTTCTTCTTCTGACTGTCACTTTGCCAAAAAAAATCGAGATCTATAAAAGTCTAATCTTTTCCTAACCCCCTTGGGTATAAGAAAGAAAGACAAAAGAAACATTGGTAGGCTAGTAAGCACCGAGTTGATTAAGACAAGACATCTTTGCTATCCAAGAACCCAACTTGGACTCAAAACGATCCTAAACAGGCTTCCACTCTTTATTTAGCAACTTCCTATAATGGATCGGGATGCCAAGATATCTAAAAGGTAGTGTACCCGCCTCACATCCGAAAATATGACGGTACTCATCTTGAGCATCCTTCGCTTTGCCAAAACAAAAAAATCTCACTCTTATGAAAGATTATCTTGATTCCCGACAATTGTTCAAACAAGGATAGTATAAGTTTCATGTTCACGGCTTTCGCAATATCGTGCTCTAGAAACAGAATAGTATCATCGGCGTATTGAAGAATTGATACCCCACCCTCCACCAAGTGTGGCACCAGCCCCCCCACCTGACCGTCCTCTTTTTCCGTGCAATAAGGATGGCCAACATGTCGGCAACTAAGTTAAACAAAAGAGGAGATAGCGGGTCTCCCTGACGTAGCCCTTTTAAAGTTTGGAAGTAATGACCGATATCATCATTAACTCGAATTCCTACGCTCCCTCCTTGAACAAATCTAGCAATCCACTCACACCACTGTGGTGCAAATCCTTTCATGCATAAAACTTGTTGAAGAAAAGACCATTTAACACTATCATAGGCTTTCTCAAAATCTATTTTAAAAAGAACCCCATCTAATTTTTTGCGATGCAACTCATGGATTGTTTCATGAAGTACAACCACACCTTTCAGAATGTTCCTACCCGGAATAAAGGTTGTTTGAGTTGGTCTGACAACTTTACTCGCAATATTTGTCACACGTAAAGTTCCAACCTTCGTGAATATTTTAAAACTCACATTCAGAAGGCAAATAGGCTGGTACTGTTCAATTCTACTAGCATCTTTCTTTTTGGGCAGCAAGGTAATCACACCAAAGTACAACTTATATAAAGGTAAATCCCGTGATCGCAACTGCGCAAACATAGCCATCAAATCGCTTTTAATGACACCCAAAATCTTTGATAAAACTCCGCCGGGAACCATCTGGCCCGAAGATTTATTATGTTCCATTTGTTTTATAGCCTCAAACACCTCCTTTTCCGTGAAGTCCGAAGTGAGTATAGTATTTTCCTCAGCAGAAATTTGAGGCATATATGCATTTACCTCCTCTAACATAGAAAAATTATTCACATCCGATGCCACACCATACAGACGGGGAGAAAGTGGGATAGGGTTTCACTGACAGTTACACGACTATTTATAAAAGCCATGGACTACTAAAAACGTGCCAGCAAAAACTCCGTTTGCATAGAGGTGGATATGGGAAACGGAGATGCATATATCTCCGTTTGCCATGTATTGGCAACGGTTTCGCAAATACGTCTATTGCCGATGAATGTTTGGTCGTGTGTCACCTCGCCAGGCATGCCTCATTTCCATGCGTAAATTCTTTTAACCGTGGGCTCTGTCTCTGCCACTTCCATAGAGTATAGAGTGTGTCTTTAGTATTGCTCGGTACTACGAAAATATGCAGCCTGTAATACTAGTGTCTAAATGCAATTTAACTACGAGAATAGAGCAAATGGACAGTGTATGCGCCAAGCGTCGCAACAAGAGACTAAGTCCATGCTCACAGGTGGTTCAATACTCTCAATTCACGTGTCCAAAGAGCCGCTCCAGGGGATACTATATTGAGCTTCCACAGAATTTTCAATCTAATACGGCCTATATCAAATTCAACATGTGGCTGGGTCATTATTCTTTTTTTATAATTTTTCTCAATGCATCCCTGCCTAGCAAGGAGTGAAGTGCTGAAGCAGCTCTCAAGATTGACATCGATGATGAGACCACAACTGCGGCCTACACCATTCTTGTAAAAAACGAAGCATATCAAACAATTTTCGAGAACCCTCGTTACAGAGAAATGACCGAATCAGAAGGGTTTCAAGGTGGTCATAGGGAGATGATTTGGCTTATCTTAACACACCTGGTAATAAGTTAACAGTGTGTTACAATTGTGGACCATAGTTCTTTGTGCTTCTTGAAGAGTTGGTTCTGTTACTAGTGTTATATGGTACTCTATTTCTTATCGAACTGCTAAGTTAAAGTATTACTTCGTTGAACTGTTATCTGCTATCAATAATGCATTTCGGCTGAGATTTTATTATATGATATTGCTGTTAAAATCAATACTAGCGGCAACTCTTTTTTTTCCAAAGTTACGATAGTGGCGTGCTCCACTATTTACATGACACTAGTATTTCTGCTACTAGTGGTGTGTCCGAGGCATGCCACCGGTATTTCTGTTAGTAGTTTGGGCGTGTCCGTTGCACACCAATAATAGCATTACGAAAGCGTGCCCAAGACATGCCACCGGGTAGGAGAATGGGCACACCTTTACTAGGGTATTTTTTACTAGTGTAACCACCATACTGAGATCAAGAGTTTTCATCCCTGAAAAGGTCCGAATAATCTCTAGAAGATGACTTCAACAACAAAACGGCCAAAGAGCCATCATTTTCAAGTATAACCAGTACAGGTTAGACAAAAAAAAATCACCCCAAAACTGGAACGTGGCGCTCTGAGCACCACCAAGAACGAAGTTACTCTATGTCACCGCGCCAATGTCGAGACCACCGCTGCAAAGTAGTATCATTGGATCAGTTAATCCTCTACAATTTTCTATAAATATGCTAATTAGTCATACACGAAAAACAGTTGTCGAGATATTTGTTATAGTGTACTATTTGCAAATATTTACCATAAATATGTATAGGTTGTGCATGTAGAGAAAATAGTTCTCAATAGAGTTTTATACAGTTTAATATATTTCATAATTTTGGCAGTTATATGGTTAAACAAGAAGCACCTACTAATATTACATAATTTTGACAGTTATATGGTTAAACTATATGAACAAACATAAAATTATGATTGTAATAGTATAGCATGCTAAAAATAATATTTTGAGAAGTATGAAAGTTTAGTACAAATTGTATTTATTTTTGTTCGCCCCGGACCCAACTTTTCATTGAATCGGCTTGATTACTGATACAGTCAAAAGCAAGTAAGTTATTATTTATATGATTTGTTTATAAGAGAAAAATGAGCTAGAAATGGATGACAACATTATGCATATTTCCAAGATATTTCTTGCCAGAATCATGACAAGGATTTACACAGTTGCCATATCGCCAGTGCCACATTAGTCTTGTGCAACTAACATTCTGTGAAGCGAAGAAGGTAGAGATTGCCTAGCCTAACCGTCGTTTGAGTTCGATTGGGAAAGATAGAAACTGAAGTGAGCCAAGGTTAACGAGCAACTGCATACTTATTGTAGTTGTGCTCCAACTCCATTACTCAAAAGTGGAGTATATCCATGTTGCTCACATGCCCTGGCGCTAGGATTTAGCCGAGACATTTTACTCTATGGATCAGTTCATGGCTCACGAATGAGTCTTTCAAAATCTATTCTATCGGCTGATGTTTTTGTCGCATTAAATAGCTACAAAAAATCTGCCTGAAAAAAGTACCCATGCCGAAACGTGCATATATAAAAGTCTTTGAAATGGTCGTTTGCGTTAAACAGTCACAAATATCAGCAAGCTCTTAGATAGGTGGGTGCATTTAAGGGTGAAACTGGCAGTGGATGATCCGAATTATCCGACATTCATATTTGAGAAATCGAAATGGATGTGGTAATATCAAAATCTGGAAGAACATATAAATAGATGTGGTAAATGTTTGGACTCGTTTTACAAATACAAATACGTAGGGAATTTGAAACAAATATGGATATAAAATAGATATATATGTATCTGAATAAATTATGTTAGCCAGTTTTAGTAATTCTAACCTGATATGATATTACCCAACCTAATAAAACTAACAAAATGGTTAAATGTATTTTTTATGACTGGACTTGAAACTAGTGTGGATTATAACCTTATTTATCTGTGTACCACTATATAGTTGAGTCATATAGATACGAGTCGATTATTTCGTTATATTTGTTTTCATTCTGAATTGAGAAAATATCTTATTTGCATCCGTATTCAAATAACATCCGACCCGAACCCATATTTGATAACTTCTATACTTATATTTGTTTTGAAAATATGAAAACGGATGTGAAAAGATCACTATCGGATCCCGTTTCCATCCTTGGGTGCATTGGAGGACTTGTGTGCACATGCATATGTGATAGGTCACTGGATCACATTCACAGCTATCTCTTGGTCCCATACCATTTTTGCATGCAATGAACATGATTGCAATTTGCGAGTTTGCGTCACGGCGAATGCGTGGTGCCAAACGACAGCTCTGTGTTGCCTCTCACTCAATCGCGAGTTTCTGGTTACGGAACGTCACAAATTTGGATAGTATCGTAATACTGTGAAAGACTGAAACTGATACTCCAAACAATCATTCAATGATATGCACCAAAACAAACGTCCACGTACTGCTTCAGGGAAACCACAGAAGCAAAAGTCGGCCCCACTTTTTGCCATTTGCATGTGTTTGGGCCATGTAATCAAGCAAGCTGATTAATTGGCTCGCAGGACACGGGACATAAATGCTTCACGTTTGCAGCAATCAAATCATTGTTGGACCTGAAGGTCGCGAGACGTAGGAGAGGTCGCATCTTCTTCTACTACCAGAAAGGTGCATCCGTGCACTGCATGGTTTAACTATAATAACCTACTTTCAATAAGTAGTTTCTACTCCACTCTACACCGATGAAACACGTATATGCCGAACAAAGCATGACGAACTTAACAAGCAAAAGTGTTGGCCAGCGAAGCATAATCCACATGTCGTAATAAATCCACATGTGGCGTGATGAGATTTCGGAAAGATCATTGCTGGAAATAGTTGTGAATATGTCTCCCCTTGCGATGGGTGAAAATCAAACTCATGCGTCATAAATATAACAGATTTTACTTCAACTAGGTGACCGGTTAAATTTAGACCATATACTCCATTTTTCTACTCCACTCTACACTTGACGATTTTTCTAATTTTATATTTTCATGTTGATATTTTCTCATATATATTTGGTCAAACTTGACGAAGTTTAACTTTAACTAAACCCATAACAAAAGGATTACTACTAAAACTGAAACGATTGTTGTGCAAAGTTGTACTCCCTCCCTTCTAAATTAATTGTCGCGGATTTAGTAAACTTTCTACTAAATCCGAGACCAAATTTTGAACGTAGGGCCAGGAGTATTGTACATCGGGGCACGATAAGTGGCTTGAGATGTGGTATCCCCTAACTATTTTTTCATAGGGTCTGTCGATCTCGGTCATTGAGTATTTTATTTGTGTGATAGTTTATGTAATTTATTGAATAAATTGGTCCTTTATTGATTTGGTAAACGATACATCTCTCTCTACCGGTCAATTGGCAAGGTACTTGGATCTTCTTCTTTTGAGCAACATATCCCTCACATTATTCTCTTTGGGAGTAGTGTCTACCCTCTCCTCTTACGCTACTTCTTATTATCCTCCTCCATAGGGAGCTCTTCCTTCTCCTCCTCTACTTCTCTTTCTTCATCCCAGCATGGATGGAGATCTTGGAGCTTGCCGTAGTCGTGGCCTTTTGGTGGAGCTCTTTCTCCTCTTCCGTCGTCCCTCCTCCTCCACTCTTTCTCATCCGATGTTCCTCCTCCTCCGCTCTAGAGGAGTCCATGAAGCTTGTTGCCATGGTGTGAAGATGAGTAATAGTCAGAGCTCAAAAGGGAGGTTCTTCACAGTGCTGAGCTCGAGAAGATGGTGGGCGGGGGGTTCTGGGTTTGGGGTTGAAGCCCGATTCGTCTATGACAGGGCTCCCGCGAGATGGTTTCATGGAAACGAGTGTTGGTGTGCAATGTTAATGTCGAGAGGTTAATGAACTTGATATCTATTTTCCTGATATTGATCGCAGGTTATTGTGAATGGAGAAATTGTTGCATATCGAAATGTTGCAATGATTTTGCATGTTTTTATATAAACCGTGGAAAATAGTACGATGATGATGCATAG
Source organism: Poa pratensis (assembly GCA_947311845.1). Lineage (NCBI taxonomy): Eukaryota > Viridiplantae > Streptophyta > Magnoliopsida > Poales > Poaceae > Poa > Poa pratensis. The sequence goes on from CAMZMU010000081.1 coordinate 32,307,552, forward strand.
GCTTGTACAAATTTGTATGCACAATTTCATGGTGTAACACTCCACTTCCTACATCCAAATTACTTGAAGTTCTAGATTCGTATAAAGTTAAACTTATCTAAGTTTGACTCAGCTATCTACCATGAAAGATCAATACAATGTAAAAAAAATGTTGAGTCTAGCAAGATTACAAAAATGTTGTAGAATTTTTTTTTCTATAAACCTGATCAAACATAAATTAGTTTGACTTACGACAAACCTATAACATTCCCTAATTTACTAATTTATAACAAAGGGAGGGAGTGTCTTCATTTTGTATATATCTATTATATAATTAAAACAACAAACAATTAACGGTGAAGATTTAACGCTGTAAAGTTAAGCTATCTCAATGGCTTAGATTTACCCTCATCCGAAGGCACGTTAGATTCACCGCGTCATCCACCTCTCCTTGCCTCGCCTTGCTTTAGATCGATTCCATATCGTCAAAAGCCCTAACGCGTCCGTATTTGTTGCCGTCGCCGGCTGCAGATTTCACCAAACGGCGACCGAAAGACAACAATCTCTACATGCAACAGATAATTTGTACATCGTATTCCAATCTCACGCGCACTGCAGCCGACACCATGGCCTTGCACCAATCAAGGGAATCAACGGAAAAAGATACTGCCCAAAGGTCCGAGCCCGCGTCCTTGCTCCCAGGCATGCAGCGCCGCCGGCGATCTATGTTGGACATGAGGTTACCCAGTTCCCCACGTTTTGGTAAAGCTGCTTTCTGCATGCAATTTCATTATTCTATTTTCAGATCACACGTCGACATAAATATTTCGATCCCCATGCACATCCTCATGTATGCTGGTGCCGTACTCTCCCAGGTTCGACATACGTACACTATGTAGCCGGAAAAGATGGATGGATGGACCTAGCAATGCATGTCGCATGTCGGCATGTGGCTGTGCAAAAGATAGATCGATCAACGATCTAGGACTTGCTCATATATATGCCATGCAAGCGTGAAAGGATGGATCAATAGATTGGAGAATTTGCCTCATGCACACATCCGTAGAGCCCTTGAGCCAGGTAATAGCCCATGATTATCTTTATCATCAGTTCCATATTTTTTTTAAATACAACATACAGTCTAAGAATTTTGTCAGCTTCAGCAACTTATAGGTCCGCATCTATTAATCAGTACTCAATAATATTTTAAACAATTAAATTGAATCTCTCTGTAGGTGGAGGAGTCTTGGACGAGATGGTGGATTAATTGGTCTCTAAAACATGGATGTATATGCAGGTTTTGATCTCTCATGTAAATCGTAAATCTACTGGTACAATGCAAAATTAGTGCGCAGTAAACTGTCATATATGGTCGCCCTATTTGTCAAAAGAATTGAAACAATGTGTATTGTTTTTCCTGTAATTTTTTGCGGGGATAAATACTTATCTCCTTATCAACCGCATTTTCTAAATAGAGACAAATACTTATTATATGTATGGGTGATGTATATGCAGGTTTTGATCTCTCATGTAAATCGTAAATCTACCAGGTACAATGCAAAATTGGTGCACAATAAACTATCATATATGGTCGCCCTATTTGTCAAAAGAATTGAAACAATGTGTATTGTTTTGCTGTAATTTTTTGAGGGGATGAATACTTATCTCCTTATCAACCGCATTTTGTAAATAGAGACAAATACTTATCATAGGGTTTTCTGCATTGTTGTTTTCCTGGGTGTAAAATTGTGACAAATACTTATTATCTGTATGGGTTTTCTGTATTGTTGTTTTCCTGGTGTAAAATTGTCGTACATATTACATGTTCTGTTATTTCAGTATCACTCCACTAATGGCGCCATAAATTTTCCTAACAATAATATTTTTCTTGATTTGCTTCACAGAAAATCCTTCCTGGTGGACAAATGACAACTACTACCAATCTTCTTCCTAGCAGAACAGAAAATATCTTCTACTTGCTATCTATGCTCGAAACAACAACTAGAGCTTAACTTTCTCAGGTCATGTAGCTTTTCCTTTATATATGTCATTTGTTCTTCATTTTGACAGCCGATGGATCCTTTTAAATGATGGTTGTGTAACACATGGCAATATAATTTTGGTAATTTGACTGGATGCCAAGTAGCTTTATTTCTGTTTACTCAAAATAGTAGATACATCATACATCATACTAGAGGCGGAGGCGGAATAGATCCAGGGACCTGCTCGATGTCGCCTTGCCGTATGTGTAGTTCCTCATGCATGCCGTGCAGCAAGGTCAACGAGGGCACGACCTGCCTCAGTACACTTCAACTGCCCTTGAAATCATGATATGAGTCCATTGACGATGTTGAGGTATATATGTAATCATCTCATGCTATATATTTACTGTTTCTGTATTTGTAACGTACATACAAATATTGATCGTGTTAGATTAAAGCAGCTAGAGTAGTATATATATGCATATGAACTGATTTCGCCGTTTTGATTGTATAAGATGAAAGTAGCCAGAGTAGTATGTTTATGCATAGGAACTGAAGTCCACTGTTTTGATCGTCTAAGATTAAAGTAGCCAGAGTAGTATGTTTACGCATATGAACTGAAGTCCGCTGTTTTGATCGTCTAAGATTAAAGTAGCCAGAGTAGTATGTCTATGCATATGAACTGAAGTCCGCCGAACCATGGCACGCGTTCACTGGCAGGGAGCTACTCGATGTCGCTGCCGGAGGTTTAGTTCCTCATGCCACGCCGTGACATAGGCGAGGCACGATCTGTCTCAGTCCAACTCAGCTTGCCAGGAAATAAGGGATATATATAGGTTCATTGATGTTGAGGTATGTGTGTATGGATATGAACTGAAATATTTGGGCCGAGAACGCAAGGCTGTCGTAGAGGCCGTCCCATAGAGAAATCCATCGGGGGCAAGTTTACTGAACCCTCAGTTTGAAAGATAAATTTCAGGTACATCAAACGATGGCCAATTTATGTTTTCTTGATCAATATAGGACAGCCTGATATTCGTGTTTCGGTATTTGTAGGCTGTTCATAGCTGGAGATGGCCAACAACGCATAAGATGTTTATTTGGGCTGGCACACTAATTAACCGCAAGATTCAACTACGTACCTTTATCACCGACAGTAGTACATATTCTATATTACGCATACCTGCACTTGCTTACTTGCTAAATGTATTGTCCAGGAATCAAGACATGCATATATCTCCCTACTCTTTTTCCTGGCACCGGAGCGAGGTATGCCAACACATAAACCTGATCGCATCTTCATATGGAAATTGGTGTGGCGCTCTCACTAATGAGGTCAGTGTGTACGTTAGAATTGTTTAGTTTGGAAGATTTTGTCTATGTTTTCTTTCTTTCCATAGATTATACGCGATGGCGCATAATATACACTTACAAGTGCCACCAAAATTTATCTTTGGCTTTGATTTCCTACAAATCTTATTCAATTTTTGTTCTGGCGAAGCTCAATTTTTGTAAAAGCAGATTGAACTTTAATACAAATCATCCCAACAAAAAGATCGGGCTGCCTTATGGTGTGATGAATTTTAGATCAATCGTGCTCTTACGCAGATCATGTTTTTATGTGATTGCATGGCCATCTTTCTGCTTCTTTTAGACCTTACTCCCCTTAACGCTATGCTTTGACCAATAGTATATGTGCTGCTCCATTCAGCCCTCATATACAAGTTAATGTGTGCCTCAAGAAAACAATTTCACTGCTTGCTAAAGCAGCGTACAGTCCTCTCATGCAGGTGACACAACCATTGTTATTGTTGATCCATATTGCTGCATGGTCGCATCCGAAGAACTCTGAACATGAAGGGCGAACAAGCAAGTGATTTTTTAATTACTTTGTCTTAACTATTTATTGTATCTTGGAAAAGGAATTTTCTTACTCAAAGGTATCGTGGTTAGTCCGGCAACATGCACTGTCGAAGATGTTACTGTAATAATTGCAATCACTAGGTGCACTCTTTCTGTAGGTGAAACAATCTGATAGTTGAAGGTGACGTCTTGGACGAGATGGCAGAGTGAAGTGTAGGTGAATCGAATGATTACATATGGTCTGTAAAACATTTGGTTTTTAACGTACCTTTTGCACTCCGGTGTAAGTGGCACAATCTACCAGTTTCAATGCAAAATAGATGCACAAATAAACTGTCATATTGTGGTCCCAAGTTCATGAGAGGAATTGGAAAAATTATTTATATATTGTTTCTCTTTTCAAAAAAGTTGAAAATAATATATGCTATGGTCCCCAGTTCATCGGAACCGTATTTATAGACAGCGGAAAATATTTTTATTTATCTGTATCGGTTTCTATATTGTTGTTTCCCTGGGTGTAAAACTTTCATAACTCATGTAAATTTAGCAGTTCTTAGTGTATATATTACTGTTATTTGATAATCACTCAACTAAGGACACCACTAAATTTCCTAAATTTTTTTTTGAGATATGCTTCGAAGAAAAATCCCTAACTTGCCAATGGCTGAATGGCAACGACTACAAATGTTTATGGCAGGATGACATATAATTATTGCTATATCTACTTGCTATCTATGCTCAAAATGACAAATAAATCTTACATCCTCGGGACATCTAAAACTGTAGAGCAGTTTGTTAATACATTCGCATGATTGATCAAGGCATAGGTTGTGGATGTCGCTATTATATCCAGTACATCATTCATCTTTGATTATGTTACTACTGATGGAAAAAAATCAACAACGGTGAGTCACAAGCAATTACTGCAGTTCGAGGAAATAAATATAAATTGAACTGTAGAGTGGTCTCCAGCACAATAGATATTTCAATTCAAGGCTGGACATAGAAAAGTGTTTCATCTAGCCGCGCAATTGCGCGGGCCACCCAGCTAGTTTAAGTTAAGAGATCGGGCTGGTTGGTAGCCGGCCAATCCCCTCTGACGGCCTAGCACGCTCTTCTCTTGGCCTTCTTCCGGTCAACCGGTGGTTGCGCTTGCTTGAGCGAAAAGGCAATTGTAGCTTGGGCTACATGTAGCCCTTAATTTTGGAAATGCAAAATGGTTTTTCAAAGTTAAAAAGTTCTGAAAAGATATGTACATATAGGAAATGATATGCATTATAGATGTGCGAAGCCTCAATCTGAAATACGATGTATTCTGAGCTAAAAAAAGAAAAAATATATGTCTAGAGAGCAGGGACGGAGCGAGGGGAACGCCTGGGCAATGACCCTCCTCATGGTGATTTTTTCCCCTCAAATCCCCCTTATAACTTATGGATTTTGCCTCCAAATTTGCCAAAATTTACCTATATGGCCCCCTCTAAGCTATGGAGTGTACAATTGGCCCACCTTGTCCAGCGTTCCTGACTCCATCTCCGCTAGAGAGTGAACAGTACAACTCCAAACTTGTCACAAATTTGTCTTTTTATGTAGAGTAAAATACAAAGTATTTCCGATTGAAACTTTGCACAATTAAAGTATATATATTTGGAACTTTGAAGTAAGTTTTTTGAAAGTTCAAATTAAAGGGCTACATACATATTGCTTGAGTCGCTTCCTCGGTTACTCACCGCCGGTCAGTTATGTTCTTCGGATTAGGCCGCCACGACAGGCCGTCCCCGTCATCGTCCTACCCTACTCGTCAGTTCACGCTGGGCATAAAACCTGAAAATACCCGAAACCGAACCCGTACACCCCGAACCCGAAAACCCCGAGTACATGGTCGGGTGTCACTTCTAGATACCCGAAATTTGTTCAGGTAATTCGGGTATCAGTCGACGGAACCCGATTATCCCGAACAAAGTTGGCAGCCCAGGAATTTTAGCGCCGCAGCCTAGTAGCCCAGGAACTATCCCTAATACCCTATTCCTCAGCGCTCCCAGGCTCCCAGCCTCCCAGTTCCACTCCCAATCTTTTGCCCGCCGCGGCGCCGCCACCATCTCCCATGCCCCAGCCGCCCCCGCCGCCCCATTTAGTACCCTCGCCGGCGGCGCGGACTAGCCCGCTCGGCGCTCGCCCCTCTTCTCTGAACGCGACGACGACGCATCACCTCCATCTTACCCGACGAGAAGCAGGCTCCCGAGTCTCGTCCGGCATCCTCCGTCTGGTTCTTGTTCCCGACGTTGTACCGGTGGCGCGGCTAGCTGTCATTTTTCTTGCTGCTAGCTGTTATGGTGCTGAAATTTTGCAGATATAGTGTAGAATTGCTGCCAAAATGCTGCAGAATCGCTGCACAAAGTCCCAGAAATTCAGTTTCAGTTTTATTTTTAGCCTCTTCAGAATTCTCAGGTACTTCAGGATTACCCGGACCCGAAATTACGGGTACCCGAATTATCGGGTAGTGGATTTTTGGGACGAATCTCGGGTGTCATGTTTGAAAACCCAAATTTGTTTTTACCCGAAAAACCCGACCGAGGGCCACTTGGAGTGCAGATTCCACCAGTGCAGAAACTTCTGCCGGCTTCGAGCTCTCGCTCCCGTCGCCCTCCCGTGGGCGACCGGGGCGCCCCATCTCCACTGCCCTACCCTCCTACCCCACCCTCTTCCCCCACCGCCGTCGTCGGGCAAAGCCCGCGCGGTGCCGGAGGCGGCGGTTCTCCATTCCCCGCATGCTAGGAGGGCTCGATGGGACTGGTCTCGGTCTAGCAGCGGTGCAACTCGGTGGTGGAGGTCCCGGCCAGCGGCGCCTTGGCGGTGATGGGCGACGGGGATGGCGGATGCGAAGCGGCGGGCCGAGGTGGTGCTGGTTTGGCCGACGGCGGCGGTGGCCATGGCTTGTGCGTGGCAGCCAGATCTGGGCCCGAGGGCCTAGATTGGGCCTGGTGGGCCCTGGTTTCCCTGGCAGCTAGGTCGGGTGGTCAGGGGTAGGTTCGGAGGCGTCGCACCCGCCGAACTGACCGTCCTCTGCCCGTCCGCCGCCGTGCACTCTCACTGCTGTCTGCATTCGGGCTAGATCTGGGCCAGGCGGGCTCAGATCTGGCGAACCTCTCTGTACGTTCCGCTGTGTCGGTGGCCTGCTGGTGGGTGACCTTGGACGGCGGGGTGGCGGCCTCGGATGGAGAGGTTGTGCGTCTGGCTTGGCAGTAGACAGTGTCGCAGCGGTGGTGGCATCTCTGTTTGGCTGCAAGGGCGGCGAGGGGAGGGGCTGCGGGTGATCCTGGTGCTGTCGTCTCTACGGTGGCGGCTCCCTAGTCTTGGTTTGGAGGGCTCAAGCTGGTGCCGGCGGTCCTCCCGTTGGGTTGTCTTTGACGACCGCTGGGTGGCATGAGTGAGGGTTCGAGCGAAAGCTCAGCGCTTCTGCGCCGGAGGCGGCGACGCCTACGGGCATCGTATCCCTCTTGGGGGCGTTGTTGTGGGTCCTCTCTTCGTGCCAGGGCTCCGGGTGAAAACCCTAGTCTGATTCTTCGGACTCGGCAGCGGCGACGTATCGCGTCGTTATCTTCTTGGGGGCGTTGTTGTGGAGCTTAGGGTTCTGTTGTTTGCAGCTTTGTATCCTGGCGCAAAGCTTCGTTGGCTCCAACATGGGATGACATCGCATGTCTCCTATCATTTACACATGACCTCGTTGCCACCGTTCTCGGTCATTGCTGTTCGCTGGCAGGATCGGCGCTCCACGGCCCGGAGCGAGAGGGCTGGCGGCCCTCTCCGGCAATGGCTTGGTGTGTTCGGTGCAACGTTGTCCGATGGTTTTCTCAGGAGGCATGGTTTCGTTCCTGCTCGGTAGTCTAGGTTGCCACTTGCTAGGTTTAGCTTCTTCGGTTTTCTTGCTCGACTTGGAGTTGTGAGACTCACTCTTCTCTCTTTTGTCGTTTCTTTTGACTTGCTTTGTAAGAGGATTTTCTCATCACCTTGTATCAGTTCGGCCGTTTGTGGCTTTATTTATAAAGCGGGGCTCAAGCATGTTTCGCGACCCGAAATTTCGGGTGAACCCTCCAATCACAGGAAGAGAGACGGCCATGGCCATACCAATCCAATTTCCCTCCGTGTGGCCGCCGTTCCCATTTGTTCGTTTCCTTGGCGTTCGCGGAGTCGCGACCTCGAGAAGAGAAGACGACCGCCCTTAATTTAAAGAAGTGCTCCCTTCTCCCCGAGCAGCGCCTCCATCCGTTCCCCCCTTTCCGCCCCCCTTCGCGCGCGCAGGGCGTGCGTGCGTGCCTCTGCGCGAGCGGGATAGTTAAATGGCCGACCTTGGAGGCGGGGAGCGGGAGGCGGCGCCGGCGCCGGCAGCGCCAGCGCCGGACGGAGGCGGGGCCGACCACCTGGTCGTCATGGTCCACGGGATCGTCGGGAGGTACGGCCACCAAGCTTGCGGCGATCTTAGTATCGATTTTGGTGTTCACTTTGGTCGCCTGATCTGGCTTCCTAAACTGCTCAGCCTCCGTGGTAACACGTACAGCTTTCCTTTTTGTGCGTGGGGGCTTGTCGGCCGTTTCTGTAACTGCTGATTCGCGATTGGCGCGATAGTTATCTTGATTTTCTACTTTTGGGAAAAATGGGGAAGCAAAAGTATAGTAGTATCGGAGCTACAAGTTCTTGTAATACGTTTTGACAATAAAAATGGGAAATTTGGTGACTAGAATATCGCGGTCGCAAACTGGATTGGGATGGAGTATCTCTGAACGCTATCTGGCACTCCAAGACTTGGCAGCTTTGGCCGTTCAAGCTAAGTAGGCAAAATTAGGTCCAAATACTAATGTACTCAATAGTACCTAACTAGCAGAGCTTAACAAGCTTCTTTTTTTTCCAATGCATCCAGTTATGTATGGTGCAGCCAGAATAAGCGAGCAGTTACTACTTTGGCATTGTATTGATCTTTCTCTTGTCATTTGTACAGCACGGCAGACTGGAAATTTGGAGCGGAGCAATTTGATATATTGCTACAAGACAAAGTCATAGTTCATTGTAAGGTCTACTCATTGGCGTGTGTTCCTTTCCTATCTTATTGGTGTTTAGTTTAGTGAGCTATTGCATTAGCACGCCTCGAGTACATTGTACATTCACCAATTTTAACATAATGATAATATTGCCATCTTAGCACACCACAAGTACCAGTTCTTATTACCTACTGTTGATGGGTTTGGATGTTCAGTGTACCAACCTTTATCATTGAGATGTTAAGTTCAAGCAACGTCACTGTTCTAAAATGCTCCTCTTTATTGCTACCACCACCTTTTATTTTGCATTTTTTCCGTGACTCCATGCTGTTGGTACAGTGATTAGAGAAACAAGGACAACATAATCTTCTTCATTGTCATGTTTTGTTGGAAAATCACAGTATTCTCTCCTTGTAGAAATTGGCATGATGAAAAATGGAGCATCATTGCAGGTGATCGTGCTTCTGTAGTTCTGTCCAATATATGTGCAGCACGAATTGTCACAGTGAAATGAGAAAAACTATTGTAGCAGACAACATAAGATTTCCACCCTCCTTGTACATGCTGCATCGCTTCGAAATCATACAGAACATATTTATTTTATAGTATAGATGTTCTGCTAGGTTATGGACATTTTCTTGCAGTCAGTTCAATGATATTTTGATTCTGTAGGTAGTAACCGCAACATGCACATGCTAACTTTAGATGGCATTGATGTGATGGGCGAACGGTTGGCACAAGAGGTTAGTTTTTCGTTGTGCATCTAGCTCTTTTTGCTGAGTATGTATGTCCTTTCTGTGCTTTATGTCTTCATCCCCCCTATTTAATGACAAAAGTCTTGGCAAGTCAGATTATTGAAGAAATTAACAAAAGACCACATATCAAAAAGATATCTTTTGTTGCGCACTCTGTTGGGGGATTGGTTGCAAGGTATGCTATTGGGAAACTATATAGACTACCGAGACAAGCACTGGAAAATGCTCCTCAAAGTTTGAGTGAGAACAGCATAGGTAATATATATGGGCTTGAGGCGGTCAACTTCATAACCGTTGCATCACCACATCTTGGTTCTAGAGGAAACAATCAGGTAATAGTTGCATTCATTTTACCTTACATTGTTGTATTCCGGACTGGAGAAATCATGCAATAGTCTTATCTCTTATGTCATATTTCTTAACCAATATGCAGGTTCCTTTCCTTTTTGGAGTTACTGCTATAGAAAGAATTGCATGCTGCGTCATTCACCTCATATTCAGAAGAACTGGCAAGCACCTATTTTTGACTGATAATGATGATGGACAGCTTCCGTTGTTGCAACGTATGGTGGATGATTGTGGGGACCTTCAGTTCATGTACGTTTGTCATCACCAACTGCCTCTATGTGCTTGGGTTGTGAATATTCTTGGACTTTTCATGCTTACTAATTCCTTATTGTAGATCTGCTTTGCAAGCATTTAAGCGAAGAATTGCATACTCCAATGTTGGTTATGATCGTATCCTTACTTTACTCCTTAAATAGGCTTGTAAAAATAAGCACTTCTTTTGAGGGTTTTCCGTAACTAATATTGATTAAGATATTGTTGGCTGGAGGACATCATCCATCAGAGGGAGCTCCGAGCTACCCAAGGTACTGGTAATGAACTTCTGTGTGTAAAGTTTTCTTTTGGTCTGTAGTTGTGAACCTATATATAATCCTTTCACATAGTTTGCCTTTGTAACATGATTTGATTGTATTTTGCAGTGGGTTGATTCAACAAGCAAGATCTACCCACATATTGTATATGAGGAACTGTCAAAAGCAGAAACTCTTGATCAGTGTGCTGATGTTGCTGATGTGGACAAGGACAACTCCACTCTAGAAGGTTTGCATTATAATCTTTTCTAAACTAGCATCCTATTGTATTTCACTATGGGCGTGACTAGTCTTTAATAGGCAATAGCATTCTTGGAGAAAATAGTATTAAATGCTTGTATATTATGCAAAGTATAGTTGTGGTTTTAACTTTCGTATCTGTGGTATTTAAACTATTGTTTTGTTTATTTATGTATTACTAGATGGGAGTTTTGGGTGATGCTGACTTTTATGCATGTTGATATGCTATGTTGGAAATGAACTTCCCAGTTCATGTTGGTTTGAAGACAACAAATGCTCATATTTATGAGAGAATTCCTTATTTGACACTACCTGAAAATTTGATTCCCTATTTGACACTGAAAAAGTTTTTCTTCCCTATATGACCCCCGGTATAAATTTGTTTCCTTATATGACACTTTAGTTCATTTTGATCAGTAATGGTGTTAAACAGTGACATGAAAAGACGCTTTTGCCCCTGTGCATTATGTGACCAAATTTTTGTATACAAGTTCAGAAAATTAAAAGTTGGGCAAAACATGCACTGTAATTTGACGCCATAGCCAATAGAAATATTCATACATAAATCCTACAAAGATCCATGAACTAAATCGTTGAAGAAACTTGATACATGCAAGATCCAACAAATACAAGCAAGATCTGTATCATATCCAGTAGCCAGATTCATTTCGTACAGGATTCATTTAATTTGATACATAGTACCCAGATTTTTGTAAGTTGTAGTTGTAGGCATCGAAGCAGATTTGGAATATTCACATAACCAAATCGGAAGATCTAGTATTCATACATTTTTTGCAACACGGACAGAACTGTATGAATCCAGACCGAAAAGCAAATCAAAGAAGAAGAACTAAAAGCGGACAGAACTGGACGACCAGGTGACGCTCGCTGTAGGCCCTCTCGCTCGCGGAGATGGCGATGCCGGCACAGTTCAGCAGTTCTACAGAGTGAGGCGGAAGTTCTTCGTGCAGGTCTACGTCACCGAGTTCAGGCCGACGGCAGCTTTGACCGGCTTCTCCATATTTATAAGCAAAATAAAGTTTAGATGATCCATATGGTGTAATCGTCCAATCCTGTTGGATGAGGCACCAAATCAACAAGAAAATGGATGAAATATTCAATATTCTTAGTTAAATTTTCAAGTTCAAATTCGTTCTTTATGGATATAGAAAAAATGAAATCTGACGCACAATAAATCAAAAGGAGTAGAATGAAAGGACAAACATGCTGAGAGCACACTTATCCTCATTTTTGTTTCTTCTAGCATAATTTGAGTTGAAATGTGAATCTTAAGGGTGTTACAATATTGCATATACTTTAAAAACACAAACATTTTCATGTTGATTTGGTGCCCCAATTGAAGCCCGGATGTACAGTTATCCCTAAGGGAGCGATGGTATGTTGCCTTCATTTTTAGATTTTCTTTGTTATATCTAGAAAATTTAAGCATATTGCTTCTCATTGTGGTCAAACTCAGTGGAATGGTGAGGGTATGGGAACATCTGAATATGGTGTCAATGTCATGTTGCGGTTGTTTAACGCGCTGTGCCTTACTGATGGGGTACACATTATGTTTCCTTTTCTTTGCGTGGATACACCTCATGTTTCCTGGGATGCTTATGATTCTACAATGTTCAGATATAACATGGAATCCGCAGATATGTTTACAACTCAGACCACGTCCAAGGACAGTTATCTCAATAATTCAGATAAACCATTAATCCTATGTCCTACCTTATGGTTCACTGACATGCGTTGTCATGTTTCGTGTTGAACTTGTGGTTGGACGGTCATCTTTTTCTACGATTCTTTCAGCACGAGTTTCTATAAATCGTCTAAAATGTACTATGCTATCCAAGCGATCAGAAATTGATTCTTAGTTCCTGATATTAGATGGTCTATCCGTAAAGCATAAGCGAACATGATGGGCTAACTTGTACTTAAATTTGTAGAACTGCTTCTGAGAGGGCTTAAGCGCGTGTCGTGGGAGAAGGTGGATGTCAGCTTCCACAATAGCAAAGTAAGATCTGCTGCACACAGTGTAATTCAGGTATATCTTTCGATCGCAATTCCCATGCTCCACCTTGCTAATGTTTGGGAACATAATGCTGAGGTTGAACTTTTGTGCTCCTATAACTGGAACTGGAACAGGTAAAAGACCCCGTCATGCATAGTGAAGGTGCCGATGTCATAAAACATATAATCGACCATTTCATTATCTAGTGAACCCCGGTCTCTGGAAACAAAGCTTGTGCCAGCCAGCACACGCAAATTCACTAACTGATGAGTCGCCAAGCCTGGTGAGCACGTTTATGGCAATCCCAGGAATCAATTGTCTGATACTCCCAAGACATTCAAGAAGGTGAAAGTGTTGTATAGATCAAGTAAATATATATAGAGGCCGTGCCCCGTTGTTTACTAATCATTTGTGGATTATGTATATCATGTGCGGTGGAACCGTAATATGAGCCTGTCCTTGTAACTGTTCACCATTGTTTTATTAATGTTGATGTGTTGGTGCACGCTTTTAAGGGAAAAACATCGATTTGGTAATTTCAAAATTCAAGTGTGCTCCTAACAGCTGTTGAGTGTTAGGATGTAATTTGGTCGCGCAAGCCTCAGTCAGCAGGAACGCAGCACTGGGATTGGACAACTAGGGATGAGTTAACACTAGTTTGGTTCAGAAAATACCATGTTGTCATCACTGGCGCTGGTAGCATCACAAGAGGAAGCTGCGCTCCAAAAATGCCAAAAAGTGCTGAAATACCTAGTGCATGCTTGTTCACTTTCATAGAAAAAATATCGTACACGCAAATTCAGTGCTCCGCAAAAGAAAGAAAAATTAAGCATTAAACCTTGCGTTTTTACACAAGACACAAAAAACAATATTTATTATCATCAAAATGTGCAGCCTATCGGATTTGACATTTGAAAAACATTGCTCCCGGGTGCACCATTGAACTACCTAAATAATCAACCATTACACGTATTGTTGTAGGCAACCACGTACGTTAATATGGATGTATGGTAGCACGGTACAACATGGATTTTCATTACCGGGCTGAGCCAAGCATTGCCAAGGCAAACATTTTTTATGGTGCCTATTCCAGCTAGCTTAAGAAATACATACTACCACCATGCACCGCTACCAGAGGATGGCAACAATTTTGTGAGGACGATACAACAGAGTCGCTGCACAAACTGGCAAACACCAAGTAACTAGACCTGTCTTTTGGAGAAGATGGTCAATTCCTATATGTACACCTGCTAGAACAGTGAAACTCTGCGAAAAGAAATCAGCTGTACCAGTGGCAAGCTCCACGGTTCTGCCCTGTCAAACCACGTAGAAACATCGCTTCATCGCCCTTAACTCCAGTAGTTGCAATTATAATAAGCCAGTTTTGCAAAAAAGAAGCATGGAACATGTCAAAGAAGATCTTTCGCTAGCTTTAATGGCACATCTACAGGATTCAATTCACTGGATGGTGCTGGCAACAGGTGCTTGTCCTCATCACCCTCATCGCTGTCCGAAGAAGATACTGAATCCAAATCATCATCTGCATAATATTTAAGAGGAAACAATCAAGATGGCAACAACGCCGCACAGAGTTATCATATCGTACAAAGTACATAGTATTTAGTTATTTAAACAACCCCACTGTTTACGGGTCTTCCAAAATGTGGTTGTGTTCAAGGGTGACTTAAATGAGCAAATTTTCTACTGCAATTGAATATACCCGAAGAAAGAAGAGTAGCCAGTAAAAGAGCTCTTAATTCATGCAATACTATAGTTTTAAATTACCTATTTTTTCTAGATAATGTTATAGTACTGACATCCGATAGATTTTCCACGCTTCCTCCACCACTAGATTTTTTATCCAAGCCTACAGCCACCGTTCTGGACAGCCCCATGCAGACTATATCATGTCGGGAATAGATGATTGGTGCGACGAAAACTACTAGAACATCTTTGACTTTTTTGCTTTGCTCATTGAGCACGAAAACAAGAAAACTTGTTTGCTTTCAAGGGAACTTGATTGATTCACCTATAGGCTATAGCTAAACAAAACTTGGAAGATATTAAATGCTGCGTGAGTAATATTTAACGCCATATGTGTTTCCATGTGTTGCAAAGCATTTTCATAAGATAATTCAATTACGATATAATAATGAATTTGTTATGAGCGTTATTCAAGACGATGTCTTGAATGATAGCAGGATCTGATTCTTAATGTAACACAATTGATTAATAGCTTAACCATGTCCAAGTTACCAGTGTACAACATTCTAAAGATTAACGGCATTAATTGTTCAGACTGAATGGAGGATATAGGCATGAAGTTATGAAGAATTTTGACTACCACGTAAGACAGTAAAATTTCTAACCTCCAAGGAGTGACAAGGAAAAGGACCAAACCTTAATCGATTAAAATGGTGGAGCCTTTTTTTAATGGAAAGCAAACTATACAGCAACATTTCATTCTTAGCTTCATGATATTTCACAAGAAAGACATTAAAAAAAGAAACTACAGAGAAGTGTCATTTGAAAGGAAATGGAAGATAAATTAAGGAGATACGGACCAATAATTGGACGAAGAGTTGGGGCGCGTCCAACAGGAGAAACCTG
The DNA here is from genome assembly GCA_947311845.1 of Poa pratensis. Classification (NCBI taxonomy): domain Eukaryota; kingdom Viridiplantae; phylum Streptophyta; class Magnoliopsida; order Poales; family Poaceae; genus Poa; species Poa pratensis. The sequence goes on from CAMZMU010000081.1 coordinate 32,322,906, forward strand.
GACACTTTCTGGTAGTAGACAGTCAAAAACCGAACCTAGAGTTTTAAGAGAGAGCATGCAACCAGTTAGCTATGATTTTCACCAATCCAGGAAGTTAAAACATATGATAGTGATACCAACCTACTCTGGCCAGCCGATTCACCCAGCCAGGGATGGGATTTCCAGTCAAGTTCTTACAGACATCATCGGTGAAATGATTGCAGTTCTTTGAAATCAAATGATATGTGTTGCCATGATACTTCGCTGCAAGTTTTTCAATGAACGAGCGGAACTCTTCCCGAGACATGTCAGTTGTGCCTAGCCATACCGTCTTTCTATAGACAAAGCCAGGGCAACATTTCGATTCCACCTCAAATACACCACTGGATGAGAAATCGTGGGCCCCAAATCCATATTCCATGCCATGAACTGCTCATTTAGGCAGGGAGATGGGTAAGAAACATGAGTTCAAGCTTTCGACATGCACATGGAGAAGCGGAAAATATAACCATAGTCCATAGCAAAAATAAGTGAAATGTTCCACGTATCATTGTGTGATTCAGCCTGATTTCCGCAATGCATATACAATGAAATAAACCTACAGCCAGTTTCAGTTCTTGAATTTTAGTGTACGGCAAACTACACTTATGGAAGTTTTTTCACCTGGATGTCCAAATAATATAGAGTGTGAACAATAACATTGTAAACTCTTGAATCTTGAAAATCAGAAGCCATCATGTTTCATGCGGAATAGAATGTACCAAGACGGAAGTCATGCGTAAGTTTCCTTGAAATTCTTCCCAAGGAAATACATTGTTTCTTTTCTTCTATATTTGTTTTCCCTTCCCCATTATTTCCTCGAGCATTGACCAGACATCGCAATATATTTTTGGAAATCATCTAACTAAACTCATTATCCTAGGATTGAAGTAAGCAAAAGACCTAATAAAAATTAATCCTAAAACAGCAACGGTAATAACAAAACTATAAAAAATCCGCATAACCAAGAAAATTTTAGGGGGGTGAAACAGCTCTGATCTCAATTAAATTCACCATCGTACCCATACTAAACAGGGGCAGAATCACGGGCATGGAAGAATCCGCCGAAAGAACAACGGGAAGGGCAAAACACGAACCGATACCTTCGATTCCGGAGTGGAAGACGCCGAAACCGAGCCAGTAGAGGTAATCGTTGACGGGCGTGAGGTCGTACACGTTGAGCAACACCGGCGTCGCCGTGCCGTCGTTCTGGGCGTCCATCTCGTCTCGCCGGTGAAGCCCACGAGCCCTACAGATCTTGCAGCCCGCCCACCATCAACTGGCAGGGCTAGGGCTTGGTCGGAGCGCGTGGGCCGGACGACGACGACGACGCCGAGACGGTGCTAATTGAGTTTCTTTTCCTCGATTTGATTTTGGTTTTCTGATTAATTAAGGGATAATGAACGGCCGTTTCTTTTGACCATGTGACGCTATCTTAACGCGCAGCTGTTTGTATTACTTCAGAAGAATGTCACAAGAAGGACCCTAAATGTAGGGGAAAATACAAACTGGTCCCTACACTTTACAAACAAGAGCTCGGAGAGAATTACAAAAAGCAGTCGAGGTTTTCTCTTCACCGCATCTCGCCAACGAAGGAGAAGCATAGGCCTCCACAACTTTTTCTCTCAAAACAGGATTTCGCCCTGCTTTTCAAATAAAGTCACAAACGGCCGAACCGATACAATGTGGAGATAAAACCCTCTTACAAAGTCAACCAACAAAAACGACAAGAGAGGTTAACAAGCTACCAACTCTAAGCCAAGCAGCTTCCTCCGCTGCCAACGCTTCCCCTTTCCCCTCCCTGTGAACAGTACTCAGAGGCAAATCGAGAGCGACCTAGGGTTTCCACCGTTTTCGCCGGCGAGCCGCGGGTTCCCTCCCCCTCCGCCGGCCGCTTCGGCGGCGGGAGGGTGGGGGAACCCCGGATCTCGGCCTGTGTTTAGGGTAGGGGCAGGTTTCGTCCCGGTCGGCGGCGTTGTGGAGGCGGTGATGTCAACGGCACGGTGTGTGGTGTCCGTGAGCTTCCCCTTCTGCGACGGCGTCCTCTGGGGCCCCGCCGTGGCTCGCGTGTCTTTTGGTGGCCGGGAATCTGAGGATATCTCGGTCTGTGCAGTGGCCGTGCGTGGGTGTCGTGCCGGAGGCGATGTCCACGTTTTGGTCTTTTGGTCTTCTGGCTCCTTCTTCGTGATGACGAGGTTGGCTTCGTCCTCGTCGTGGAGCCTGGAAGCCCTGCTTTGCAGGTGGAGCGGCGCCAGGTCAGCGAGGAGGTGTTCTGCGCCTCCTTTTTTCGGCGGTCAGGATGGTGGTGCTGCGGAGGTGGTGGAGTGGTCAGCGGTGGAGGGATCTGGTCGCTCTAGGCCAGATCGGATGCGGTTCGAGCTCGGCGTGCGTCGCCAGCCGATGTTCGTTCAGTTCGCCTCAGATCTAGTTCTCCGGAATTGGTGGATACTGCGGCTCGTCAAAGCCTTTTGGCTAGGAGTTCTTCCGTCTCCAGGGTTTGGCGTCGACGACGGCTTCTTCGCGGGCGTGCGCGCTGGTGGAGGTCCGGGTCGATGGCGTGAGGTTGAAGATGAAGATGGCCCTCTGGGGTTTCACCTCCTGTATCCGTTCCATGTGCTCTTGTATTCCTACGCGTTTGTATGTTGTATCCTTACTACTGTTTGTTGAATACAAGTTGTTACTTTCAAAAAAAACTCTAAGCCAAGCAAGAAAAAAACTAAGAGTCTACACGTAGCACAAAGCAGCCTAGAAAACCGAAGGAGCCAAAGAAGCTTCACGCCACACAAGAAACACTCGAGTCTACAACCAACAGTACCTGACGCCAAGACAACGCCCCCAATAGGGTAAGATTGTAAGTGGGATGGGACTTCCCACAAATCCCGCGTCCCGTCCCACCATAAATATCCCAGTTATCCCGTTAAGAACACCCACTAATCCCGTACGGGCTAGATGGGAGGAGCCCAGTTAACCCATGAACAACCCACTTTACGGTGTCTGAGCTAGCTCCTCCACGATCTCAGATCGTGAGGCACCACGGCAGCTCCCTAGCGCCGCCGGCCGGCCTCCCTACTTCCTAGCGCATTGCTAGCGCTAAGTTGACGAGAGAATATCTCCCCGGCAACAGCACCAGCAACAATGCTTGTACGTCACACGTCAGTTGGGAACCCCAAGAGGAAGGTATGATGAGTGTAGCAGCAAGTTTTCCCTCAGTATGAAACCAAGGTTTATCGAACCAGTAGGAAAACGAGGTTGCTTCGAAGGTGTTGGTGAAGGAGTGTAGTGCGGCGCAACACCAGTGATTCCGGTGCCAACGTGGAACCTGCACAACACAATCAAATTACTTTGCCCCAACTTAACAGTGAGGTTGTCAATCTCACCGGCTTGCTGAAAACAAAGAGTTAAACATATCGTATGGAAGATGATGTTTGTTTGCATAAAACAGTAGAGAACAATGATTGCAGTAGATTGTATTTCAGATGTAAAAGAATGGACCGGGTCCACAGTTCACTAGTGGTGTCTCTCCAATAAGATAACTAACATGCTGGGTAAACAAATTACAGCTGGGCAATTGACAATTGATAAGTGCATATAACATGCATGTGCGAGTTGTGGTGTCTACTATGAGATTCATTTGGACATTACGACAAAGTACATAGACCGCTATCCAGCATGCATCTATGCCTAAATAGTCCACCTTCCGGTTAACATCCGTACCCCTTCCAGTATTAAGTTGCAAGCAACAGACAATTGCATTAAGTAATGTGCGTAATGTAAACAATACATTCATCCTTGAATAAAGCATTGCTGTTTTACCCCTAGTGGCAACAACACATCTACAACCTTAGAACTTGCTGTCACTATCCCAGGTTAAATAGAGGTTGAACCCAACTATCATGCATAAATACCCTCTCTTGGAGTCACAAATATTCACTTGGCCAAGGCTTCAACAAGTAACGGAGAGCATGCAAGTTCACAAATGACATAGACATGATAATATAATATTCAGCTCCACATAGGTATCAATATAAGTCAGATCCCAGCAAACACAACATGTAGCATTACAATAAGATGATCTCGATCATGATAGGCAGCTCACAAGATCTAAACATGATGGCACAAGTGGAGAAGACAACCATCTAGCTACTGCTATGGACCCATAGTCCAAGGATGAACTACTCACGCATCACTCCGGAGGCGGGCATGGCGATGTAGAGCCCTCCGGTGATGATTCCCCTCTCCGGCAGGGTGCCGGGAAGAGCTTCGGAACCCCCCGAGTTAGGGTTGACGACGGCGGCGGCAGCGAATATGTTCTGGATGAAAGGCTCGGTGCCTTAGGGTTTTCACATCTCGGGGAATAAATAGGCGAAGGGGCGATGTCGGCGGAGCCCCGAGGGGCCCAAACCACAGGCTGGCGCGGCAGAAGGTGGGGCCGCGCCGCCAGGTGGTTTGGCCACCTCGTGGCTCCCCTTCGTGTCTCCTTCGGACTCCGTGTACGTGTTGGAAAAATAGGGACTTGGCCTTTTGTTTCGTGCAATTCTGAGAATATTTCCAGAAGTAACTTTCTGAAACCAAAAACAGCAGAAAACAGGGAACTGGCACTGTGGCATCTTGTTAATAGGTTAGTCCCAGAAAATGCATAAAAGTGATATAAAGTGTATATAAAACATGTAGCAAATGGTATAATATAAGCATGGAACAGCAGAAATTATGGATATGTTGGAGACGTATCAAGCATCCCCAAGCTTAGTTCTACTCGTCCTCGAGTAGGTAAAACGATAACAACAAATAATTTCTGAGGAGACATGCTTTCACACAATCTTGATCAATATATTGCAAGGCTCATGTCATGAATGAAGTGACTCAAAGCAATGGTCTATAGTTTGCTAATAGATAAATAAAGAGTAAACAATGAATCATATAAGCAAAAACTTTTCATGAATAGTACTTTCAAGACAATGACTCAAAGCAATGGCATTGAAGCAACACAAAGGATGATTAAGTTTCAGCAATTGCTTTCAACTTGTAACATGTATATCTCATGGATAGTTGTCAACATAAAGCAATATAACAAGTGCAATAAGTAAACATGTAAGAATCAATGCACACAAAGTTGACACAAGTGTTTGCTTCTAAGATAGAAAGGAGTAGGTAAACTGACTCAACATAAAGTAAAAGATAGGCCCTTCGCAGAGGGAAGCAGGGATTAAATCATGTGCTAGAGCTTTTTAAGTTTTCGAAAGCATATAGAGAGCACAAAATAAGTATTTGAGAGGTGTTTGTTGTTGTCAACGAATGGTAGTGGGCACTCTAACCCCCTTGTCAACCAGACTTTCAAGAGCGGCTCCCATGAAGGACGTTATCTCTACCAGCAAGGTAGATCATCCCTCTTCTCTTTTGTTTACACATGTATTTTAGTTTCTTTATAGATGACACTCCTCCCAACCTTTTGCTTACACAAGCCATGGCTAACCGAATCCTCGGGTGCCTTCCAACATTCACATACCATGGAGGAGTGTCTATTTGCAAATTAAGTTGCTTACTGATAAATCAGGGCAAAACATGTGAAGAGAATTATTAATGAAAGTTGTAATTAATTGGGGCTGGGCACCCCGTTGCCAGCTCTTTTTGCAAATTATTGGATAAGCGGATGTATATGCCACTAGTCCATTGGTTGAAAGTCTGTCAGAAGTAAATGACAAGATTGAAAGATAAAACACCACATACTTCCTCATGAGCTATAAAACATTGACACAAATAAGGAGTAATAAAGTTTTGAATAGTTTAAAGGTAGCACATGAAATATTTACTTGGAATGGCAGGAAATACCACATAGTAGGTAGGTATGGTGGACACAAATGGCATGGGTTTTGGCTCAAGTTTTGGATGCACGAGAAGCATTCCCTCTCAGTACAGAGTTTAGGCTAGCAAGGTTGTTTGAAGCAAACACAAGTATAAACCGGTACAGCAAGAATCACATAAAAACATATTGCAAGTATTATAAGACTCTACACTGTCTTCCTTGTTGCTCAAACATTTTACCAGAAAATATCTAGACCTTAGAGAGAACAAATATGCATCCCAAGTCTCAACAAGCTCTACGGTAGTTCTCCACTACTAGGCTTTAACTACATGATGCAAGAGCTTAAACATGATCTACTTGAGAGCTCAAAACAATTGCAAAGTATCAAATCGAAACAAGACAATGATCTACAAGAATGCATATGTCTTTTCCAATACCAACTACTACATGTAGCATTTTCTTTCTTCCAAACAAACACCAATTAATTTATTTAAACATAAACTCTCCAAATGATAATATAATGCAGCAAGAGAGTATTTATAAACAAGTGCTAACAGCTCGAAGAGATGCATGAAAAACAGGAGCTAAAAGCACTGCAGTAGCTAGTTAAGAATACTCAACAAATATAAGTGAAGAACATGAGTATTCATATGAAAAAGCGGAGCGTGTCTCTCTCCCACACAAGGATTGCTAGGATCCGAATTTATTCAAACACAAACAAAAATAAAAACACACAGACGCTCCAAGTAAAGCGCATAAGATGTGAAAGAATTAAAATATAGTTTCACTAGAGATGACCTGATAAGTTTGTTGATGAAGAAGGGGATGCCTTGGGCATCCCCAAGCTTAGACGCTTGAGTCTCTCTGAATATGGTTGGGATGAACCACGGGGGCATCCCCAAGCTTAGGCTTTTCACTCTTCTTGATCACATAATATCACCCTTCTCGCTTGATCCTTGAAAACTTCCTTCACACCAAACTCAAGACAGTTCTCATTAGAGGGTTAGTGCATAATCAAAAATTCTCATATTCTGTAATGATACAATCAATCCCAAAGCTTCTGGACATTAGCTACAGCCACCAATGCTTTGTGGAGCAAAGAAATCCACACAAACACAGTAAAAGAGCGAATGCAAAACAAAAGGCAGAATCTGTCAAAAACAGAACAGTCTGGAATGACGAATTTTTTCGAGGCACTTAAGTTGCTCAGATGGATCTGGCCTAAAATAATGAAAGTTGCGTACATATCTCAGGAATATGCGTGATTTTTTCAGAATTTTTTGAATTTTCTACAGGGAGATAAGCTCAAATCCGTGACAGCTAAAAATCTGTCACTGCGCAGAAATCCAAATCTTGCATCAACTTTCAATATAGAACTTTACTTGGCACAACATTGCGATAAAATAAAGATACAAAGGAGTTGCTACAGAAGTAACAAAACTCCTTGACTCAAAGAAAACAAAAATAACAGCAAATAAAAACGATGGGTTGTCTCCCATAAGCGCTTTTCTTTAACGCCTTTCAGCTAGGCGCAGAAAGTGAAAATCAAGTGTCAAAAAGTGGAGGAGCATTGACATCAATACCAAGGGCCATGCGCCTACCTCTCTTACCCTTAGACTTACTCTTTGGTTTGGGGAATACATGGCCGCACCTTGGTGTGGAGGTAAGATTCAGAGTGCCTTTTCCCACATCTATGGTTGCTCCCATTAATTTGAGCAGAGATCTTCCAAGTGTAATTTGTCCTGTCCCTGCACATTCAATAACAAGATAATCAGTGGACACCGTTCTCCCAAGAAAGGTTGTAAACACACCCTCAGCTATCCCCTCGGGAAATATAACAGAGTTATCAGTAAGAATTATTCCTTCTCCTCCCACAATAGCATCTAAAGCATATCTATAACAAAGGGCTAGACCAAAGTAGAAGCTAGTGAGAAGCAAGCTTAAAGTCATTTTAGGATCAGTTTTACCAAAGGAATCATTAATTCTAGACCAAGCTTCTTTAAAATTCTCCTCACTCCCTTGTTTAAAAGTGAAGATCAATTCCTCAGGTGACATAGCAACAGGCATGGAACAAGACATGATGGTGACAAGAGACAAAACAAAACCGAAATAAACAAGTAACTAATTTTTTTGTGTTTTTGATAAAGAGAGCAAACAAGACTAAATAAAAATAAACTAAGCAAGACAAATAACAAAGTAAAGAGATTGGGTGTGAGAGACTCCCCTTGCAGAAGCAATTCGGTTTTCCCCGGCAACGGCGCCAGAAAACGTGTTGCTAGCGCTAAGTTGACGAGGGAATATCTCCCCGGCAACAGCACCAGAAAAATGCTTGTACGTCACACGTCAGTTGGGAACCCCAAGAGGAAGGTATGATGAGTGCAGCAGCAAGTTTTCCCTCAGTATGAAACCAAGGTTTTATCGAACCAGTAGGAAAACGAGGTTGCTTCGAAGGTGTTGGTGAAGGAGTGTAGTGCGGCGCAACACCAGGGATTCCGGTGCCAACGTGGAACCTGCACAACACAATCAAATTACTTTGCCCCAACTTAACAGTGAGGTTGTCAATCTCACCGGCTTGCTGAAAACAAAGGGTTAAACGTATCGTATGGAAGATGATGTTTGTTTGCATAAAACAGTAGAGAACAATGATTGCAGTAGATTGTATTTCAGATGTAAAAGAATGGACCGGGGTCCACAGTTCACTAGTGGTGTCTCTCCAATAAGATAACTAACATGCTGGGTAAACAAATTACAGCTGGGCAATTGATAAGTGCATATAACATGCATGTGTGAGTTGTGGTGTCTACTATGAGATTCATTTGGGCATTACGACAAAGTACATAGACCGCTATCCAGCATGCATCTATGCCTAAATAGTCCACCTTCCGGTTAACATCCGTACCCCTTCCAGTATTAAGTTGCAAGCAACAGACAATTGCATTAAGTAATGTGTGTAATGTAAACAATACATTCATCCTTGAATAAAGCATTGTTGTTTTACCCCTAGTGGCAACAACACATCTACAACCTTAGAACTTGCTGTCACTATCCCAGGTTAAATAGAGGTTGAACCCAACTATCATGCATAAATACCCTCTCTTGGAGTCACAAGTATTCACTTGGCCAAGGCTTCAACAAGTAACGGAGAGCATGCAAGATCACAAATGACATAGACATGATAATATAATATTCAGCTCCACATAGGTATCAATATAAGTCAGATCCCAGCAAACACAACATGTAGCATTACAATAAGATGATCTTGATCATGATAGGCAGCTCACAAGATCTAAACATGATGGCACAAGTGGAGAAGACAACCATCTAGCTACTGCTATGGACCCATAGTCCAAGGATGAACTACTCACGCATCACTCCGGAGGCGGGCATGGCGATGTAGAGCCCTCCGGTGATGATTCCCCTCTCCGGCAGGGTGCCGGGAAGAGCTTCAGAACCCCCGAGTTAGGGTTGACGACGGCGGCGGCAGCGAATATGTTCTGGATGAAAGGCTCGGTGCCTTAGGGTTTTCACGTCTCGGGGAATAAATAGGCGAAGGGGCGATGTCGGCGGACCCCCGAGGGGCCCAAACCACAGGCTGGCGCGGCAGAAGGTGGGGCCGCGCCGCCAGGTGGTTTGGCCACCTCGTGGCTCCCCTTCGTGTCTCCTTCGGACTCCGTGTATGTATTGGAAAAATAGGGACTTGGCCTTTTGTTTCGTGCAATTCCGAGAATATTTCCAGAAGTAACTTTCTGAAACCAAAAACAGCAGAAAACAGAGAACTGGCACTGTGGCATCTTGTTAATAGGTTAGTCCCAGAAAATGCATAAAAGTGATATGAAGTGTATATAAAACATGTAGCAAATGGTATAATATAAGCATGGAGCAGCAGAAATTATGGATACGTTGAAGACGTATCACGCATCCCCTCCGCTTGCCTCTCCCGCTGCTCTACCTGCCGGCGACGACGACCTCGGTGCCCGAGATCTGTGGGATTCTTCGATGGCTGCCGCGGCCGCGGCTGGAACAGCGGGATCGATTCGGATGGGTGCTCGGGAAGGCCACCGGCGACGGCACCGGCGTCAACAACCCAGGTGCGGCCATCCTGGTGTGCATGCGCCGCTTCGTCGAGGTCGCCTGCTGCTCGTGCGTCCTGCCGATCTCGGCGTCGTCTCGGCCGCCACCGTGCGCTGCAATGGCATCACACGCCACTGTCACCGCCGCGCCGTCGTTCCTCGCCGAGCGACCTCGGCGTCGTCTCGGCCGCCGACGCCTACTGCAGTCACGGGCCAGGGCCTGTGACGACGCCTACTGCGGTCACGGGCCAGGGCCGGTCGCACAGGCTTACATGCGTAGAAGAATTGATGAGTCCCATGGGACCCGATATCCCAATTCCTGAAATCCTGACTCTCCCGATAAGTCCTGACGGACAAGATCTCACAGGAGGCGGACATCCCGTTCCCATCCCACTTGAATCCTTACAATAGGGTAACGACGTGTCACGCCGCCACTATCGAATCCAAAGACGAACTAGGGTTTTCACCAGGAGCCCCGGCACAGGCGGGGAATCCACAACGACGCCCCCAAGGAGGAAAAATGACAACTGTAGGCGTCGTCTCCGCCGGCGCCATAGCACGGAGCTTTCGGTCGGACCCTCACTCGTGCCACCCGACGGCAGGATCGTCGCCACCAACTCAAGGTATTCACGTCTAGCTAGGGGACCGCCACCACGAAGACGACAGCACCATGATCTTCCGCCGCCCCTCCCCGCTGCCCAAGTAGCCTAGGGGAGGCGCCACCACCGCTGCAATTCTGTCCGCCGCTGAGCCAAACGTGCAGCCTCTCCATCCGGGGCCACTGCCCCGACATTCAAGATCTCGCAATCGCTACTTGGCAGACACCGCCACGACAAGTTCACTTGAGCGGACCAAAGAGATTGGGCCGGCCAACCAGCTGTCGGACATCGAAATTCAACGAGCAGCACACACCCACAAGTCGAGTCCACAACACCGGAAACGGGGATGCCAAGCTGCTACCAGATCTGAACCCACCTGGCCCGGATCCGGCGCCTCAGCCACTCCATGGCCGCGGGATGGGCTCTCGGGCTCACCAAAAGGCCCTGAAACCAAACCATGCGAGTACAGTAGGGCCCACCGCACCCAAATCAGGCCCAGATGGGCCAGATCTGGGCCGTGGCCAAGATCCCCGCCATCGCTGCCCAGCTCCGCTCACCGCCGTCGTGGAAAATATTTCTCAAGCCGAAACGGTTTCCCGCCCGCCGTTCTCAATCTCAAGCCCATTCGCGCCGCCACCTCGCCTCTATTTACCCCCAAAACACCAATTCCCCAATCCTCATCTCGCCGCCAAAACATTGAGCCATGCCACCCACCACCCTTCTCCTCCGCCGCGCACGCGCGCGTGTTCGATCCCGTTCCCCACCGGCCTCCGACTCCGCGTGACGCAAATGCCTGCGGAAGGCGCCGCCGGAGGACCCCGCGACGGCGCTGCCGGACGATGTGCTCCTCGAGGTCTTCAAGCGGCTGCCACCCCCATGGACACCATCCGCTGCGCCGTGGTGTGCCGGCGCTGGCGCCGCGTGATCTCCTCCGGCGCACGCGCGGGCTGCCTCCCGATCCCGCCCCGCCACTTCGGCTTCTTCCGCAATTACCGCCCGTCCCAGCTGCCCCCGTTCGTCGCCACCAAGGCTGGCGTCAATCTCGACGTGGGCGGCTTCCTCCCCCGTGTGGTGTCGAAGCGCGGCGCCGAGATCGTCGACAGCCGCGACGGCCTACTCGTCCTGCGCGAGCGCACCAAAGACTTCTGGGAGCTCAGTCTCACCCTGTGCAGCCCGCTGGAGAGGTCATACCGGCGGTTCCCGCCGGTGAATATCGCTGGGTACCACATGGCATGCGCCGCTTTCGTTCCTCCGCAGGGCGCCGGGTTCCGCGTCTCCGTCGTGCTCTTTGGCAGCGCTATGGACTTGTGGCGCCGCTACGCTGTTCTGGTCTACGACTCCGCTAGCGCTCGCCCAGCCTGGAAGGTGACCACCGGCTCACGGCAAGATGGGGAACGGCACTACAATTGCCACGAAGGCCCGTCCGTTGTTGTCGGCGACCTCGTGTACAGCCTTCAGGACGAACACATCATGCTTGTGGACACTACCAAGATGACAATGTCTGTGTTGCGGGAGCCGGTGGCCCGTCCTGACTGGCTGTATGACGGCAACCACTGGATCGGCAAGACGGAGGACGGCCGTCTGTGCTTCTTCGCCTTTGATGACTACAATCAGCTTCTTGTGGAGAGGTGGGCTCTTGGAGCGGATAGCAAGTGGACTCGGCAGCAGCCATTGAGGCTGCCCCGGGACCTCCACGGTGTGAACCTCACAACGAAATTTGGTGAAATGTCTGCTTTCGTCAAGCGTGTGAGCTTCGCTGGGTTTTGCGAGGGCAGCAGGATGCTGTTCTTTGTCATGTACTCACTCCGTTCGGAAAAGGATGTCACAAAAATGAACTATTTCGACATTGAGACGTTGGAGATGGAAAGGCTTTGGTGTTGTGATACCGACGAGCCACGGCAGCTTGGAGGGCTTAGTGAGGTGTATCCGTACGAGATGGTGGCTTGGCCCCCGGTGCTCAAAGATTTCGTCCATTGAGTCTTCACTGTCCGATCAAATGCAGTTTGGCGCTAAGTAAGGTGTGCGTTTCTGTGGTGGCGATGAGAAGACCACAATATATATTGCTCTTAGGTTCTTCAAGCCTTTTACAATCCTATCTGAAAAACTGTTAGGTTCGTGTAATAATGTTCTGATAGTACCGCATTTTCGCAAGTAATATTTAATCTAGATCCATGAGGAAGAATATTTGCAAAGTTTGTATCTAGTGCTGTTCCCAATTGTTAGTTTCTCAATGGCACATTACCTTGAGATTGCAAGCTCAGTTTCATTTCTTCAGCACTGGGCTTACTATTCACCTTAAGTTTTTGTCAGGAAAATGTAGCACATACAAATTGTTTTCAACAAGCATTGTTTATACCTCCAGTTGGTATACTTCTATAGTTCTATTCATCTGTTTATTTACTTACGGCATGGATGCGTAATGCCGATGGTCATCCCTTCGAGAGACTTGTTTAACTGACTTGCTCATGACTGAAAATGGACTACGTGTTTTTAAGTGATTCAATTGGCTTGCTGTGCACTTGAGTTCCTTGTGCCCAAATATTTTGCTAAGGTTTGTGTTTGGTGAAATCGTAATCTGGTGTGGTGTGCTGATTGTTTCTTATTACTGACACACTGCTGTTTGGTTGTACTTTTGGGAATGCTGTAATAGGGAGAGAAATCAATGCTAGCTTGTTTACTCAAAGTGTAGTAGATCTAACATTTAGGCCCCGTTTGGGAGCTCAATTTTTTCAAAGTATTTGGAGGATACTACTGTTTAAAAAAATACTGTAGTGCAAATACTTTGAAGTGTTTGGAGGCACTGAATACTGCAGTTTAAGATACTGTGGTATCCTCAAAAAAGGTACTGAGTAGTTCTTTTGCGGTATTGAAAACTTCACCCTTGACTTCTTCTGAACTGAAGTATTCTCTCTTCTGGCATTACAATACTTTGGTTTTGGAATACTATGGTTTTAGAAAATCAGAGCTGCCAAACACAGCTTTATGGTCACGAGGTTTTAGCCTCGGGATCTTTATGCTAGTCATGAAAAAAAAACAGCAGTCTTGGCTCATGCACGGTGAGTGCCCCGAGGCGAGGCGAGGCTGACAGCGGCGTCGGGCATCAAACTCTACTTGTGGTGTGGTGCCCTATGCGTAGCTTAGGTCATGCTTAAACATGGTGACTGAGGTGGGCTGGTGGTGGAGGCGCTCAGCCAGGTGTGCGTTTGGTAGGCTGCAGCCAGCCCAGCCCACCAGATGCACCGTGCTCATGATTGGTAGCGTGCATAGGTGTTGGGCCAGGTCAGCCCAAACTTTAAAGCACACTTGGTCAACCAACAGGCCCGAATCAGCCGTTTTGGTGGAGCCTGCCTCCTTCTTTGCTCGAGCCCTCCAAGCATGTAAGTTTGCTTCCCGTCATTCTCATTACTCTTACTTTATCGTCTTTCTTCTAATCAGTGATACACTGTTTGATTCAAAATAAGGTTAACATGAAAATGATGCGCACTGATGATGCGGTTTCATTCAGGAAATCGGTTCCGACTTTCGTGAAATGTTAACTTTGAATTTTGGGTTCATGTTTTCACCTTTTTTAGATAAATTTCATCAAATTAATCGCACATGATCAACCGTTTTAAATTTTCTTTGAGCAGTAGCTTCACCTCGCCAATTCACACAACTCTCATGTTGTAAGTTTTGAGTTTTGGTGGTCGTAGATGAATAGATCTTGTACTGTATGTGTGAGTATTTACACTACACTGTTTACATGTCTTTTTCAACCTACGCTCCACCGCCGCTCGCCGTTATGAACTCCGTTCTTGTACCAACAGTTAGTAGGTTGTGCTGCTATTTATGGTGTGTTTGTGTGTCTCACCGCCGTTCGTAGCTGCCGGTTCACGAGGTTGCCGGCGTGGTGTGCTGATTACTAAACATGTTCGTGGTGTGCTGATTACTGAACATGTCGGCGTGTGTTACACCTAACCTTTTCAACCTCTGTCCATGATATTCACCCCCATCGCTGGCATACGCAGTCCTCAACAACCTCCGCCGTCGCCGCCCGCACGTTGTCATGCTCGCCGCTCGTAATGGGTATGTCACATAGACATGTGTGGTGGTGAGAGGTAAGTACACCTAAGTGAAAAGAGGTGAGAGTAATCATCACTAAGAACATAGCATGTTGTTTGGTTTAGATGCACACACCCGACCTGGCTGGAGTCAATGCAGGATACCAAACAACGTCCACAACATGGTTTTATAGATGGCTCTGCATGGGCAGGCCCTGACCAGCCTGCCCTAGGAAGCCCAGAAGTCAACACAGGTTACCAACCCCCCCCCCCCCCCCCCACAGATTCTTAGGTGGGGGTGGAGCTGAATGAGAACATGGTGACTGAGTCCTCGCGACGTGATATCCTATGGTTCTCGGTGACAGATACATGGCAACATGATCAAGGAAATGGGCTTGCCATCTCAAAGCGTCTATGCGTTACTTAGTACTTGATAAACAATCGGCTTGCCATAGAGTTATATTCTCTACCTACTGCCACGTCATCGACATATCAACGTCATTTTGCATTTGCGAGTTTGTTGATTTAAGGGTTGAAATCATACCAATTTCCAGCTCAGGGGATGGCTCCTCATGACATATTGGGGGGTGATTTCCGGGAGAGGTGTTATAACTTTCGGGGCATATGCACCGTTTATTGAAAATTCATTTTAAACACATTCTTAAATGTCAAAAAATTGTAAAAAATATCATCACATAGAGCTTAACGTTCTATGTTCAGAAAGTCGTTTCTCGAAAAATCGACATTTTTTGTGACTTGTATAAAAAGACAAATTTTTGTTGCTAAAATATGGTTTTTCACGAGAGATATTCTTTGCCTTTTTTTCCATATGCCAAAAAAATATTGATTTTCTGCGAAACGACTTTACAAACACGCAGAATATGAAGATGTATCCACGTAATTTTATTTCGCAGTTTTTTAACTTTTCAAAACATGTTTTTTAAATACTTTTCAAATTTATGTCCAGATTTTGTTTTTTTGAGAATTCTGTCTAGATGACTCCGTAGTCCAGAACATGTGCTGGGCCGACAGTCCAATGTTTCGTAGCGGTTACGAAACGAGAGCCCTCCAAAAGCCTCCGAGCTCTCGCTGCAATCTCCAAGCCGCCGGCCCTAGTCCTCTCTGCAGTCACCACCTCTCGCCTCTCCGGTCTCCATTCACCACACGGACTTGCCACCATGGCGGCGGCCCCTCTTTTATCGTTGACGAATGCGGCGACGGTGACGGCGGCGCTAGCCCCCGGCCGAGCGCCCACCAGAGCCCGGACTCAGGCCGCCCCTCGCTTCCGCGGCGCCGGCTCGCTGAGATGTCGCCGTAATCGGCCCCTGACCGCGGCCGCCGCCACGGTCGACTCGCCGTCATCCGCCGCCTTCCACGGCGAGTGCTTCGTCGTGGGGGATAACATCGACACCGACCAGATCATCCCGGCGGAGCACCTGACCCTCGTCCCCTCCAAGCCCGACGAGTACCGCAAGCTCGGCTCCTTCGCCTTCGTGGGCCTCCCGACCGCGGCCTACCCCATCCCGTTTGTAGCCCCCGGCGAGGAGTCGTCCCGCTACGCCGTCATCATCGGCGGGGCCAACTTCGGGTGCGGCTCCTCCCGCGAGCACGCGCCCGTCGCGCTCGGGCCGCCGGCGCGCGCGCCGTCGTGGCGGAGGGGTACGCCCGCATCTTCTTCCGCAACTCCGTGGCCACCGGGGAGGTGTACCCTCTGGAGCTCGCGGACAGCGGTGCCAGCAAGGAGTGCAAGACCGGGGATATTGTCACGGTGGACCTCGATGGCTCGGTTTTGATTAACCACACCTCCGGCAAACAGTACAAGCTGAAGCCGATTGGTGATGCAGGGCCAGTTATTGAGGCCGGCGGGATATTTGCTTATGCCCGGAAGACTGGAATGATTGCATCGAAATCTGCTTGAATGAAAAGTGAGTCTTTTCTACTTCATATTAAGCTACAGAAGTTTCAACTTTTGCTGATATGATTTGGTATGATAATGTGCTGGTAGGAGTATGAAAGCAACCTAAGATTTTGACGAATTTACATGAATGTGAGTAAATCATGTGTGTGTTCTCTGTGTGTGTGTGTGTGTGTGTGGGGGGGGGGGGGGGGGGGGGGGAATGTTGGGCATAGCTGAGCTTTGCCAGTCCGATTAGGTGAACCTTTATGTTTGTACTGTGCTTCATTCAGTTGATCTGTAACAGGGTAATAGACACTTCCTGTTGATAGGTTTGTCCTGTTTCTAATAGTAAAAAAATCGTGCGCTGAGCCATGATGGAATCCTTGCTATTGTTTTCAGTATAAGATTTGCACATCTTGTCAAGTATTACTGCTAGATGCATTGTTGCTTCCTTTATTATGTGGTTACCAGATATAGATAAGGACATATTTCTTAGTAGTCAAAAGGAGGGCTATAATATGATGCCTATTTAGCATCCAAATAGGCTCAATAACCACAATGGTCATTGTAGGTAATTTATTGAGCATATATTTGAGGTTGTAAAGCAATTTGTAGTGTTGTAACTTGTAAGGCTATTGATTTGTGTATTTACTTCGAAAACAGTAATTTTGAGACTGCCACTTGCGGCTGTTCTCCTAGGCATTGTGATTGTCAGATGAGCCAATTCTGTGCTCTTGATTTGTATTGCACTTGGATGTATTAACTTACGTGAAATGTAAACTGAAAAGATGAGGGTTCAGTTTTACCTCATTATCTTTGTTTTTTTTTCCAAAACATTCCTTAATAACCCAGCCTTGAATTCAAACAAATTATGTCGCCGTTGGTATCTGTTAACATACCTACAGCCAAAAATCTGGGGTTGGCCTCCCGTAGTGAAACCTGCACCTTTCTCTTTAATTCTGAGGCTGGCATCTGCTCAAATTTGACTAGCATGGAACGCAAGCCCAGAAGCCTCCAGTTTTGCTGACGCTTTTTTTAGCCTCCCTCCCAAATTTTCTCCCACTGTTCCCTGTAATTCTTCTTGCTCTGCCTCCTAGTCACAGTTATTAAGCTGAGCTCACCCCAGAACATCCTTGATTTGCTCCTACACTATCGCTCGTTCAACATGGTCCCTAGAACATTTCTTGCTTGTCCCTTTGTGGGGATTTTTGTTCTTTAGGCCCCAGCACGCCTTCCCCCTCAATTCTGGGTTGTCTTTGATCTTCGTTTTCTTCGGCAACCATTAAGGTGAAATAATTGAGGTAGTACGCAACAGATTAGATGATAAAGATACGTCTACACAAAACTAGTAGCTGTCATATAGATTAAACTAAGTATGGCATGATACATTGAGTTAAACACTATAGAAGAAATGGAATTGAAGATTAATTTTCTTAAGAGTACTGATGTGGAGGAATAGATGGGCATGTAGTCGCCGTTGCATAGGGAATAGTTGATGAAGCCAGTAGCCGTGCGAAGCTCTTCAAGAAACTTTATCGCCTGGCTACCTGTGTAGGTTGTTGATTACCACGAAAAGTTTTGGCGCGACTACTGCTTTCCTTGCTCTGTTGTACAACGAGACATGAGGCGAGCAGGATCGGTTTTTGCGGCCTGTGCAGAGAAACTGTTTGGGATGTGTTTTCCGTTGGAATGTACTATTGAGAGGGTACGTCCTCCCTCTATAGACCTCGTATTGATAAACATGCACGTTCCCGAGAGATTAGGATTGTGAGCCTACGTGGGCTGTTTCTGGGATAGGCTAGACCGTGCTGTGTGGGGGTTTATCGATACAGATCTACAAGAGGGAGCACAGCCACTTCCAATCCCTGCAATAGGGCGAGGAAAGTAGTAGTCTTGGGACTTTCTCTGGTGACCGACAACCTGCATGGGGAGTTGGGTGATTAAAGTATTTCGGAAGTGCTAACACTTTTGCCTATCTCTTCCTAATCTAGTCCATCCACTGGTTTAGCAACTAATGCTTGTCTATGGTGGTTAGATTGGCTGTCTATTCCTCATCGCCACAGTAAGAAATTTAATCCCATGGACCTTTTTCTGAATGTATGATCGGTTGCCGTAGGCAGATGTTGAAACTTAGGCTGTCTATCAATGGTGCATGCTCTATTAGTTTTTTTTTCTGTATGGGTGTTAGTTTGTTTGGGGTAGATCTGATGTATCTGTTATCTGAATTGTTGTTGATAACCAGAACTTTTTAACATTAGCGCTTGCCTATATTTTACAACCCGTGCTGTGTCATCATATGATGTGATAATTGCAGTAGATGATGAACTGTAAAACTCACATAATTGGTGTATCATATGTGTGATGCTAACAATGTGACATTGATTTCCAGGTAAGCTTTATCTGCTGTCAGATTAGTCGAGGCCTCGCAGGTGGCAAGTAAGACTTGTTTATGAATAAGAGTCGTTGTACTTCTATGTATGATGTCCAGCAGTTGGCGCTGCTACTTTTGCATAGGCATGTACCAGTAGTTGTGTGCAAAAACTAGTTCCGGGAGTACTGAATTTGTTGTATTGGATGGTAGGTTCATGTCGCGGATGTGTTTCAGTAACTTGTTTGATGTCAACTGTGTTTACAATTTTAGCTTTATGTTTATGAATTGCAGTGGTGGACACTCTTGATGTTTCTATTGAGTGAGGAAAAGGTAATTCACTTGGTTTTCTACTAAGGGAAGTAGTTGCCAAATAATAAGTTCTTTCTTTGATCAAAATTTATGTAAGGAACGATTCTCTGGATCATATAATGTTGTTCTCTGAGTAAAAAGAAGGAATAACGTGAAATGTTCAGCTGCTTACTTTTGGATGTATGTTGATTTTTTTAAAAAAATGGTATGATTGATGTGTTGTACTGTAGTACTGATTTTTTGGAGGGCAAGTGTTAAAATGTTGACTTAGAACTTCTTCTTTAGCGGGCAATAGGACAAGCAAGTCTGCATATTTACACATTGCCACGCTCTTGTTCATTAATCGTGGTCAACTCGTGGATTGGTGTGTGTCTACTGTCTAGTGATCCGGGGTGAGAGGGTGAGAACTAGTAGGCTTTTCGACAGGCGTGTCGGTTGCTCCTTGTAATTGGGCTCCGTAGGGGTTTTGGGTGTTTTCAGTCAATAATTTTTACCTTGGAGACGATAATAGATGACAGGGGTATGCCTATCGGGTACCCTACCATGAGGGTACCTGGTGCACGTATCGACTAGGCCCAACTATCAGAGCCTACATGAAGCCCATGAAGGGAGGCCCACGAAGATGGAGTATCCTCCAAGTTTGGCGAAGCAATAGTCGGTTTAGAGTTTCCTTACTTGTAAATCGAGTCGGTTACGAACACCCGAGACCCAGCCTATTATTTAAGGACTGGGAGGGCCATCGAACCAGACCACGTACTTTCAGAGCCACAAAACCCTAGCGAGATCGACATCTCGCCGGGACCTTGTAACCATCATATTCACAAAGCAATAACAGACAGGCAGGACGTAGGGGTGTTACCTCCACACGAGGGCCCTGAACCTGGGTAAAATCTTTGCCCTGCTTGTCAGCCGACGATACTTCCAGCTCTACCACGTTCTCTCCCCATATTCATAACCTAGGGACCTTAACCATGGGTCTTGATGAGTCTACCCCTCGTCAAGTGGCGCCGTCTGTGGGAATAGCGCTGGACTCGAAGTTTCGCCGGTCCCAACAGCAAACGGCAAATCGCCGATCACACCAGCAAACGGCAACTCGCCGATCTCATCTGCAAACGGCAACTCGCCGGCCATGTCAGCAAACAGCAACTCGCCGATCCAGGCGACACACGGCGACTCGCCGATCCACTCGAAAAGCGGCCTGCCCGCTTCACCTGCAAAAAGCGCATCTGCTCTTCCAATGAATTTCAATCCGCACTCGCCAGAGCTTCAGGAGGCGTTTTCGGCCTTGAATCAGGTTTGAGCTTAACTGTTGGAGCATTCAATTTTTTCGTAAACAATCTTGGCACGCAGGACTCGACAGATCCGCAACAACTGCTGGGCGCACTCGAGGCTCCGTCGACTGCTCTCGCCCCGTCGTCGATTCCTGAAGCCTGCTCGCCCGCAACAACCATGTCGACCGGCGAGCTCGACAGGTTCATGATGACGGAACTCCAAGGGAGGAGGCAGAATCAGCATACCGCACAAGCAACGTCGACTTCAACCTACCACTCGAAGAGTTTCGACTGCGGGATCTCCCTCGATGACTTCTACGAGCCCGCGATTCATAACGACAGCAACGTCGACTCGGAGATCTTCACCAACACCAACCTCGACTCAGAATCCATAATGGCTCGCCAACACCGAGATGAGCATAGGCGATGAGCACATCGACAACGAGATTCGCCTCGAAGATCTACTCGATGAACATACTGGCTCTGACATGAGCCTCGACGGCGACGTCGAGTCCATGACTGGAATCGACAGCACATACACCTGTCCTCGGGTCACGCCCCATCAGGTCTACGTGGCCTTCCGCAGAATCATCCGCAGACGCAGCCGCTCGCAGGCCTGCACAATTCCCATGCACGGTAACCATGCCGGATGGGGTCACAACCTTGACAATCACGGAGGAGATGGCAGCAAAAGCAGATAAAGTCATAAAGGAGTGCACAATGATGCCACCAAATTCCACCCCAGAGGAGATGTTGACCTTCCAGTACTTCAACTGGCAGGAGTCAATTCGACTGCAAAACTACCGAGCGACGCTCGAGGAGCGCAAAAGGCAAGCCAGCCTCTCGAGTGCCCGAAGAAGGGAGCAATCCCTCGGGTCCACAATGCAACCAACCCCACGACCTAGGTCGCGGTTGGCAAGCCTTCCAGAACATGAAAGGGTAGCAATCACCCGTAACCTGTCGTTCATGACAGAGGACGCTAACGGAATCCCAGTGCCCAAAACTGCTGCGGGTGCATTATTCTCCGTAGGTGCTTACCTCAAGGCAATGCAACCTCCGGCGAATGACCCTAACGCAGCCCTGCATCGCCAACAACTCAAATCGCTAGCTCTAGCGGCACAGGCTATACAGCCAGAAGAAAACTCCAGCAAGGAATCGCGATCGCGACATAGTCGACTCACGACACGCAGCACATCATCGCAGTGGTCGCAGCCACCACTCGGATGAAGGAAGGAGAAGCACGCGCCGGCACAGGTCCAGCAGAAGCAGATCTCGAAGATCCTATAGCAGCGATTCATACTCTGATCGTGAACCAGAGCCATGCGGAGCATTGTGCTTCACTCGACGCATCCGTGAGACGCGGATGCCCAAACGGTTCAAGTTGACAGGCGAACAACCCAAGTACAACGGTCGCCAAGAACCTTCGGGTGGTTAGAAGATTACAGACTCGCCGTGGCATGCCAGCGTGGCACGAACACCACGGCGATGCAGTACATACGACTTATGCTCGAAGGAACTGCCCGCGACTGGCTCAATCGCTCCCTCCATCATCATACGACTCGTGGGACGATTTCCGCAGAGACTTCATCAAAAACTTCGAGCCTCTATGTGAGCGCCCGAAGACATTCGAGAATTAAGGCATGCACTCAACGATCAGACGAGTCGTTGAGATCATACATACGGCGGTGGACCGAAATACGCAATTCGGTTGGCAAAGTGTCAGAAGACAGGGCCATGGATGCCTTCATACAAGGTCTCGCCAGGAAGGACTTCAAAGAGGCACTTGGTCGTGAAAAGCCAACCTCCCTGGCTGACCTCATCAAAGTTGCGACTGAGTGGGCAGATGGAGAGGATTCTGTACGCAGATCCCGTGCTTCCCCACACGCGACAACTACGAAAGCGGCAGTCGAGGCCGCAGAGATTCATACAGAGAAGATCGCAGGCGCAAACGTTCCAAACGTCCTTACGACGATAACAGACCCGAGTTCATGGCGGCTGGATACACACAACCCGGGAGACCAAGATAGAAGCAATCGACGCTCGGATGATCGACGGGACAGTCGAGATCGCGAGCAGCGGAGCGACAGCTACAAAAGGCAAGAATGGCGCAAACGCAGCGACGCAAAACCCGAGCGGTCATTCGAGGAAAAGATGGACGACTGGTGCAGATTCCACCTCTTCAAGGGGGACGACGGAAAACTACGCTCCAATCACACCCTAAGGAACTGCAGGGAATTCGACCAAATGGCGACTGACTACATGATACGACTCAAAAGGTACGGCCCAGCACCTGCTCAGCCCACGCCTGCACCCGCACCACAGCCGAACGCTGTGCCCGCTCTCATGGCGCCACAGCCGCCACCGCAACCACCACCACAGCCTGCTCCAGGCGCAAACCTCGCAGGTGCCATACAACCCGTACTACGGGCGGAAGATGATCAATATCCACAGCCCCACGGGCAGATGTACATGATACAAAAGGGTCGCCCCTCCAACAGGCAGCAAAAGCTAATCACTCGACAGTGAACATGGCTGTCATGGCACCTCCTGCCGTGCCGAATTTCTGAAGGGATCGGAAACCATCATAAGCTTCAGTCGAGAGGATCATCCCCCAGCTGTAGTTCGACCAGGGCAGCGGCTCTGGTACTCGACGCGCAAATAGGAGGCTACGCCATGACCAAGGTCTTCATGGATGGAGGCAGCGGCATAAACATCATCTTCGCGGACACGCTCCGCAAAATGAACAGGTCAGTCGAAAACCTCCCAAAATCTTCAAATACCTTCCACGGTATTGTTCCTGGCAAAGCAATTAGCCCAGAAGGCACCATACAACTCGACGTTACGTTCGGGGACAAAAGCCACTTCAGGACAGAGTCGATTGAGTTCGAGGTCGTCGACTGGAAATCACAATACCATGCTATTCTTGGTCGCCCGACGTTTGCTCGATTCATGGCGGTGCCACACTGCGTACCTCACGCTGAAGATGCCAGGACCAAAGGGAGTCATCACTGTCCGTGGAAACTTTCAAAGGTCCGATGCTTGCGACCGCGAGTTCAGCAAAATCTCCGAGATGTTCGGGGTGGAAGAATCACTCGCCGACTTGGCGATTACCAACGACCGCACACTCCTTCCGGAGCATAAGAAGTTGGCAGTCGACAGATCCTTCAATGCTACAAATGACACAAGGTCGCATCAGGTGCACCCGACCGATCCGTCCAAGACAGTCAACATATCTTCGAGCCTGCCTATCGCATAGGAAGGCGCGCTCGTCGAATTCCTCCGTGAGAACTGGGAAATATTTGCGTGGTGTCCAGCCGACATGCCAGGTATTCCCAGGGAATTCGCCGAGCACTCTCTCCAATTGTTTCCAGATGCAAAGCCAGTCAAGCAAACGATGCGTCGAATCTCCGGCCCAAAGCGAACCGCAGTCGAATCTGAAGTCGACCGGTTACTCGCAGCAGGATTCATTAGGGAAATCAAGAAATCACAATGGGTGGCCAACCCCGTACTCGTAGAAAGAAGCATACAGACATCCTTCGGATGTGCGTGGACTTCACAGCGCTGAACAAGTGCTGTCCAAAGGATCACTTCCCGCTACCCCGAATCGACCAGATCGTCGACTCCACCGCCGGATGCGCACGACTCTCCTTTCTGGATGCTTACTCAGGTTATCACCAGATAAGGATGAAGCAAGAAGACGAAGAAAAAACGGCGTTCATAACCCCACTCGGGGTCTACTGCTACACAACTATGCCCTTTGGGCTCAAAAACGCGGGTGCAACATACCAGCGCATGATGCAGGACTGCCTCAAAAAGCAAATCGGACGCAACGTCCAGGTCTACGTGATGACATTGTCATTACCACAAGGGAAGAACACACACTACTCGACGATTTGAGGGAGACGTTCGCAAACCTCAAACGCTTCCATATCAAGCTCAATCCTAAGAAGTGTACGTTCGGCGTTCCAGCCGGGCAGCTCTAGGGTACCTAGTCTCTGCCCGTGGAATCGAAGCAGACCCGGAGAAAATACAGGCCATCCTCACAATGCAAAGGCCTTCAAAGCTTCATGATGTGCAGAAACTAGCAGGACGAGTAGCAGCGCTCAGTCGATTCATCAGCAAACTGGGTGAAAAGGCTTACCATTCTATCGACTGATGAAGAAGGCGGACAAGTTCGAGTGGACGCCAGAAGCTGAAGCAGCCTTCACAGATCTCAAGCGGATCCTCACAAGCCCTCCGATCCTCGTCGCACCTAAGGAACGGGAACCACTCTACCTGTATGTCTCGGCTACAAACAGGGTGGTGAGCACCGTACTGGTAGTCGAACGCATGGAGGAGGGCACATCCAAAGCATACAACGTCCAGTCTACTACCTGAGCGAGGTTCTCTCCATATCAAAACAGCGGTACCCGCACTATCAAAAGCTGGCATACGCTGTATTCATGTCCTCAAGGAAGTTGACACACTACTTCACCGAGCACCCGATCACCGTGGTAAGTAACTCAGCAATCGGTGATATCCTCACAAACCCCAATGCAACGGGTCGAGTCGCAAAATGGCTCATCGAGCTGGCTCCAAGAGACATCAAGTACGAGCACCCGAAGGCTATCAAAGCACAAGTCCTACCCGACTTCACAACCGAGTGGATAGAGGCCCAATTACCTGGAGCACCAGACGTGTCCAATTCCTGGACCATGTACTTCGATGGGTCCAAGAAACACGAAGGCGCAGGCGCAGGCGTCATCCTCATATCACCAAAAGGGGACAAGCTACGTTATGTTTTGCAGATGGGATTCAAACTACCCTCCAATAACGAGGCTGAATACGAGGCCTGATCCATGGCATGCGGATGGCAAAAGCACTTGGGTGCACTCGATTGATGATCTACGGCGACTCCAATCTCGTGGTGCAGCAAACAATGAAGGCCTGCGACGCAATCGCGGACAACATGATCGCTTATCGCGACCTGTACAACACACTGGAGGGCAGCTTCGAGGGCTGCGAGTTGAGGCACATAGGAAGGGAAAGTAACGAAGAAGCAGACATGCTAGCCAATCTTGGCTCAACTGGCGCACAAATTCCACCTGGTGTCTTCCTCGAGCGCATCGAACACAGATCTATCAAGGAGAAACGAGAGCCTCCTCCGTCGACTACGCCACCCAAAAGCAAAGTGCCTAGCACAGAGGACCCCCCAGTCGAGGTATTTCTCATTGAGCCAACTGGACTCAACCTTTTCTGGCTTACATACTCCGTGGCGAGCTACCAGATGACATAACCGAGTCCCGACGCGTGACTCGAAGATCAAAAGCATACACCGTTATCAACGGCGAGTTATACAAGCGCAGCATATCAGGTATGTTCCAAAGATGCATCGCATTCGAAGATGGCCAAGCCATACTTCGAGACATTCATGCAGGTACCTGTGGGCATCACGCCAGCAGTCGATCACTCGTAGCCAAAGCCTTTCGCGCAGGGTTTTACTGGCCTACAGCACTCAAAGACGCGGAGGACATAGTCAAAAGGTGCGTCGGCTGCCAGAAATTCGCAACAAGGCCGCACGCACCCGCATCGGCGTTGAAGACTATACCGCTGGCCTGGCCTTTCGCCCAATGGGGGCTCGATATGGTTGGGCCACTCAAAAAATCATCGCATGGCGGGCATACTCACCTACTGGTGGCAGTCGACAAGTTCACAAAGTGGATCGAGGCGGTCCCCATCACAAATTCGACTGCTACTACGGCAGTCAACTTCATAAAGAGCATCATCTACCGCTTCGGTGTCCCAAACAGTATCATCACTGATAACGGCACAAACTTCACGGCTGAGGAGTTCAAAACCTTCTGCAAAGAGCAGGACATTACGCTCAACTACGCATCCGTGGCACATCCACAATCCAATGGCCAAGTCGAAAAGGCCAACGGACTTGTGACGAGTGGGATCAAGAAGCGCCTCCTGGTGCCACTCAAAAGAGCTGCGGGTGCTTGGGTCGAAGAACTACCATCTGTGCTATGGAGCCTACGCACAACTCCCAACACTTCTACGCAGTTCACCCCATTCTTCATGGTCTATGGTGCAGAGGCAATTCTGCCATCAGATGTAAGGTTCAATGCGCCACGAGTTGAAGCATACAATGAAGAAGACGCGGAAGAAGCACTCGAAGACGCAGTCGACTTGCTCGATGAGCGCGAGACACGGCCTTGGCCCGCACAGCTGTTTACCAGCAGATCTCCGCAACTACCATAGCCGTCGACTGCGAACCAGGTCCTTTGTTGTGGCGACCTGGTTCTTCGACTGAAGCAAAAGAAGGTGCACAAGCTCGCTTCCCCATGGGAGGTCCCTTCATCATCACGGAGGTCCTTGGTGGAGGCGCATATCGACTGAAGCACGCGAAGACAGGCGAACTCTCTCATAATCCTTGGAACGTTGCGCATCTGCGCCGTTTCTACGCATAAAGTGCTCACAGTCATACAATGTAATAGGCTATATGTCGGATGGCTGCAGGTTTCAGACGCGCTCTTTTCCTTACCAGGGTACCTAAGGGGACTGGAAGGTTTTTAATGAGGCGGCCTGCAGCCTAACATTCAAAAGAGGAATAAAATCAATGTTCCTTCGACTTCTTTGTGACTACTACCCGCATAATTCATACCTTAACCGCACCCGAAACCCTCGGGGGCTGTGTTATCGATCAAATGAGCTCTCGCTCTTGCAGAAACACAATGCCTTAGCCGCACCCGAATGCTCGGGGGCTGCGTAACAAGGATCCAAACAAAGAACACAAAAACTCTGCAGCCGCACTCGAATACTCGGGGGCTGCACAGTCATTGGTTCACAACCAACACATATTTCACAAACCCCGCTCGACTGACTCGGGGGCTCGACAAAAAATCAAAGTATACAAACTATACAATATACAAAGAGTCAAAAATTACACTCGGGGGCTGCCCCCTATACAAAAATTGCACTCGCAAACTATTCTAATCCTCAGGCTCGTCCTTTACGGGCAGCTCGGGACCGCAAAGCTGTTCGCGAGTGCACTCGATTAGTGTCTCCGCAGCTGGATCGTGTCATCCAGGTCTTTTGTTCGAGAACCTCTCCGGCTGCAGGTGTCCGCAACACCAACCTTGGTTTTCGACTACGCATATACGCCATTGCAGCGTTGGCTCCAATCACAAGTCTCTGAGACAGCAACTCTCGAATGGGATTTGTTTGACGGAAGATGTTCAACAAAGCACGAATCCCTTGTGGTTGTGGCCCCGCAGGAAAAAGAGTCTCGTTCAGGCGAATAAACGCTGCCCGGCATAACTCCAGCAGTTCAGCACTTCGCCAGACGCGATCCTTCAGGGTGGCGAGTATGCGGGCATGGTACCTATCAAGCCAAAAGTGTTGACGCCCAGTCGTAGGGTCGTCAACCACGCTATCCAGACGCCCTTCCACGCGAATCTTTTCAGCCTGGAAGTTGTCGACAAAGCCTACAAACACGGGCGCACCAGTCAGATCAAAAGGACAATAGCTACGCAAAAAGCTTGTAAACAGAGCAAGACTCGAACTTACACTCGAGTTGCCTGTTCACAAGATCCATCTCCCCGAGCACATATTCCTCGCGTTGGGTGGCCAACGCGGGTCTCGCCCTCAATCGATTCAGCTCAGCCTGGGCGTCCTTCAGATCTTGCTCCATTCTCACAAATTTGGCCTTCATATACTCCATCACCTTGGCATCATTTACCATTGACCCTGGGATCGGGTGGTGATTGGAGCCTGCGAGGAACTAGTCGCAGTAGCAGGTTCTCGTGACTGTTCAAAGAGCATAATCACAAACACAAAGTTTGTGTCAGAAGCATACAACCCTCGAGTGAAAGACATTAGCAAAAGACTATTTGCATAAACAAGGTAGCACAAACAAAGCGCAGACTCGCGCAGTTCAGAAGGTATCATTACAAGGCATAAAACAAAAGGGTACAGCTACCCTAAACCTAAGATTCGATTTCCTAAGCAGACGATTGGCAGTCTCGAGTGCCCGGCGCTCCATGGTGGTCATAAAAACCTCGGCCAGTCGCGCGGCGGCTCCGCTCACCCCCTTCAGAGAAATGGGCTTCCCATCTGGCTTCCGAGGGAACGCAGACAGTGCTGCCTCGTAGTCGCAATCTATCCCATGTCCCATAAGAAGCTTGATGGTGGACTCGGATCCGCGTACCGTGTTGGCGCGAGCGAAACCCGCCATGGTGGACGTCCCGGGGCCAAACACGTCGGCGAAGTCGTCCGCCGTCGACGGCACTACGCCAGTCGGGAACACCACCTTGTATACAGCCCAAGTGTGTTCGTCGATTTGGCGAGTGCGTCCTTCGCCTGGGTGCATACGGCGCCTAGCCGCCCACAACCTGTCCAGCGGAAGATCACCACTCGCCACGTCCGCAGAGGCCGGTGCGCCAACAGCTTCTGCACAATTAAAAAAGGCAAAAGTCATTTCATGACACTCGACAGTTATTTCATATCAAAAGGAGAAAAGATTACTCACCTCCCATGGCCTGCGCGAGTGCCGCGAGCTGGTCAGCATATCCTCGCTCGCGTGCAGCGGCTGAGTTGGTGGCGGCAGCCAGCTCTTTCTTCGACTCTTCGCGCTGCGCGGCGAGTGCATCTTCCAGCTCCTTCTTCTCGCCTGGCCCAGCAAAATCACGTGCATTCAATACTGACAAAATCAAGCATTGCAAAAAGAAATTCAGCAAAACAAAAGCAAAAAGGAGAACTCACGAC